>SJYW01051117.1:42984-59291 GCA_006410735.1 Raphicerus campestris | reverse complement strand
ACTGAAGAAGGCTTTCTTATCTCTTCTTGCTATTCTTTGGAACTCTGCATTCAGATGCTTATATCTTTCCTTTTCTCCTTTGCTTTTCGCCTCTCTTCTTTTCACAGCTATTTCTAAGACCTCTCCAGACAGCCATATTACTTTTTTGCATTACTTTTGCATGGGATGGTCTTGATCTCTGTCTCCTGTACAGTGTCACAAATCTCATTCCATAGTTCATCAGGCACTCTATCAGATCTAGGCCTTTAAATCTATTTCTCACTTCCACTGTATAATCATAAGGGATTTGATTTAGGTCATACCTGAATGGTCTAGTGGTTTTCCCTACTTTCTTCAATTTAAGTCTGAATTTGGTAATAAGGAGTTCATGATCTGAGCCACAGTCAGCTCCTGGTCTTGTTTTTGCTGACTGTATAGAGCTTCTCCATCTTTGGCTGCATAGAATATAATCAATCTGCTTTCGGTGTTGACCATCTGGTAATGTCCATGTGTAGAGTCTTCTCTTGTGTTGTTGGAAGAGGGTGCTTGCTATGATCAGTGCATTTTCTTGGCAAAACTCTATTAGTGTTTGTCCTGCTTCATTCCGCGTTCCAAGGCCAAGTTTGCCTGTTACTCCAGGTGTTTCCTGACTTCCTACTTTAGCATTCCAGTTCATAAAAATTTTAAATGATGTTGGAGGAAATGAAGCTGAAAAAATATAATAGTCAAGACAACAATATGATAGTATATGTAATCCCAAAAGGGGTAAAACATGTAACAGATGCTATAGGAATTCAAGAAGAGAAAACTCCTGAAATTCTCAAGAAATAAGTAAAAAGTTCAATGAGAAGGAAAAGATACATTTGAAGGATTTGATCTGGGCCTTAAAGAACCTATAAAATTTGGCAAACACTGGAGAATAAAAGAATCATTTGGGGTTGGAGAGAAGGGAAAAGGAGACTGGGATGTCCAGAATTGTGGTTAACAGTGGGTAGCAGGGAGTAATAAGGAGTGAAAGATAGTCAGAAAATATCGAAGGCTCCTTGAACCTGGAAGAAGTATTATGTATTTTTTTTAAATTAATTCATTCAACAGTAGCGAATAAAAAGAATAGGAGGAGATAAACTGTTCAGATGTGTCAACTAAGAAACTATTTTGGTAATTAGACATTTAAAGCATTTGAAGAAAACAAAATTATACTTTGAAAGAGTATTAGGCCAACAACACCCAGTTTAGACTCAGACAGACCTGGGCTAGATTCCTGGTTATATCACCTGTTAGCTGTGCAAACTTGGATAAGTAACTTCCCTACCCTGAGTCTCAATTTCTATTTGTAAAATGGAGAAATTCATATTGCAGAGCTGTTATGACAATCACAATAAGTGGCAAAGGTGCTTCCTTGGTGGCTCAGTTGTGGGGTATCCACCTGCCAATGCAGGAGACACAGGTTTGATCCCTGATCCAGGAAGATCCCACATGCACCCAGGATCCCACATGAGCAGCTAAGATCTCACATGTTGTGGTGCAACTAAGCTCATGCATCACAATGATTCAGTCCGTGTTATAGAGCCTGTGAACTGCAACTACTGAGCCCACGTGCCACAATGACTGAAGCCTGTGCACCCTAGAGCCCATGCTCTGCAACTAGAGAAGCCACTGCAGTGAGAAGCCTAAGCACCACAACTAGAAGGTAGCCTTGACTTGCCGCAACTAGACAAAAGGTCATGCAGCAAGGAAGACCTGGCATAGTTCACTTTAGTTCAGTCGCTCAGTCGTGTCCGACCCTTTGCGACCCCATGAATAGCAGCACTCCAGGCCTCCCTGTCCATCACCAACTCCTGGAGTTCACTCAGACTCACGTCCATCGAGTCAGCGATGCCATCCAGCCATCTCATTCTCTGTCATCCCCTTGTCCTCCTGCCCCCAATCCCTCCCAGCATTAGAGTCTTTTCCAATGAGTCAACTCTTCGCATGAGACCAGGCACAGCCAAAAATAAATGAATAAATATAATCATTTTTAAAAACAGATGGTAAATGACTATTTTTAAATCCTTTGCTTCATTGCTTTCACATATTTAGATTAGGCTCCACTTGTAGTTAGATCTTGCCTTTGGGAGGCCTAATAACCAGAGCTGTTCACTAGTATAATGGACAGTCTTATATTTTTTATCACTAATAAGCATCCACTCAAGGCTGAATAAAATCACACAGCAAACACACTGTAGATAAAGATTCTGGCATTGATTGAGACATTTATCATAAACTAAATATGTGTGTCCTACCAAGATAAATGTGTTAAAACTCTACCTAAAAAGTGACAATATTAGGAAGTAGAGTCTATGGGAGATACTTAGGATTACATGAGCTATCAGGGTGGGGCCTCATGAACGGAATGCAGTTGAGTTCAGTTCAGTCACTCAGTCGTGTCCAACACTTCGCGACCGCATGAATCGCAGCACGCCAGGCCTCCCTGTCCATCACCAACTCCCGGAGTTCACTCAGACTCACGTTCATCGAGTCAGTNGTCCGTCTAGTCAAGGCTGTGGTTTTTCCAGTAGTCATGTATGGATGTGAAAGTTGGACTGTGAAGAAGGCTGAGTGTCAAAGAATTGATGCTTTTGAACTGTGGTGTTGGAGAAGACTCTTGAGAGTCCCTTGGACTGCAAGGAGATCCAACCAGTCCATCCTGAAGGAGATCAGGCCCTGGATTTCTTTGGAAGGAATGATGCTAAAGCTGAAACTCCAGTACCTTGGCCACCTCATATGAAGGATTGACTCATTGGAAAAGACCCTGATGCTGGGAGGGGTTGGGGGGCAGGAGGAGAAGGGGACAACAGAAGATAAGATGGCTGGATGGCATTACTGACTCAATGCATGTGAGTCTGAGTGAACTCTGGGAGTTGGTGATGGACAGGGAGGCCTGGCTGCGATTCATGGGGTTGCAAAGAGTTGGACACAACTGAACGACTGAACTGAACTGATATGCTATCCTAAGATCCTTGAAGGATGTTTCGGGACATTCATCAAGATTAAAAGTCTATTCCCAGACTCTAATATATCATTCCAAAGTTAACAATAGCAATAACAATAAAATAATATAAATTAATATTTATTGAATTATTTCTAAATTTCTATGTGCCAGGCCACAGGACTGTAATGTGAATGCATATACACATTTGTATGTGTGTACATGTGTTGAAAAAATTCTTCCTTCTTGGAAGGAAGCTATGACAAATCTAGAGAGCATATTAAATAGCAGAGATCTCCTTGCCTTGCCAACAAAGGCGCATATTGTCAAAGTTAAGTTTTTTCTAGTAGTCATATATGGCTGTGAGTGTTGAACTGTAAAGAAGACTGAACGCTGAAGAGTTGATGCTTTTGAATTATTGTGCTGGAGAAGATTCTTGAGAATACCTTGGAATGCAAGAGATCGAACCAGTCAGTCTTAAAGGAAATCAACCCTGAATATTCATCAGAAGGACTGATGCTGAAGCTGAAGCTCTGATACTTTGGCCTCTTGATGACAATTGTCAGCTCACTGGAAAAAACCCTGATGCTGGGAAAGATTGAAGGCAAAAGGAAAAGAGAGCAGCAGAGGATGAGATGGTTAAATAGCATCACTGACTCAGTGTACATGAATTTGAGCAAACCCCAGGAAATAGTGCAGGGCAGAGAAGCCTGGTGCACCACAGTCCAGAGGGTTACAAAGAGTTGGTCACTAGTTAGTAATTGAAAAACAACAATATGTGTATATGCTAGCCCCAAACTCCTCTAAATACAGTCTCGATTAAAAAAAAAAAATCTGTAAGTACCAGCAATCAAGGGGCTCAATCAAGTGTTGCTAACCATGTTTCTTTCCCATATCCCAAAATGGAGGATGGGTTAAATACAATATCACCCATTCTTGTGGAGGGCATCAAGGTGACCTCTTACTCAATGGCTCGGAGAACTAACTCTCTGACTAGGAGTCATCTGTCAAGTTTCCTTCATTAGTGTAGGCTGCAAAGAGAGTACTTCCCTGGTCCCCACACAGAGACGGCCTTGCTTTAGGAGAGAAGAAATTAAACAAATAGATTTTCTTGATATTAATCACCCCCTAACTCATCCTCTGACCCTCTGGCTGAAGTAATATATCATTATTTTTCTATTTATGCCTCCTTGCCTCTCAATCCCCACCCCCATTACTAGCTTCTTAAATTATTTTATTCTCTGTCACTTGAATCCTGGTGAGAATGAATAATGTTCCAGTATAGCATATTAGCAAACATAAGGTTTCAGTAACTAAGATGTATTATTCTAAGGAGACCAAGTCAGTACAGTTTGTTTCATTAAGTTAAAAGGCTTCAAGAAATAATTAGCATCCTATACTGAAGTGGAGAAAAAACTCACTACCGTTTATAGAAGTCATCACACTGGCAATGTTGCTTGAACTTCAAACTTGAATCCAATTCAAAATTTGTTTAAGGCTTATGGCTTCTCAGAAATATTATGGAAGAAACAATATCCTCAAGTTCTTTTTTATGGATAGAGAAGAAAGACATCCCACATTTAAAGTGTCCACATCTCTCTATTCCAGTCTCCAATGCTCATTTTTATCACCAAGCTTGTAATACTACAGCTGAAATAACCTAATTATAGCTACTTCCCCCACTAGTCTATGAGCTAGTGGGATCCTGATTTATTCATTATTGCATGGTCAGTATTTCAGACCCTAGCACATACAGTGTACCAAACTGAACTCAACTGAAGGATGTTGGGAGGAAGGATCCTCTTCAAATTAAGGCTATTATAAATTCTTGTAGGAATCTGGCTTTTATTGAGCTCTCAACATTAGGTAGGTTGCCTGCCTCTTAGGGTGTGTGACTCCAGGAATATCTGATGTAAATCCTCAAATGTCAACTATCCAGGGCCAGGTTAAACAGTTTTAAATTCTATGTGTATAATCTAGAGATGTCCTTCCCACTCAGGGATGAGGGTCATGGTTAAGCAGCCAACCTTTCTCTTCTTCTATAACTTCAACCCATGGGCTCTCCTACATTGATTCACCCATATGATATTTTAAATCAAACAACTTAGGCTGCATCTGATATATAGGAATTAATAGATGTGTGTTCTGGATTCTCTAAATGATTGGGATTTTGAGGAAAGAAGTTGGCATTTTAGTTGATCAGAGTCAACTCAAAGGTAGTTATAGACACTGTCATTAACTAGGATGTCTCCATACATGACCTCTTCTATGAGCTTTGTAAGCAGAGATGACAAGCATGGCATTGGAAGGCCCTTAGATAGAAAAGAAAAAAAGAATAAGAGAACAATACCCACAGTGGGTGGGTGGGAAAGAACTTTCAAAAATAAGACTAGTTCTGGATCCAGCTTAGTCATCTCAGCAGTACTCCCTGCTATCACAGTTTTGGGTTATCTCTGTTATCCTTCCCTTTCATTCCTTTGTTATCTGCAACTTGACTATCACTTTCAATACAAGCTTTCATGAGTCTTGATAGTCAAGGCTTATTTCTAACATGCAAATTAGATACCTGAGAGAGAATGTTCTCTTCTCTGCTTGAAAAATGTATCTCATCTTTTCTTTTTGCCAAAGACAATAAATTAATGACGAACTCAAAACTGTCAGCTCAGATCCAACTTTTTCTTGACCCCCTGATGAGATTAAATTTGAAACCAATTAGCTGTTTCGTGACTTTCACCTTTGATGGATGGCAGTCATTGCTTTTCTCCCCCCAGGAGTAAAACAAGAAGCAGAGAGTTGAAAGGGATAAAATAGCTTCTAGATCAGAAACCTTCCTTGTCTCCTGGTTTTAGTGATTTCCTCAGGCAAAGATGTAGTATTTTTTTCATATCAGGGAACCATAATTTGGCCTTAGAGCACAAGTGATGTTAGCACTTTTTTGTANAAAATAGCTTCTAGATCAGAAACCTTCCTTGTCTCCTGGTTTTAGTGATTTCCTCAGGCAAAGATGTAGTATTTTTTTCATATCAGGGAACCATAATTTGGCCTTAGAGCACAAGTGATGTTAGCACTTTTTTGTACATATAAGAAAGAAGTTTCAGTGTGAGGTGACTTCCTCCCTGCCACTGAGGCAGTGAGGGCAGAATTTCATGGCTGAAACAGAAATCTTGGGATTCTCCATCCTGTGTGTTTCTTAATACACTGCGTTTTCTTTCCAAGATGCCCTGCCTTCTTATAACATGCAGAACTTCCTTGACAGAGTTGAAAACTTTTCAGTATTGGATCCTAAAGTTGGAACTATTTATTCTGAACTCCCTCTTTTCAATGCCCATGTAGTCTTTTTTTGTTGTGTGAGATTCAAATAGCTGCTGAAAACTCCTCTCCCACATTCACTGGGAGTCAGTCAGCAGCAGATGTTTCCTATGGAAATGCTCTGAGGCACCATTCTCAGAATCTTTTAATTGGCCTTTGCTCATGATACTTTGTGCTTGACTAGGATTCCCTTGCTGCTCCCATTCTTTAGAGCTCTAATTTTTTCTGTTAAAATTTCTTAAAAATACCCACCTTCCAAGACCCTTTAGGGCTTCCCAGATGGGTCAGTGGTAAAGAATCCATCTGTCAATGCAGGTTCAATCCCTAGGTCAGGAAAATCCCCTGGAAAAGAAAACTGCAACCCACTCTAGTATTCTTGCTTGGGAAATCCCATGGAGAGAGGAACCTGGCTATAGTCCACAAGGTCACAAAGAGTTGGACAGAACTTATGACTAAACAACAGCAAAGACCCCTTAACTCCAGTGGCTTGCTTTCATTGACATCTGCAGACCACCCTGGGTAGATGATATCTGAATATTGATTTGGGGCTTTGAGAGGAACCTCAGGCTCAGCAGTTGGACAGATTCGCCATACTACAGAATATCATGTCTCAATTAAGTGGATCCAGAAATAATAAGAATAATAGTGACCATTTGTTGATCATTAACTAAATAGAAGATATTGTATTGGGTCCTATGTTAGGCTCACAATAAGGAGCACTTGCTCTGGATCATTATGTAACATGTCAAAGCCGTGAAAATGTGACTTGAAGACCATCAACAATGTGGAGCTCACTTTAACAAAGGTCATTGCTGGATTTGAAGTCTTTTATCATGTCTGCATGGAGGACACTCTTCCTAGGACTGCACTCTCAGTCAGTGGCTGAGTGTGCCAGGGATACTAAGACAAGTTCACTGCTAGAGGCATAGGTGACAAGTGTTGGCTGATTTTTATTCAAAGACTCCCTGCAATACTGTTGCTGAATAGTGTTCCTTAGCCTAGAAGCTAAGTCTGATCACTAGGATCAGACTAGTTTTCCAGCTGTTTCAGCCCCTATTTCCTTATGGGTATCCACCTATTAAATTTTAGATATTTTTTCTAACCTTATCACCCATACCTTAGATAATATGAATTAACACATACCTTCTGCTGTTTTACCCATATTCAGTTCAGTTCAGTTCAGTCACTCAGTCATGTCCGACTCTTTGCGACCCTATGAATCGCAGCATACCAGGCCTCCCTGTTCATTACCATCTCTTGAAGTTCACTCAGACTCACATCCATTGAGTCTGTGATGCCATCCAGCCATCTCATCCTCGATCCTCCCCTTCTCCTCCTGCTCCCAATCCCTCCCAGCATCAGAGTCTTTTCCAATGAGTCAACTCTTCGCATGAGGTGGCCAAAGTACTGGAGTTTCAGCTTTAGCATCATTCCTTCCAAAGAAATCCCAGGGTTGATCTCCTTCAGAATGGACTGGTTGGATCTCCTTGCAGTCCAAGGGACTCTCAAGAGTCTTCTCCAACACCACAGTTCAAAAGCATCAGTTCCTTGGTGCTCAGTCTTCTTCACAGTCCAACTCTTACATCCATATATGATCCATATTAAGATAAGGAAAAATAAGCCCTGAGTTTATTGAAGTCTATAGATTTGCTACTGAAGGATAATATATTTGTGATTAAAACCCAAGTCAAGGTAATTCCAGACACTTCACTTACCTGAGCAAACTACTTCCTTAACATATCCAGAGATGACCAGACCTCAGAATAGCAGAAGAAAACCTTCTAAATGGGCTAAAATTTAACTAGATAACACTAGTGAAGATATTTATAAATTAGATGATAAATAAGAGATAATTACTCAAAATGAACCACAACGTGATTAAGATATACATTGAGAGATTTGACATATAGCTTACAAAAATAGCAAAGAGAGAAAAAAATAATTGAGATAAAGAAGAAGTGAAGTAAAGATGACTATTTTTAAATGAATTCTTAGAAATTGTGGCTTAGAAAATTTAGTAACTTGGCTAAGTGAGATAGCGGATTCATGTCTAGGTTTCTCTGAAAGTTTAAGCAGTCTCTTAACTATATGCTTCCTGCCAATTCAAAATCAGTTTCAAAAATATAATAATAAATACCCTTTTTTTTTTCCTCTTGGATAATTCATTAGTTTGGTTTTTGAACCCACATCCTGGAACTTGTTTGTTTTCATCATTTTTTTTTTCTAAAATCCATGTTATATTCAATTCATCTTTACATACTGCTGATATATTTTTAGCTACCAATCTGTTATTGAAAGCATTTGTGATTCTTACCATCTTCATATTATATCCAAATAGGTTAGCTCAAAATCCTGAAACAGAGTCAGAATGTGAGATGTCGCTAAGTGGAAAGTGTTAGTCAGTCATGTCTGACTCTTTGCAATCCCAGGGATCATATAGCCCCCCACGCACCTCTGTCTCTGGGATTCTTCAGACAAGAATACTTGAGTGGGAGCCATTCCTTTCTTCAAGGGATCTGCTTAATCCAGGTATGGAAACTTCATCTCTTGCAGACAGATTTTTTATCATCTGAGCCACCAGTAAAGCCCTAAACATCGTTAAGACTATATTAATTGTCAATCGCTGTATGTATTGCACAATTCTTCTGTTCCTAAAACTGTGCTAGTTACTTTGAGGGGATAAAAGAAAATTATATTCCATAGCATCTGCTGAAAAATTTACTATTTTTTCTTCTATGAAAAGGTAAAATATTAAGTCAATTTATCCAGCAAATAAATCAATTTAGAAAATAAATACACCCTGTTTCCATACTAGTAAAAGAACAGACCAGTTGTTTTCATGAATAGCATTGATACAAAAGTACAAGACTCAAAACTTATTGTTGTTTTAAAGTCCCATAAAAGACTTTCTAACATATTTCATTTGATTCTTTTCCAATCAAATATTCATATTACTGATAAATTTTTAATTAAAAAATTGGAATGTATTTCTTATACTATGAAATTCACTATTTAAAGTATATTTCAGTGGTGTTTAATGTGTTTACATGGTTGTACAACTATCACCATTAATTCCAGAATATTTTTGTCACTCCTCCCCAAAAATTTCATACCCATCAGCATCATTCCCCATTCTCCTTTTCCCTAGCTCTTAATAACCACTCATCCACTCTGTTTTCAAAGTTCACATTGACAAAATTTTGTCAACTTCTCCTTTATCAATCTTTGTCAGAGAAAAGTAGGCATGTTTACAACTCCAAATCAAACCTGAATAAGTAGCAAACCAGGGCACTAATTCAAATTAATGTTAGTCGGGGTCATCAATATTCAACTCAGAAAACTGACTTCCTCCTTTTCACTTTAACTAAATTTTATCAGTAGTTTTTGGAGGAAAGAAGAAAGCAATCACTGATTGTAATTACACAGAATCATTATTTCTATGAAAATAAAAGAGATGGTCATAGCTCCCATTTTGCTATAGATTTCAAGAAGTTCAACATAAAACTTAAATTTATATTTAGAAATCAATTAAGGTATTGTTACTAGTATTACTTAAATTCCTTATCTATTTCTTGCTTTGGACTGCCTTGTTATAATTATATCATTATTATTTTTATTATTCTTGTTGCTATGGTAAATTATGTCATTTAACTTTCTGATTTTCTTTTTTATTTTGCTTTAATTTTATTTATGTAGGTTTTTATAAGCTACCTGTGGTACTTTGGCTCCCCAGGTAAAGTATAAAAGCTTTCCACTAAAAGGGTGTATAGAGAGGGGAATTGGGGTTATAAAAATAATCTATTATGTTTGTATCATGTAGAAAATTATTTTTCTTTAATAATTTTTGTTTTCCTTACCAAGAATTCTCCATGTTTTGATGAGTTTTGGTGAATGTGGCTGATCAGGGATGGGGAAATTAGAAAATGGACTGAAAAGGGCAACTTCTTTAGTCCTGGCATGATAGTTCATTCTCTGTTTATCCTCCAGACCTGTCATTATCCCAGAATACAAGAGGTGATCAGTAAATATTTGTGTGATAACAAGTTTCCATTTAGAGTCTAGAATGAAACTATATAGACCCTAGAGAAGATAATTATTTTTTTCTTCAATTTAAGAATTTTTCTTTCTTTTTAGAGTTTTTCTAATGGTCTTTTTGTCTTCTAAGCTTGGTTGTCATCTTTGTTGACTGAATTTTCTCACAAGATTAGTTATGAGCCTGGCTGTGCTAAGAGCTTCACTGGTTCTCACTGAGACCTATTTTGCCCCCACAGGGGACATTCCAGATGTCTGAAGGCTTTTCTGACTGTAACAGTTAGGAAGGGGGGATGTTAATGACATCTAGAAAACAGAATCCAGGAATAATGCTAAACATCTTTTGATAGAGAGGAAAGCCCAAAATGTCAATAGTATTGCAATTAAGAACTCTAGGCTAAATACAGATTGCATAGAAAATTTGGTAGGAACAGTCTTTAGAATGGTCTGTCTTTCTTTCTCTAGGATCACTTGCTCTGGGGAAAGACATATCCTGAAGATACTCAAAGTCTTGTGGAGCAGCTCACATTAGAGGAACTGAGACTTCCTGTAAACAGCTGGCACGTACTGCCATCTGCATGAGGATGCCATCTTGGAAGTGGGGCCTCTAGCTCCAGTAAAGCCTTCAGCTAGCTGCAGTCTGGCTAATATCTTTACTGTCACCTCACTCACAAATGACTTTCAACTAGAAACACTCAGCTAACCTTAAACTAGCAACACTCAGCTAACTCACTCCCAAATGCCTCATTCCCAGATATTGTGTGAGATAATCAATGTACTGTTTCAAGACTCTGTATTTTGTAGTAACTTGTTACATAGCAATTAATATCTAATATATGGATCCTATGATACCAGATTCCACAGTTTTATTCATCATGTTGGCAAAACAACAATACTTAAGTTTTCTTCTGAAATGTGATATGAAGAATCCAGACAATATTTTTTTATAGACAAATAGAATTAAAAGAGTGATGGGAAGACTGAAGTTTCCTCCTGGGACAAGGATTTAATCATTTCAGAGAACCGAGCTTACTGTTTTTGTCAAAAGCATCTGAGATGTTGGATTTTTGAGTTATTAGCTCTCTTCAGTTGACAGACGCAATCAACTGATATTATGGAGAAATCTTATTTTACGGGACAGATAAACTTGGCTATACATGAAAATTAGCTCTTTACTTTTTTCTATGGATTTGTCTGTCCTGAACAGAATGCCAAAACTTATAGATATTTTATTAGTTACAAAATGTGTTACTGAAAAGGTTCTTTTTGTTCTCAAAGATTTCCTTCTGTCTAGAAAAAGTGCTTTTATTTTTCTCCCTTATCTCAGAAGGGAGTATTTTAACTTAGTAGGCTAATTTTTATTTGAGCCATATCAAATCAACCCTTCTAGAATATGACACATTGTTAACATTTACAACATAACTAATTATCTAATTAACAACCAACATATCAGTGATGACTGGATTATGTTAGGATGAAGATCATAATGATGATTTGGTGAATGTTGTGATAATAATAAGCAGAGAGTTGTTTAAAAGTATGCAAGCCAGTTTGAAAACCATAAAATATAGACTTATGAGGAAATGATTGTCTTGTATGAGCCACAAAGGACAGCTGTCTGAAAATAAAAGCAAGTGTGTCAGCCACAAAATACAACCAAGGAGTTTTGACAGAAAGGTAATTTGTTCAGAATTCCCTTAGACATTCTACAATTAAGATAATGTCATTCGAAATATCCTGAGTTGGAATACAGAAAAATGTGCAATTGAATTGCTGGTAAGGGAGTTGCTGAGTCGGACACAACTGAGCACACACACAGACACACGCACACACACAAGATACTGAGACTGTCAGATTTCCGTTTCATGTTGGTCCCTCAATCTGGGCTTTATTTATGAATCTGACTACCTGTTCAAGAGTTTCTGTCTTGTAGAAAACTGTGGGTCCCTAAATAATATAAACACTGCTTTATTTGTGATAGTTTTCATGCTACATTGTTGAACAAATAGAAGGCACTCAACCAAGGTTGGTTAAAGTTAGAAAGAAGGCAGGAAAGGAGGGGGAAGGAAAAACAATATTATCAGATAAGACGTTAAAACACCCAACTTAATGACAGAATTTGGCGTTGCTCTGTCTTTAATTCACCAAAGACTCACTGAACACTTACAACTTCAGAATCTAGGTAACAGAGATAATTTCTCTAGCGTTATTATCAAGTAACTTGAAGTTAGACAAAGGTAATGGAAAATTAAATACATACAAAATTGTGGTAGCATATGATTAATTTTATAAAAGAGTCTTAGGCTGAGAGACTTAGTGGGAAGGACTGCATAGGACTTCCCAGGTATGAAGGCACAGGAGGGTGTTAGCAAGAGGTGCAGGAACTTACCTGGTGGTTCAGTGCAGGGAGCCCAGTTTCAATACCTGGCCAGGGAACTTGATCCCATATGCCACAGTTAAGAGTTTGCACGCCACCATTAAAGCTTCTGTGTGTCATAACTAAGATACGACATGCCAAATAAATAAATATTAAAGAAAAAAGAAAGAGGTGTAGAATCTGAAAGGGCAAAGAGGTAAGCGAGAGAATGAATTTTCTGAAAACAATAACATAGATACAGTAAGTTGTTTTATTTTTGTTATTTTTTTTCTCTCTGTAAAAGATGCAATTCCAAGAGTTGCTGTTGGCTTTTGGAACCTCTCTCCAGTATATGTATATGGCCGCACCTCATTTCTGTCAAGGCTGGCCCTATGACTTTCTGTGACTAACAGACGGGCCATGAAAGTGACCTTGTCACAGCCAAACAGTTGCTTTAAGAGCCCTACAGTATTTGGATATTTTCTGTTTATCATGAAGCTGAGTTAAGGGATAATTCTTAAAGCTGGATTGTGAAATGAAAAGAGGCTCTGAGTAGAGCCACAACAACCTACAGCTCTGACATGCAGTATAAGAAAGAAAGAAACCCCGGTGGTTGGAAGCCACTGAGATACAGGATTGTTGTTTATTATTACAGTGTAACCTAATGAAAGCTTACTAACATAGTAATCAAAGTGATTAACCTTGGACTTTCCCAATGGCTTTGGCCACACTAAGTATATAATTATGCATAGTAGAGTCATTACTGTGACTGCATAAACACTCACAAAAATATACACATGCATAGTTATCAAAGCGATGTGCAGGTAAATTACAGAATACTTGAATACTTTCTATGGATCTCTCACAGGAATATCACATTTCCATGATTCTATCACGTATAGATTGAGCCGTCCCACTTAAATTGTTCCCATTTTTTATTCATAAACATCACATATAATCCGGAGGAGGCAATGGCAACACACTCCAGTACTCTTGCCTGGAAAATCCCATGGATGAAGGAGGCTGGTAGGCTGCAGTCCGTGGGGTCGTTAAGAGTCGGGCATGACTGAGTGACTTCACTTTCACTTTTCACTTTCATGCATTGGAGAAGGAAATGGCAAACCGCTCCAGTATTCTTGCCTGGAGAATCCCAGGGACAGAGGAGTGTAGNATGAAGGAGGCTGGTAGGCTGCAGTCCGTGGGGTCGTTAAGAGTTGGGCATGACTGAGTGACTTCACTTTCACTTTTCACTTTCATGCATTGGAGAAGGAAATGGCAAACTGCTCCAGTATTCTTGCCTGGAGAATCCCAGGGACAGAGGAGTGTAAGGGGCTGCCATCTATGGGGTCGCACAGAGTCGGACAGGACTGAAGCAACTTAGCAGCAGCAGCATATATAATCAGAGATATATTGATTTTAAATTCATTTCAATGCACTATTCTAAATTTTAATACAATTATGAATTATAGTGATATTTATTCTAGGTTAATTAAACTAAGATTAATAACAGAGAGCTCACAAAATTCAGAAAAACTGAGGTATGCCATATCATATAGTGAAGGATGAACTGAGGGATCTGAAGGGCTGCCCACACTGGCATGTGATGGTCAGCCAGGTTCACGGAGCAAACAGGATTGAAGCATAGGAGCGACTGAACAACACAATGGGACTGAGTTCTCTCCAACAAGGATTTCACACACTCAGGTTCATGGTTTGGGCAGTTGGAAGCTCCTCAATTTTTCCAATAGAAATATATATATCTATTTCCCTCCTTAGGTAACTCACTGTGTGTCCACTAATGTGCATTCCATACCAAAGGACAACTGCCATTTTGAGAATTCAAAGCCAAATGAAGCAGGAAAAGAGGAAATCAATGGGGACATAGTGGGAACCACATGGAATTATCATAGTATTTCTAGACATGAGGAGTAGATCTATTTATTTTTCTACTAATTCATTTAAAATAAAAATCACCCCTTTAAAAGTATAAAATTCAGTAGTTCTAAGTATGTCTATAAAGTTGTGCAACCATTACCATATTCTATTCCAGAACATTTTCATCACCCTGAAAAGAAACTCACTAGTAATTACACAGCATTACTCCCTCTCTCAGCTGCTGGAAACCATGGATCTACTTTCTATCACTGAAGAGCTACCTACTCTGAACATTTTATATGAGGAGAGTCATACAAAATCTGGCCTTTTATATCTGATTTCTCCCATTTAACATAATATTTTCATGGCTCATCCATGCTGTAACATGCATCAGTATAATTTATTCTTTTATGGAGTAATATTCCACTTTATAAATTTTAAACTATTTTTTGTCCATTCCTCAGTGGATGAACATTGGAGTTGTTACACTTTTTGGCTCTTGAGAATAATACTGCTATGTATCTGTGAATGTTTCGAGTGGGTGGATTTTGATTTCCTTTGGGTGTATACTTAGACACTTAGACATGCAATTGCCAGTTATATAGTTACTCTAGGGCTTCCCGATGGCACAGTGGTAAAGAATTTGCCTGCCAATTCAGGAAGTGCAAGAGATGGTTTCAGTCACAGAGTCTGAAAGACCCCCTGGAGGAGGAAGGGGCAACCTGGAAAATCCCATAGACAGAGGAGCCTAGTGGGCTAGAGTCCATGGGATCACAAAGAGTTGGACATGATTGAATGACTGAATGTGCATAGTTAACTGTATGTATGATATTTTGAGAAAATGCTAAACTGTTTTCCAAAGTGACTGAACAATTTTTCACTGCCGTTAGGAATATATGGATGTCCCAAATTCTTCAAATCTTGTCTAATGCTTGTTGTTCATTTTTTTCATTATAGCCATTTTAACATGCATGGAGAAATATTTCCTTTTTGTTTTGATTTAAATTTCTATAGTGAGTAATGTGATGTGCTTCTTGGCTATTTGTATATATTTTTTTGAAAAATGAGTATCCAGATATTCACACAATTTTTATTTGGTGATTTATCTTTTAATTCTTGAGTGTTAATGGTTCTTTGTATATTCTGGACAATGAACCCTTGTCAAATATATGATTTTCAAATATATTCTTCAACTTTGTAATTTGTCTTTTCACATTCTTGACATTATCCTTTGAAGCACATAAGTTTTAATCTTGTTGCAGCCTAAATGGTCTAATTTTTTTCTTTTCTTCTCATTTTATTGCTGATGCTTTTGGTGTCATATTTTGAAAATAATTGGTTAATACAAGGTCAAAAATATGCTTCCATAGTAAAAAAAAATGTTTGGTAGTTACATTTAGGGTTTTGGCATATGTTGAATTACTTTTGTATATGATGTGAAATAGAACTTCACATTACTTTACACATGGGTATCCAACTGTGCCAGAGCCATAGACCGCAAAGATTTGTTTTCCCCAAGGAATTGTCTTGGAAGCCTTAATGAAAATCAATTGACCATAAATGTATAGGTTGAGTACAGACTCTAAATTATATTCCACTGATTTATATACCTATTTACATACTCTACCAGTACCAGAAAGTCTTGGTTAATATAGCTTTGTAATAAAATTTAAAACTGTGTAATATGAATCCTGCAACTTTCATTTTCTTTTCCAAGATTAGGAAATTTTATTTCTCTTGCTTTTATATATGAATTATATATATATGTGTGTGTGTGTGTGTGTGTGT
>SJYW01051117.1:14170-36922 GCA_006410735.1 Raphicerus campestris | reverse complement strand
GGGCATGACTGAGTGACTTCACTTTCACTTTTCACTTTCATGCATTGGAGAAGGAAATGGCAAACTGCTCCAGTATTCTTGCCTGGAGAATCCCAGGGACAGAGGAGTGTAAGGGGCTGCCATCTATGGGGTCGCACAGAGTCGGACAGGACTGAAGCAACTTAGCAGCAGCAGCATATATAATCAGAGATATATTGATTTTAAATTCATTTCAATGCACTATTCTAAATTTTAATACAATTATGAATTATAGTGATATTTATTCTAGGTTAATTAAACTAAGATTAATAACAGAGAGCTCACAAAATTCAGAAAAACTGAGGTATGCCATATCATATAGTGAAGGATGAACTGAGGGATCTGAAGGGCTGCCCACACTGGCATGTGATGGTCAGCCAGGTTCACGGAGCAAACAGGATTGAAGCATAGGAGCGACTGAACAACACAATGGGACTGAGTTCTCTCCAACAAGGATTTCACACACTCAGGTTCATGGTTTGGGCAGTTGGAAGCTCCTCAATTTTTCCAATAGAAATATATATATCTATTTCCCTCCTTAGGTAACTCACTGTGTGTCCACTAATGTGCATTCCATACCAAAGGACAACTGCCATTTTGAGAATTCAAAGCCAAATGAAGCAGGAAAAGAGGAAATCAATGGGGACATAGTGGGAACCACATGGAATTATCATAGTATTTCTAGACATGAGGAGTAGATCTATTTATTTTTCTACTAATTCATTTAAAATAAAAATCACCCCTTTAAAAGTATAAAATTCAGTAGTTCTAAGTATGTCTATAAAGTTGTGCAACCATTACCATATTCTATTCCAGAACATTTTCATCACCCTGAAAAGAAACTCACTAGTAATTACACAGCATTACTCCCTCTCTCAGCTGCTGGAAACCATGGATCTACTTTCTATCACTGAAGAGCTACCTACTCTGAACATTTTATATGAGGAGAGTCATACAAAATCTGGCCTTTTATATCTGATTTCTCCCATTTAACATAATATTTTCATGGCTCATCCATGCTGTAACATGCATCAGTATAATTTATTCTTTTATGGAGTAATATTCCACTTTATAAATTTTAAACTATTTTTTGTCCATTCCTCAGTGGATGAACATTGGAGTTGTTACACTTTTTGGCTCTTGAGAATAATACTGCTATGTATCTGTGAATGTTTCGAGTGGGTGGATTTTGATTTCCTTTGGGTGTATACTTAGACACTTAGACATGCAATTGCCAGTTATATAGTTACTCTAGGGCTTCCCGATGGCACAGTGGTAAAGAATTTGCCTGCCAATTCAGGAAGTGCAAGAGATGGTTTCAGTCACAGAGTCTGAAAGACCCCCTGGAGGAGGAAGGGGCAACCTGGAAAATCCCATAGACAGAGGAGCCTAGTGGGCTAGAGTCCATGGGATCACAAAGAGTTGGACATGATTGAATGACTGAATGTGCATAGTTAACTGTATGTATGATATTTTGAGAAAATGCTAAACTGTTTTCCAAAGTGACTGAACAATTTTTCACTGCCGTTAGGAATATATGGATGTCCCAAATTCTTCAAATCTTGTCTAATGCTTGTTGTTCATTTTTTTCATTATAGCCATTTTAACATGCATGGAGAAATATTTCCTTTTTGTTTTGATTTAAATTTCTATAGTGAGTAATGTGATGTGCTTCTTGGCTATTTGTATATATTTTTTTGAAAAATGAGTATCCAGATATTCACACAATCTTTATTTGGTGATTTATCTTTTAATTCTTGAGTGTTAATGGTTCTTTGTATATTCTGGACAATGAACCCTTGTCAAATATATGATTTTCAAATATATTCTTCAACTTTGTAATTTGTCTTTTCACATTCTTGACATTATCCTTTGAAGCACATAAGTTTTATTATTGTTGCAGCCTAAATGGTCTAATTTTTTTCTTTTCTTCTCATTTTATTGCTGATGCTTTTGGTGTCATATTTTGAAAATAATTGGTTAATACAAGGTCAAAAATATGCTTCCATAGTAAAAAAAAATGTTTGGTAGTTACATTTAGGGTTTTGGCATATGTTGAATTACTTTTGTATATGATGTGAAATAGAACTTCACATTACTTTACACATGGGTATCCAACTGTGCCAGAGCCATAGACCGCAAAGATTTGTTTTCCCCAAGGAATTGTCTTGGAAGCCTTAATGAAAATCAATTGACCATAAATGTATAGGTTGAGTACAGACTCTAAATTATATTCCACTGATTTATATACCTATTTACATACTCTACCAGTACCAGAAAGTCTTGGTTAATATAGCTTTGTAATAAAATTTAAAACTGTGTAATATGAATCCTGCAACTTTCATTTTCTTTTCCAAGATTAGGAAATTTTATTTCTCTTGCTTTTATATATGAATTATATATATATGTGTGTGTGTGTGTGTGTGTGTATACATATATATATACATGGATCAGCTTGTCAATTTCTGTATAAAAGGCAGCTGAAACTTTGAAAAATGTTATTTTCAATCTGTGGAGCAACTTAATCATTACCCTCTTAAGTATTCTGATCCATGAATATGAATGTCACCCTATTTATTTGATTCTTTTCAATAGATTTTTTGCGATGATGTTTTATAGTTTTCATTGAACAATTCCTTCAGTCTTTGCGCTACATTTATTTGCAAATATTTTGTTCTTTTTATTCCATTGTAAACACTTTTTAAATCTAAAATTTAGATTTTTATAGCATTTGTATAACAATATGCTGTTTTTTATATTCATACTGTCAATGTTGCTGAATTTCTTTCCAGCTCTGAAAGTTATTTTGCAGATTCTTAGGACTAGAAATGATCATAGCGTCTGAAAATAAACATAGTTTTACATCTTCTTTTTTTAAATTTGAATGACTTTTCCCCCCTTCTATAATTACCCTGCTATTAATAGATCCTCCAGTACAAGGTGGAATAAAAGTCATTAGAGCAGAAATCCTTGTCTTGCTGTTACATAACTGAGAAAGTTTTTAATCTTTCACCATGATGTTGGCTGTGGGCTTCTCACAGATGATCTTTGTATTTCCTACAGTTCAAATTTTACCTTTCTTAGATTATTAGTGTATACACACAGCAAGCGTTGTTGACAATAACACAAATGCCACCTTGTTCCACCAGCAGATAATTGAGGGCTGTACAGTTGATGATGTCCACCTTGGCTAGTGAGCTTAGCGTGTCTTCTTGGTCTTGGAGCTTGCAAAAAGTCCAAGGTAATGTGCACTGGCCAGCATATTGTATGGGGGATGCAGGATGAGAGGAGTGTCAGTCTGGGGTGGCGGAGCCAGCAATATCTGAGGGTGCCTTCTCTCCTCACAGTTGTGCTAATTTGTGTCAGGGTGTTTGGTTTCAGATACAGCAGAAGTTTCTATAGGAATGAGGAGAAGTAAAACTCACTTTCCCACAGTCTTCCCACTTTCTAAAACTTTTTTGTGTGTGTGGTCAGATATGCATTCTTTTTTTTTTTTTTTACTTTATTGTACTTTACAGTACTGTATTGGCTTTGCCATACATCAACATGAAACTCTTAAGGTCAGAGAGGCTCTTGTCCAATGATCTAAGGTGAGGATTGCCCAGGTATAGCTACACAGGTTGTTGGTCCAGTTCTTGAGGTTACAGCTTCCATAGGGATCCACTGAAACTCTTGGTCCATCCAAACCTTTTAGCCCTGCTTGTACAACATAGAGAGTGTGGTCACATCCTGAGCAATTGTGACACATCGTAAAATATTACCCGTATATATCTAGTACTCATTTAGTGATACCAGATACCACATGTACCTAGTGATATCTAGGAAGCATCACTGCAAACAAAGCTAGTGGAGGTGATAGAATTCCAGTTGAGCTATTTCAAATGTTAAAAGACGATGCTCTTAAATTGATGCACTCAATATTCCAGCAAATTTGGAAAGTGCAACAGTGGACGCATGACTGGAAAAGGTCAGTTTTCATTCCAGTACCAAAGAAAGGCAATGCTAAAGAATGCTCAAACTACAGCACAATTGCAATCATCTCACATACTAGCAAAGAAATGTTTAAAATTCTCCAAGCTAGTGTTCAAAAACATGTGAACTGAGAACTTACACATGTTCAGGCTGGATTTAGAAAAGGCAGAGGAATCAGAGATCAAATTGCCAACATCCACTGGATCATCAAAAAAGCAAGAGAGTTCCAGAAAAACATCTATTTCTATTTATTGACTATGTCAAAGCCTTTGACTGTGTTCAGTTACGTTCAGTTGCTCAGTCATGTCTGATTCTTTGTGACCCTATGGACTGCAACAGGACAGTCCTCCCTGTCCATCACCAACTCCCAGGGTTTACTCAAACTCTGGATCACAACAAACTGTGGAAAATTCTTCAAGAGATGGGAGTACCAGACCACCTTACCTGCCCCCAGAGAAATCTGTATACAGGTCAAGAAGCAACAGTTAGAACTGGACATGGAACAAAAGACTGGTTCCAATTTGGGAAAGGAATACATCAAGTGTATATATTGTTACCCTGCTTATTTAACTTATATGCAGGGTACATCATGAGAAATGCTAGGCTGGATGAAGCACAAGCTGGAAACAAGATTGCTGGGAGAAATATCAATACCTCAGATACGCAGATGACACCATCCTTATGGCAGAAAGTGAAAAGGAACTGAAGAGCCCCTTGATGAAAGTGAAAGAGGAAAGTGAAAATGTTGGCTTCAAACTCAGCTTGAAAAAATGAAGAGCATGGCATCCGTTCCTATCACTTCATGGCAAATAGATGGGAAAACAGTGGAGGCAATGGCAGACTTTATTTTTTTGGGGGGGGGGCTCCAAAAATCACTGCAAATGGTGACTGCAGCCATGAAATTAAAAGATGTTTGCTCCTTGGAAGAAAATCTATGACCAACCTAAACAGCATATTAAAAAGCAGACATTACTTTGCCAACAAAGGTCCGTCTATTCAAATGGTTTTTCAGTAGTCATGTATGGATGAATGTGAGAGTTGGACTATAAAGAAAGCTGAACACTGAAGAACTGATTCTTTTGAACTGTGGTGTTGGAGAAGACTCTTTAGAGTCCTTTGGACTGCAAGGAGATCTAACCAGTCAATCATAAAGGAAGTCAACCCTGAATATTCATTGGAAGGACAGATGCTGAAGCTGAAATTCCAATACTTTGGCTACCTGATGTAAAGAACTGACTCATTAGAAAAGACCCTGATGCTGGGAAAGATTGAAGGTGGGAGAAGAAGGGGAAGACAGAAGATGAGATGGTTGGATGGCCTCACTGAGTAAATGGACATGAGTTTGCGCAAGATCCGGGAGGTGAAGATGGACAGGGAAGCTTGGCGTGCTGCAGTCCATGATTGCAAAGAGTTAGCCACCGCTGAGCATGTCAGCACATGCTTGACTATGTCCCACAAGTTTCTGTGTTTCTTTATTTCTCTTCATTATTTTTTCCTTTCTGTTCTTCAGAATGGATAATCTTAATGTAAGCATCTTCATGTTTGCAGATTCTTTCCTTTGCTTGAAGAAATATGCTCTAGTAATTTTTTGCTTTTAATTTTCAATTATTGTTATTTTCTGGAACTTAATGTCTATTTGTTTGTTTCTTACTTGTTTCTATCTTTCTATTTATAGTCACTATTTAATGAAACATTTAATGAAACATTCTTTGTTCTAGTTCTTTAGGCAAGGTTACATGTTATTCTTAAAAAATATTTAAAATAGCCTTTTACAAACCTGTCTAGTAAATCTAATGCATGGATATCTTCTGGTGCAGTTTCTATTGATGTAGTTTCTTATTCTCATGTATGGGCCATATTCTGTTGTTTCTTTTCATGTTTTATANTCTATCTTTCTATTTATAGTCACTATTTAATGAAACATAATTCTCATTCTTTGTTCTAGTTCTTTAAGCAAGGTTACATGTTATTCTTAGAAAATATTTAAAAGAGACTTTTACAAACCTGTCTAGTAAATCTAATGCATGGATATCTTCTGGTGCAGTTTCTATTGATTTAGTTTCTTATTCTCATGTATGGGCCATATTCTGTTGTTTCTTTTCATGTTTTATAGTTTTCTTTAAAAAAAGCATTTAAAATAATGTGAGGTGACAATTCTGAAAATCAAACCTTCCCTTCCCCTTATGATTTATTTTTGATTCTGTTTGTTCTTTTTGTTTGTTTGGTGACTTTGCTGAACTAATTCTTTGAAGTTTCTGTTCTTTGGCATGTCTGATTACTATTTTATTAACATAAGTGAAGTCATTCAGTCTGCGACCCTATGGACTGTAGCCTACCAGGCTTCTCCGTCCATGGGATTTTCCAGGCAAGAACACTGGAGTGGGTTGCCATTTTCTTCTCCAGGAGAACTTCCCAACCTAGGAATTGAACCCGGGCCTCCCGCACTGTAGGCAGATGCTTTACTGCCTGAGCCACCAGGGAAGAGTCAGCTAATTGTTGTGAACAGATTTCCTTAGATGTCTACAGCCAGTAAGTCTGCCCGTCTTTGTCAAGGGGCTCTCTATGCACGTTTGTGTATGCCTTAAACATTCAGATAAGTGACTGACACATTTGCTTTATAATTCACTTCCTGCTTGTTCGGGGTTTTAAACTTAGTCAAGGATACTAGAACTTTTTAAGATGAGCATGTGGAAATGTCTGGGCATGAATGGAGCCCTCCCTATGAGATGAAATTCCCAGGAACATGTTGAAGTTTTGAAGTTCCTATGTACATTTCATTCTCCCCTGTTCAAGCTTTTTGGTTAGTTTTTCCCCAACTGTTATCCTCTGTCTCAGAAAGCTGCACGATTAAACATTTTCCTTTAACTGCTTTTGACAGCCTCCAGAGAAAAGTTTTTTCATATGAGGTCAGTTCTGAGTAAAGGAAAATAAAAACACTGTTTCACCTGGGACTTCCAGGAAAATGCTAGGCAGATAAACAATACCAGTCTCTGAGATGAGGTTTTCAAGGAACTCGAACCCTATTTTACCACCTCCAGAGGCTGTGAGGCTGCTGGTTTTCACTGTGATAGCATGATGTGATTTACAAGGTCACCGCAGAGCTGAAGAGCAGGAGAGAGGAGTAGAGCAAGTTTGGACACCACAAATCCCACAGGTTTTTACCAGGAATCAGCCATTTTTCTCATAGAAACAGTCTTGAATTTTTGCAAGTTTTTAGTTTACTTCCAGAACCCCGAGAAATTTGATTATGAAAATTTGTTCCTGTTGTTTGTTACCTTTATGAAGAAGTGGATTTGGGAAATTTTTACTCTTGCCATTATCAAGTCACTCAGAGATGCCATTTTTAATATCTCATTTCCTCTATACAACTAAATTGTTCTCAGTAATAATAGTAATAATCATTCTTTTCTTTTTCNAATTTGATTATGAAAATGTGTTCCTGTTGTTTTTTACCTTTATGAAGAAGTGGATTTGGGAAATTTTTACTCTTGCCATTATCAAGTCATTCGGAGATGCCATTTTTAATATCTCATTTCCTCTATACAGCTAAATTGTTCTCAGTAATAATGGTAATAATCATTCTTTTCTTTTTCTACTTTTAAAACAATTATTACCAATTTTAAAATAACATATCTCAATTGTAAGGATAGTATGTACATTTAGCAAAATAATTTTCTGTATGAACTAAAACTTGAATTTACCAAATAAAAATATTACATATTATATTGTGTTTTACTATCTTAAATACAAATATCACAAATATTCATATAGAGTTATAGAATTGAAGTTACTCAAGTGGTGTTCCTTCAGTTTTATAATCAGTGTGCTATTATTGTTTATTTTGAATACATCCTTTTAGTGCAGAAATATGACATGCCAAAGGGTTTGGAGACTTAAAGTTTTGCAAGTGAACTTTAACTAGTCTGCCTTGTGAACTTACTCGGGTCCTTACAAATAGAACACATTTAGCCAAATTTGTGCCTATCAGAAGCTGAAGCTATTAAGTAGTGTTCTACAATTAACCTCTATGAGAAATATAATGTTCATTAAAGAGTAAAAACCGAATGTGTATCTATTTAGATCTCATATAAATGCTATTATAACTAAATAATACCTGCAATCGTCCTTTGCATCAGCATTCTTCAAAATGTACACCTTCATTGCCTGAGTGTGGGGTGGGCTGTTTCCCCGTCCTGGCCCCTGGAGTGCCACCTAAATTGTGCTCACCTTTTCTTCTTCTGAACATAGTGTGGGCATGCTGTCTCTTACCTGAGACTTTCTAACTGCCCTCATCTCTGCACACTCTTTTCTTCTCTTTGTTATAGTCTTTCTTTATCCAGTTCCATCTAGTCTTTTATGTTTTTGCTAAGGTATCACACCCTGAAAGAAGTGTTCTTGACGCCCCCATCCGCACCCCTAAATCCATCTGTGCTCTAGTAGCAGATGTCTTATACATACCTGTATTCTAGCACTTACTATATTGTCTGTGTGCTTGTCACTCTTTCGAAGGCCTTAAGTAGCTCTGATTTAGTTCCGTTAACAACAACTAGTGTATCAGTAATACAATCATTATTTTTGGAAAGAAGGATGGGAAAAGAACCACTATTGCTCACTGAAACAATTTTATAGCCAGACAGTGCAGAAAGATTAGAGTAGTTAATGTAGTCAAACATTGGTGGCCAGTGTACAGACCTATTTCTATTTTTTCAGTGTATATTTACTCGCAAAGTGTGAGTTTACCATTGAAAGGCATTTCTCAGAGTGTGAGCAATAACTCCACTAAGAAAATATTTCTTCATAAAATGCATAAGACACATGGAATTTTTAAATAACTGTTACGGCAGTAGACAGAGTGCTGTGCTAGAAAATTAAGAGATTAGTCAAAGATGGCCCCTTAAGTGGAACAGTTTGAATTATCGTCTGGACCTAACAGAAGCAGAAGTTATTAAGAAGAGGTGGCAAGAATACATGGAAGAACTGACCAAAAAAGATCTTCATGACCCAGATAATCATGATGATGGGATCACTCATCTAGAGCCAGACATCTTGGAATGTGAAGTCAAGTGGGGCTTAGAAAGCATCACTATGAACAAAGCTCNTGTTCAAGCTTTTTGGTTAGTTTTTCCCCAACTGTTATCCTCTGTCTCAGAAAGCTGCACGATTAAACATTTTCCTTTAACTGCTTTTGACAGCCTCCAGAGAAAAGTTTTTTCATATGAGGTCAGTTCTGAGTAAAGGAAAATAAAAACACTGTTTCACCTGGGACTTCCAGGAAAATGCTAGGCAGATAAACAATACCAGTCTCTGAGATGAGGTTTTCAAGGAACTCGAACCCTATTTTACCACCTCCAGAGGCTGTGAGGCTGCTGGTTTTCACTGTGATAGCATGATGTGATTTACAAGGTCACCGCAGAGCTGAAGAGCAGGAGAGAGGAGTAGAGCAAGTTTGGACACCACAAATCCCACAGGTTTTTACCAGGAATCAGCCATTTTTCTTATAGAAACAGTCTTGAATTTTTGCAAGTTTTTAGTTTACTTCCGGAACCCCGAGAAATTTGATTATGAAAATGTGTTCCTGTTGTTTTTTACCTTTATGAAGAAGTGGATTTGGGAAATTTTTACTCTTGCCATTATCAAGTCATTCGGAGATGCCATTTTTAATATCTCATTTCCTCTATACAGCTAAATTGTTCTCAGTAATAATGGTAATAATCATTCTTTTCTTTTTCTACTTTTAAAACAATTATTACCAATTTTAAAATAACATATCTCAATTGTAAGGATAGTATGTACATTTAGCAAAATAATTTTCTGTATGAACTAAAACTTGAATTTACCAAATAAAAATATTACATATTATATTGTGTTTTACTATCTTAAATACAAATATCACAAATATTCATATAGAGTTATAGAATTGAAGTTACTCAAGTGGTGTTCCTTCAGTTTTATAATCAGTGTGCTATTATTGTTTATTTTGAATACATCCTTTTAGTGCAGAAATATGACATGCCAAAGGGTTTGGAGACTTAAAGTTTTGCAAGTGAACTTTAACTAGTCTGCCTTGTGAACTTACTCAGGTCCTTACAAATAGAACACATTTAGCCAAATTTGTGCCTATCAGAAGCTGAAGCTATTAAGTAGTGTTCTACAATTAACCTCTATGAGAAATATAATGTTCATTAAAGAGTAAAAACCGAATGTGTATCTATTTAGATCTCATATAAATGCTATTATAACTAAATAATACCTGCAATCGTCCTTTGCATCAGCATTCTTCAAAATGTACACCTTCATTGCCTGAGTGTGGGGTGGGCTGCTTCCCCATCCTGGCCCCTGGAGTGCCACCTAAATTGTGCTCACCTTTTCTTCTTCTGAACATACTGTGGGCATGCTGTCTCTTACCTGAGACTTTCTAACTGCCCTCATCTCTGCACACTCTTTTCTTCTCTTTGTTATAGTCTTTCTTTATCCAGTTCCATCTAGTCTTTTATGTTTTTGCTAAGGTATCACACCCTGAAAGAAGTGTTCTTGACGCCCCCATCCGCACCCCTAAATCCATCTGTGCTCTAGTAGCAGATGTCTTATACATACCTGTATTCTAGCACTTACTATATTGTCTGTGTGCTTGTCACTCTTTCGAAGGCCTTAAGTAGCTCTGATTTAGTTCCGTTAACAACAACTAGTGTATCAGTAATACAATCATTATTTTTGGAAAGAAGGATGGGAAAAGAACCACTATTGCTCACTGAAACAATTTTATAGCCAGACAGTGCAGAAAGATTAGAGTAGTTAATGTAGTCAAACATTGGTGGCCAGTGTACAGACCTATTTCTATTTTTTCAGTGTATATTTACTCGCAAAGTGTGAGTTTACCATTGAAAGGCATTTCTCAGAGTGTGAGCAATAACTCCACTAAGGAAATATTTCTTCATAAAATGCATAAGACACATGGAATTTTTAAATAACTGTTACGGCAGTAGACAGAGTGCTGTGCTAGAAAATTAAGAGATTAGTCAAAGATGGCCCCTTAAGTGGAACAGTTTGAATTATCGTCTGGACCTAACAGAAGCAGAAGTTATTAAGAAGAGGTGGCAAGAATACATGGAAGAACTGACCAAAAAAGATCTTCATGACCCAGATAATCATGATGATGGGATCACTCATCTAGAGCCAGACATCTTGGAATGTGAAGTCAAGTGGGGCTTAGAAAGCATCACTATGAACAAAGCTCGTGAAGGTGATGGAATTCCAGTGGAGCTGTTTCAAATCCTAAAAGATGCATTCAATATGCCAGTAAATTTGGAAAACTCAGCAGTGGCCACAGGACTGGAAAAGGTCCATTTTCATTCCAATCTGAAAGAAAGGCAATGTCAAAGAATGCTCAAACTACCCCACAATTGCACTCATCTCACATGCTAGCAAAGTCATGCTCAAAATTCTCCAAGCCAGGCTTCAGCAATACGTGAACTGTGAACTTCCTGATGTTCAAGCTGGTTTTANTGGGGTCACGAAGAGTCGGACACGACTGAGCGACTGAACTGAACTAACCTGAACTTGGCCTTCATACAGGAGATTGTCAGTAGTATTGCCCAAATGTGACAAGTGAAAAATACCTCGACATTGCCAGATCTCCTGTGAGGTGCAGAGTTGCCCCTGGCCAAGAAGCACTGATCTTTATGAAGGTATAGATTGGTTCTTACAAGCTGCATGAAACTGTCTCTTTTGGTCTAAATGTTTCCCATGTTCCCCTTCATCTTAGCTGGCTCTTAGCTTGAGAGCTTATTGTACCTGACGTATTGGCGATAAGAGGGAGACATGCTAAGTGATTTCCTCAGAGCCTCACAGACTATGAGTCCATGATCCCTGATGATCATAAGTCTACTAGTTGATGTGCCTGAGCAAACACTAAGTAATGGGAAGCGCCAGGACCCTGGAACCCGGAGGTGGCTGTAACTCCACTGTTTGGTGGGTTTGAAATTTCATAGATACAGCTTAATCTCTTCAAGCCTTCATTCTCTCATCATGGGAGATGGAAGCAGCTGCTTTACACAAACATTCTGAAGTGTAGTAGTGATATGTGTATGGTCCAGAGCACATTTTAGACAACATGTTGGCAACTAAACAGGTAGCAATTGGAAGTTTTTCATAAGGCCTAAGGGCAGAACTGCAGGGGTGAAAAGTACATACTCCTTGATCAGCACTGGACAGGGCAATGCATTCTATTTACTGCTTTATTGAGTGCTCTCTCTAGGGATTATGGAAAATTGAATGTTCAAATGGGTGATATCTAGACTCCGTCTTGTAGAAGTTCACTGAGAGGTTAAAAAGAAACATAGTGAGCACAGATTGACTGCAAGGAATAAGTAAATGAATTATACTAGTGCAAGGAACAGATTCAGGGAACAGATTCAGATATTTCTGTGAGGATTCATCTCAAAGTTGGAACTGATGTGATAAAAATAATTATCCTTACATACGATATTAATTTTACAGAACAAAAATTGGTTTAAAGTTTCCATCAATAGTCCAAATCACTGGAAATTCCCTTTCACGATTAGCTATTTGTGTTAAGAAATGAAATTGTTTGCTTCCCAAGTGGCTCAGTAATAAAGAATCTGCCTGCCAATGCAGGTGATGCAGGAGACTTGGGTTCAATCTGTGGATCTGAAAGATCTCCTGGAGTAAGAAATGGCAACCCACTCCAGTATTCTTGCCTGAAAAATCCCATGGACAGAGGAGTCTGATGGGCTACAGTCCATGGGGTCACAAACAGTCAGATATGACTGAACATGCACATAATAAACTCTTTTATCCAAACTCAAAAAATATATTGGAGAGAATCAGATAAGTTGTTTCTTCCTTAGTCTGATAAACAGCATAAAATAACTAACTAGAGAGTTGAGGGATTTGCAGTTATTTGGCAAAGTTAGGATTAGCAAGATGAAAAGAAAATAAACATCAAGTGACAGAGCTACCATCTCTTCCTGAAGCCCCAGATTCCATAAGGGGAAAGAGCTATAATTTTTGGCAAGAATCAGTTATTCACCATATCATCATTTTAATTTTTAGAAGAAAATTCAAAGTACATCATACAATTCTTTTGTTGATGTTCGATCAAAAGAAGCCTTCCTTTGCCAATCAACAAATCAAAAAATCAGACTTCAAGAAAAAAAAAAAAAGAAAAAAACAGTATATACATCATCTTCTCTTATGTTGTCACTTTGTTTAAAGAAAATGAGACCCGGAGTGATGAAATGCCTTGTTCATAGTCATACACTTCTTTTCTTTTAAAACAAAAGTTAGAACACATTTATCTCTATACTTAGCCAGTGATTTTTCTACTACATTTTGCTTTCTTTCACATGCTTGGCTTTTTCTTTTTCTTTTTTAAATGAATGGTGNATCTTCTCTTATGTTGTCACTTTGTTTAAAGAAAATGAGACCCGAAGTGATGAAATGCCTTGTTCATAGTCATACACTTCTTTTCTTTTAAAACAAAAGTTAGAACACATTTATCTCTATACTTAGCCAGTGATTTTTCTACTACATTTTGCTTTCTTTCACATGCTTGGCTTTTTCTTTTTCTTTTTTAAATGAATGGTGTTTGGATCAGTTCCAGAGGCAAATGCGCCTTCAGCTCCATTTCAAGAGTTCATCCTGTAATTGTCACACCTGATCTCTGTCCCAGTGCCTGAACCCAATCACTGAAGATAATTTGAATCGACTGAAACACCTCGAGTTGGCCGTTGACCCTCTTCATTCACACTATGCCATTGTGATAGGCAAGGTTGGCTACTGCCACTTTAAATTAGTGGTTTATCTTGAGTCCTGGAGAATGTAAGTCCTTTCAGGGGGAAAGGATGATGAATCGCATGGCAGGGAACAAATGTAACTGTGATTAATGGGACATTACACAACAACAAAAAAATGGAGCCAACTGTGCACAGAGATAACTGGAACCACAAAGACTAACTTATTGTCTAAGTTGATATAATTAACTTCAAGCCCCTCCATAGCTTGGTTAGCTGATTTCAATGAGCCTTTCCATTGTTGGTAATAATGACAAGGTTGTGGCTTCTTATTTTAAATACTATCCTATTAAAGACCATTTTTTTCTCCAACCCTTGGCACTGATAAAATGTCAAATACTAAAATTTAGCAATTTGAAGTAGCACTGTTATAAGCAACTGTTCAGATTTATCTGAATTTCCTTTTTTTTCCCCAAGGAAGACAGTAGAAGAAAAGACCAAACATTTGACTTATGATATATGAGCTTCCTCAGATATTTCAGTGAAGAAGGGTTCCCTGATTATCTTTTGCAGGGCGGTTGTTCTGGGTTAAGAGAAAAGGAGTTTTCAGAAAAATGCTGTATTACAGTAACTATGATGAAGAAGTATTTATTTTTCTTATCACGACCTGATAGGATAACCTATCCTGTCTATGTAAGTATGTTTCTCCCATTCATGGGAAATAAATAATTACTTTCTCTATTAGAAGAAATGATTGGCTTAGATTCTTGTGAGAATGTATTATGGTTTCAGAAATTACTCTGCACACTTTAAAAAAATCAGGAATGTGAATATTTTTATCCATAGAAATCTTGTCTACATTCTTCAGTCAGCAATGCTGGAATGAGATTCTGCATTTAAAATGCTTGCCAGTCTCCTTACAGAATTTGGAGGCTTCTCAAATATTTGATACCTGCTTCATTTCATGTTTTTGGAATTGTTTGGCTACTCTCAGAGGTTATCAGAATAGCAAATGCTTCCTCTAAAATTCTGAGATATGGTCTATTTGGAATGCCAATCTTTTTCCAACTGCCAGGTATGTTTTTCTCTTCCTGACTTAGAAATAATAATACCTAATATTTTATAGTGCATTTATCCTTTATAAATAACATTAACTAAATAGACTCTACCAGGATGGATGTTAGTGAGTAGAGATGTGTTATGAGTGAAAGAGGAAGGCTTCTGTGATGACTTATCTACGTATTACATTTAGCTCATGCCATTTTCATATGAATATCAGGTAAGTTTTATTTTTTCTTTCTGAGTTTCATGTTTCTTGTCCACAAAAAGTGGATAATAATTACTTCATAGAAGTTTCTGGAGACTGATCTTGTACTCATGGTATGGTATGAAGTCACTCAACTATTTATTCCCACTATTCCCACCTCTCCTTTACTGAAAGAATGTGTTATTTACCTTCATGTTTCCCGAGGAAAGAGAAAGTAATCAGGTAATGTAGCCTTTATTAAGAACTACTACAATTCAAATTCTGTTGCAGCTCATTTCACACACATTAGATTGTTCAAAGGATCTTATCTCAATTTTTGCAAATAAAGAGTACAGATGTTGGGAATATTAAAGAAATAATGATTTAAAAGTGCTCAGACTAATGCTTTAAGTTTAATGAAGGCTTTCTGAAATGAAGCATGAAATGCAAGTATGATGAGACACCGTGGGTAAACATTCTTGAGCCTGTATCTCACTTGGGGTGCCATGCAAACTTCAGAACAAGTCCAAGGTATGGTATATGAGACAGCTCTGGCCGCATGTGTAGCCCTTCAGCCTTAGTTTTACTTGCTTCATATCCACTCTGCACCTTTCCTTCCTTGGATTCAATTTCACTCTGTTACTGACCCCACTGCCGTTGGTATTGCCCCTCATTCTTCAACTTTCATTTTAGGCTCTTTGGTCTTGATAATGATCATCTCTCCAATTATACCTCTGATTCCTTTGCATGATTCTGGTCTCCACCAAACTCTGTGAATCAATGGATGTTAGAGACAAACATCTTTCCAGACTTGAGTTGCTTTGACAATCCTCTTATCAGTCCTTCCCCTTTTGTTAGTCCTTCCCCTAACTCATCTTGCTCAGGTAAAAAGGAAATTGTGTCAGAAAAATTATTCAATGGTACTTGCTACAGAGTAGTTGGAAAGACTTCATTCAAGGGAGGGCCATCATGATAGGAATAGCAACCACTGTGTTGGAATTTTACAATGAGAGACAGAGAGAGTTTGAACTCAACTCTGAATACAGTGTGTGCAGTTGGAAATTTAAAGGCAAGGATTAGAAGGAGGATTCTGGTTTAACCTATCAGGATTTTTGCTGAAGGCATTCAGGGTGACCAGACTTCATCTGGTGGATGGTAGAGGTAAGAAACCCAATCAGATATTTAGGGTGATCAGATATGAACTGCGGGAGTTCTGGTGAAACTCGCTAATCAGGATTCTTGGTATAAGTGGACACTTCAGAGAGGAACATCAATGTCTAAAAGTCAAGCCCAGTTGGAAAAGTGAGTGCAGGGAAATATGAGTAGAGTTTGGTCAATGAGAGAATCTTTGTCACTAGACAGAGATTGGTGAATGAAGTGAAACAACAGTGATTTACCACAAGTTGCAAAGTTAGTTATGGGACTGGATCTACTGTCTACCTCAGTTTGATCTATAGGCATTTCTACCAGACCACTGGTTTTCAACTGGGAGGTAATTTACCCCGTATAGGATATTTGGCAATATCTGCAGATATTTTTTTGGTAGTAATGCTACTGGCATCTAGTGGGTAGTGATCAGGAATACTGTTAAAATATCCTGTAATGCCCGGGACACCTCCACAAACAAAGAACTATTATTATCTGGCCCCAAATATCAAGGGTATGGGTGAGAAATCCTACCCTGGATTAAAGTGCTGAATCATGACAGTGCAGGAAGTCTCCCTCAAGTGGTCTTACTGCTTTTTATGCATGTGAGAACAGCTTTGTGCAGCAATGATTAAAATGCAAGTCATGAGTTAAAGAGTTCTATTTACATATTTCCCATTGATTTACTTTGTGGCTTCCTATTCATCACTTTGCTCCCAATGACAAACATTTACTGAGAAGCCCAGACATGTAACTGTAAAGGAGGCATTAAGAAAACAGAGATTTTCCGTATCAGCACTGACCACGTGTGGACCTCTGCAGATGCTATTCACCTCAGTGTTCATTTGCCCCTTGCAGATACAAAGAAAAACATAAATTCTCCAATTTCCCATTTATGTTACAGTTATAATATCCACAGAGTCGGTATCTAAGTGTTGCATGTGCTATTGGCCAAGTAGTAAACTATGCAATAAAAATTAATAATGCATTGTAATAAAATGTTCTTATCACCATCAAATTTATAGTGCTTTATTAATCCTTCTTTTGCTTGCTTTCTTTATTCTTTTCTTTCTGCCAGCCACCTAGCCCCAAATGGTGTATGAATTACTTGCCAAAACCTAGTTAGTACTTTCTCACTTCTTTCTAGCTTATTTTTCTTCTCATTTCTCAGCCCTACCTCTTTTTTTATTTTAATCTTTGGTCCGTATTTTTTTTTGCCGTTTCTTTCATCTCCTCTTCAATTAGTCTCTTTTCTCTCTTTTTCCACTAAATCTTTTCTACTGTTTTAAAAGAAATGTCCCCAGAGCATTAAAAAGAAGAGACAAATGAAAAAGGACAGATGCTTGTCAATCTCATAGCAACCTTCTTTATTTTTCATCTGCAAAACTACTGATCACATTTCCAAGGAATACACAGCCTGACAGCCCATACCTTAGGGAAGAAGGGAGAGTTACACACATTCAGGGACCCCCTCAGGGTCGGAGCATAAGGCTGTGAGGCTGCTGGGTAAGAAATGCCCTTGAGATTCAATTGAACATTTACCCAGGAAGCTGTAAACAAGAAAGTCAATCTTGGCACTGCTGGATTCCTCACTGCCTTCAGAATAAGCCTGTTCAAGGTTTGGCTCTTATCTCTTTATTCTCATTATTTAAATCTTCAATCCAAATGCTCTTCTTTGCAGCCTGCTGAGACATCTGGTGTTCCATGAACGCACCATGTTGGTTTTATGTCCTTATGTCTTACACCCAACCTTCTTCTTATTAGGAGGACTCCCTTTTCCTTGTTCTCTTCCTAGAACGCTTCTGCTCATCTTTAAATACTTCACTAAGTAAAGTTCCCTCTACTAATGTTTCCATATATCAGGTATTTATCTTAATGATCCGAATGCATTTGTCCATGTCAGGAATTTTTAGTAGAGGTTGGGGCTGTGACTGTTGTCTTTCACTTCAATCACATGATTTTGCTCAGAATACAGACAGTGAATTATAGCTGATTAAATAAATGGTTGGAAAACAAAATGTATGAAATTATCAAAGAGAACGAAGGTTCAAATGGGATGTACACAGAACCTTATGTTTAGCAGGGTGGTCAATCATCTGTAGCAAACAGCAACTTTTTATTTTCAGTACTAAAAACCTTGAGTATCTGTTAGCAGCTGCAGCATAGCAAACTTTCCTAAAAGCTTTGTTATACAAAACAACCATCGGCTCACAATTCTGTAGATGGGTCATTTGGACTAGGCTTGGCTGGGTGACTTTTCCAATCTGTTAGACCCACTCATGCCGCTGTGATCAGCATCAGTTTTTCTGTGGTATCTCGGTAGAATAAATATCTTGGTGGAATAACCAGCTCCATATGACACTGCATTTTCTGGCACATTAGACTGGATATCTTCACATGCTAGTGAGACAGTAGGGAAGAGTGTTTTCACAAACATCCACTTAAGCCAAAGTCCTCTTGACTCACACTGACACTTTCACTGAATTCTCTTGCCCAAGCACATTACAAAGCTAACCTGGAATTTGTTGTCATTTCGTCGCTAAGTCTTGTTCGACTCTTTTGCGACCCCACGGACTGTAGCCTGCCAGGCTCCTCTGTCCATGGGATTTTTCAGACAAGAATATTAGAGTGGGCTGCCATTTCCTTCTTGAGGGGATCTTTCTGACCCGGGGATTGAACCCATGTCTCCTACAGTGGCAGGCAGGTTCTTCACCATTAGCCAACAGGAAAGCAATATATTACAGTTGGTCTAATGTCTCTTTACCCTGTTTCAGTGTCCGTACAACCCTTTATCATTGATCATGAAGTCTACTGGCTAGAAATTACAAATAGATAAGCGATGATTTTACATATGAGATGTAAAACCACTCAGATTATCTATGGACTCACTTAACAAAATAAGGGAAGTAAAACTTCAAATGGAGACTAAAAATCTAACAATTTCTAATGTTCTGTGGTTGTATTCTTTGTGAGTCTAGTTTTGAAACAATGAGTCTTAAATTTTGCTTTACTGTTATTATGGGCTATTTTCAAATCTCTTTTTCTGAAACTGGATAATTTTCTTACAATTCTCAAATTATGAGGATTGCTTTTACTTCTCTTAGGAAAATGTTCAGTACAGTATAACTAACGAGTGTCAGATATAAACATATTTATGAAGTTCAACAATTGAAATATGATATGTCTATGTTATCACTTTTTTCTTGTTCTTTCTATGATAAATCAGAAACTACCCAGATGTGATTTTGCACTCACATTCCCCAGAGTTTACTTTTGTTTGAAATTTCTACATGCGTTTTATGTGCACCTAGTCATCCTAAGATGATCCATCACCCCTAAATCACTTACTGGCAATATTTTTGTGCTATAGTTATTGCATTATTAANTCTGTGGTATCTCGGTAGAATAAATATCTTGGTGGAATAACCAGCTCCATATGACACTGCATTTTCTGGCACATTAGACTGGATATCTTCACATGCTAGTGAGACAGTAGGGAAGAGTGTTTTCACAAACATCCACTTAAGCCAAAGTCCTCTTGACTCACACTGACACTTTCACTGAATTCTCTTGCCCAAGCACATTACAAAGCTAACCTGGAATTTGTTGTCATTTCGTCGCTAAGTCTTGTTCGACTCTTTTGCGACCCCACGGACTGTAGCCTGCCAGGCTCCTCTGTCCATGGGATTTTTCAGACAAGAATATTAGAGTGGGCTGCCATTTCCTTCTTGAGGGGATCTTTCTGACCCGGGGATTGAACCCATGTCTCCTACAGTGGCAGGCAGGTTCTTCACCATTAGCCAACAGGAAAGCAATATATTACAGTTGGTCTAATGTCTCTTTACCCTGTTTCAGTGTCCGTACAACCCTTTATCATTGATCATGAAGTCTACTGGCTAGAAATTACAAATAGATAAGCGATGATTTTACATATGAGATGTAAAACCACTCAGATTATCTATGGACTCACTTAACAAAATAAGGGAAGTAAAACTTCAAATGGAGACTAAAAATCTAACAATTTCTAATGTTCTGTGGTTGTATTCTTTGTGAGTCTAGTTTTGAAACAATGAGTCTTAAATTTTGCTTTACTGTTATTATGGGCTATTTTCAAATCTCTTTTTCTGAAACTGGATAATTTTCTTACAATTCTCAAATTATGAGGATTGCTTTTACTTCTCTTAGGAAAATGTTCAGTACAGTATAACTAACGAGTGTCAGATATAAACATATTTATGAAGTTCAACAATTGAAATATGATATGTCTATGTTATCACTTTTTTCTTGTTCTTTCTATGATAAATCAGAAACTACCCAGATGTGATTTTGCACTCACATTCCCCAGAGTTTACTTTTGTTTGAAATTTCTACATGCGTTTTATGTGCACCTAGTCATCCTAAGATGATCCATCACCCCTAAATCACTTACTGGCAATATTTTTGTGCTATAGTTATTGCATTATTAATTGGCAGAAAACTATAAACACGGTCTATGAATTATTTACAAAGTGTGTCTACTGGGAAGGAAGAAATCTGAACAGGTAATGCAAAAATATGTTTGAGTTCTAGATAGTGCAGGTCACAATTTGGGGAACTTCTTTTGAAACAGACAATGCATAGCGTGACCTTTGACTAGATGTAGATAACTGGAGCTTTCCCTGTAAAAAAGACTCCTTAAAATTCAAGACATATCAGAATACTGACAAGCACTAAAGACTGGTAAGTACATCGCATATTATTTTGTCTGTCTAATTAGTAAAGGCTTTTCAAGTGAGATAACTGAACAGATACACTGCTGTAATATAGATTTTCCTTTGCTATTGGAGATGGAAAATAAATTGTTATAATCTAGAAAAACAGATGAAATGCCTAAGAATATTCCCTATGTTTTGGGTGGATCAAACAAATGAAACAATGAAGAGCATCCATCTTCTTTCCTTGGGTTTTAAACCAACTTAAAAGTGAGGCAATGCATTTAACAGATGGGGACAAGTTATTACCTTCACTGCTCAGAAAGGCTAGACTGAAACCTCAACTTATATGTTGGGCAATTAGGCTTCTTAACACTTATTATTATCAATGTCCAGATTAATCTTATCAGTCCAGTCATAGGCAGTAGCCAAATTTTTTCCTATAAGATTGGTGGAGAGGACAAGAATTTGCATGAACCCAGGGCACCATCATATCACAGTTAATTCAGGTATGGAACACGATCAAACTTTGTGAGGCACTGCCACTGAGCTAACACGGGCAGATGCGTCCTAAAGAAGGGATAAAATATGCCTGAAGCAGACACTGGGGAAAGACTAGGGCAGGAGAGAGGAGACATCAGACAGTAACCTCTAGATTCTGCAAAATGAATCAAGTGTAAATGCAAGGGCAGCAAGGACAGGTGATTGAAGACAGAAGAAGGGAGGGAAAAGCTATCTTATAGGCTAAGAGTTTTTATTAGGAGTTTAAACATAACATCTATGGAGCATGATTGCTCTGTGTTTCATATAAGATTGAATAATTATTTTATAACCCCTTCAATATGTAAGTGACCAACTCAAGAATGAATAAAAAAGAAAGTGACAAAGATAAAATAAACAACCCAAATTTACAAAGAACAACAAATTTGAAATATGAGTTTAACTTTGGAACAACTTTATGGCATGCTTGTGGAAAAAGTGCTATATTAGAGCGCAGGAAACCTCTGCTCACAATTTAGTTTATCTACTAGATAGCAGTGTGATCTTAGTCAATAGCCTTAGCTACTATATTCTGAAGCTTGCTCCCTCTATCTTAATTAATTTATTTTTTAATATAGGTATTAGCATAATTGATCTTTATGCAATTATCATATCCTATGATTTTAGATACTGTTTAACACATCCCTAATATAAACTAATACCATAATAGTGAACATCAGCACATTTCTATTCATGTTAATAACTATTAAATTCGATCTCTGTATGCCTAGTTTACAGCAGCCCGTATTCAAATCAGTGTCAGTTTCTAAATTGGAACACATCTATATTTCTGCAAAATATTTCTTCTTCAGTTCAGTTCAGTTCAGTCGCTCAGCCGTGTCCGATTCTTTGTGACCCCATGAATCGCAGCACGCCAGGCCTCCCTGTTCATCACCATCTCCAGTTCACTCAGACTCACATCCATCGAGTCAGTGATGCCATCCAGCCATCTCATCCTCTGTCGTCCCCTTCTCCTCCTGCCCCCAATCCCTCCCAGCATCAGAGTCTTTTCCAAAGAGTCAACTCTTCACATGAGGTGGCCAAAGTACTGGAGTTTCAGCTTTAGCATCATTCCTTCCAAAGAAATCCCAGGGCTGATCTCCTTCAGAATGGACTGGTTGGATCTCTTTGCAGTCCAAGGGACTCTCAAGAGTCTTCTCCAACACCACAGTTCAAAAGCATCAATTCCTTGGTGCTCAGCCTTCTTCACAGTCCAACTCTCACATCCATACATAACCACTGGAAAAATCATAGCCTTGACTAGACGGACCTTAGTTGACAAAGTAATGTCTCTGCTTTTGAATATGCTGTCTAGGTTGGTCATAACTTTTCTTCCAAGGAGTAAGCATCTTTTAATTTCATGGCTACAGTCACCATCTGCAGTGAT
>SJYW01051117.1:0-12325 GCA_006410735.1 Raphicerus campestris | reverse complement strand
GGTAGTTTGAGCATTCTTTGGCATTGCCTTTCTTTGGGATAGGAATGAAAACTGACCTTTTCCAGTCCTGAGGCCACTGCTGAGTTTTCCAAATTTGCTGGCATATTGAGTGCAACACTTTCACAGCATCATCTTTCAGGATTTGAAACAGCTCAACTGAAGTCCATCATCTCCACTAGCTTTGTTCATAGTGATGCTTCTAGGGCCCACTTGACTTCACATTCCAAGATGTCTGACTCTAGATTAATGATCACATCATCATGATTATTTGGGTTGTGAAGATCTTTTTTGTACAGTTCTTCTGTGTATTCTTGCCACCTCTTCTTAATATCTTCTGCTTCTGTTAGGTTCCTACCAATTTTGTCCTTTATTGAGCCCATCTTTGCATGAAATATTCCCTTGGTATCTCTAATTTTCTTGAAGAGATCTCTAATCTTTCCCATTCTGTTGTTTTCCTCTATTTCTTTGCATTGATCGCTGAAGAAGGCTTTCTTATCTCTTCTTGCTATTCTTTGGAACTCTGCATTCAGATGCTTATATCTTTCCTTTTCTCCTTTGCTTTTCACCTCTCTTCTTTTCACAGCTATTTGTAAGACCTCCCCAGACAACCATTTTGCTTTTCTGCATTTCTTTTCCATGGGGATGGTCTTGATCCCTGTCTCCTGTACAATGTCACGAATCTCATTCCATAGTTCATCAGGCACTCTGTCTATCAGATCTAGGTTCTTAAATCTATTTCTCACTTCCACTGTATAATCATAGGGGATTTGATTTAGGTCATACCTGAATGGTCTAGCGGTTTTCCCTACTTTCTTCAATTTAATTCTGAATTTGGTAATAAGGAGTTCATGATGTGAGCCACAGTCAGCTCCTGGTCTTATTTTTGTTGACTGTATAGAGCTTCTCCATCTTTGGCTGCATAGAATATAATCAGTCTGATTTCGGTGTTGACCATCTGGTGATGTCCATGTCTTCTCTTGTGTTGTTGGAAGAGGGTGTTTGCTATGACCAGATCATTTTCTTGGCAAAACTCTATTAGTCTTTGCCTGCTTCATTCCGCGTTCCAAGGCCAAATTTGCCTGTTACTCCAGGTGTTTCTTTACTTCCTACTTAACCATTCCAGTCCCCTATAATCAAAAGGACATCTTTTTTGGGTGTTAGTTCTAAAAGGTCTTGTAGGTTTTCATAGAACTTGTAAGGAAATCATATAAATAGAGAAATTGACTCTTAAAATGTAAGATACTTGAGCAGTGACTAAATTGAATAACTAGCTAGAAAAGTTACAACTTTAGCCTAAACCAAAGAAAAGGATAAAAAGAATGAATATTAATATATAAAAATGAATGGAGATGAGGTAAGAATCAAAGAAAATCAAAATTATTAAGATTTACTACTTGATCAAACTCTATGAAAATATAGATGAAATGACTAATTTTCCAGGAAGATATGTGTTAGGAAGACTGACCTTTATAGTAGTAATTTTTTTTAATCCAATAACTAGAGAAGGCAATTGTCAAAAAATTACCTCCTTGAAAAATTTTAGCAGGTGGCATGGGTTTTTGTAAGTTAAGTCACCTTCTTACAAAGACCTTCTGATTCTGAGTGATTTCTCATCTCTTTGTGGGGGCAAGGCATGATAGGTGTGAGCACCAAAAGACTGAAGACATCTGGCACTGGTCTTCTTGACTCAAACTCTTCCAAGCGATGAAATATAACCTATATAGAGGTAGCTTTCCTTCAAAGCTGTGCTCCAGTTTTTTAGAAATACATCTTCAGGTTATTTTATGGGAGTAAAGCTCACTGTGCACCTCGAGAGTTCATTTGTCCAGTTTGTGATGTCTCATCCTCCTTATGTTTTGCAGAAATAGGGGTTAAGTTTGTCATTCATGATGACATCTTCTATCTTAATCTCCACAATTCTTTTCCATTATGAGTTGATTATTATTCATACATCTTTTTTTTTTTTTTTTTTTTTTAGCAAATTTTGCCTGTGTGCATGCTCAGCTGCTTCAGTTGTGTCTGACTCTTTGCAACCCCTTGGACGGTAACCCACCAGGCTCCTCTGTCCATGGGGTTCTCCAGGCAAGAACACTGGACTGAGTTGCCACTCCTTTTCCAGGGGATCTTCCCGACCCACGGATCGAACCCATTTCCAGCATTACAGGCAGATTCCTTACTCACTGAGCCACCTGGGAAGCCAAAACCAAATTTTAACAAGGGACAAATGCATGTGCCTGGTCTCCTACATTTAACAGGAAAAATGTTATCTTTTTTAAGATGTTAGGATGCAGGTATTGAAACATGAGTATAGCATATACTTTTTAAAAAATTATTTATTTATTTTAATTGGAGTCTAATTACTTTACAATCTTGTGGTGGATTTTGCCATACATTGACATGAATCAGCCATGAGTGTACATGTGTCCTCCCATCCCAAACCCCCTCCCACCTCCGAGTGGCTTTGAGTGTCCTGTTTCATGCATTGAACTTGGATTTGTCATCTGTTTCACATATGTTAATATGCATGTTTCAATGCTATTCTCTCAAATCATCCCACCCTCTCCTTCTCCCACAGAGTCCAAAAGTCTGTTCTTTGTGTCTCTTTTGCTGTCTCTCATATAGGATCATCATTACCAGCTTTCTTTTAAAATAAATGATTTATTTTAAGCATTTTACTAAGATTAGTAATACTTACAATTATGTATAAATCTAGCAGTGCAATGGCTTTAAATTGTGACAACATAGTCATCTATTCAACATCAATATAACTAGTATCAATATTATTTCAGCCTACTACATGACATATTATTGATGATAGTAAAGATTAAAAATATAAAAGGCCACTTGACTAAAATATGCATATTCATGTAAATGTAATCTACTTTGATATCAGTGATCTGTTTTAAAAAATGACTACACTAACTCAAAAATGCATCTTACTCCAAAGTACATCTCTTTTTCTAATTTTCCACTTTGCTATCTAGAAAACATTATCTTTCCCTTTCATCCCCACCACCAGATAAAAGTAATTGGGTGATAACGAATTTTGAAAGGTGGGCTTGGATTCTGCTTATCTTCAACCTAATATTCATAAACTATCCAATAGGCAGTTCACCCTTTAAAAAAAATGCTAGCATTCTCACATTTCATAATACACTCATTTATAATGTTGGATGATTTATCATATCTATAAATCTCTTATGTCTATATGAGAGACAATCTACTTTGTTTTTAAATCTAGCTTCAGAAATATGGTATTCCCCATATAACATATGTGGTAGTGGTTGGCAGTTTAGTCACTACGTTGTGTCTGACTCTTTTGCAACCCCAAGGACTGCATCCCACCAGGCTCCCCTGTCCATGGGATTTCCCAGACAAGAATACTGGAGTGGGTTACCATGCCCTCCTCCAGGGGATCTCCCCAACCCAGGGATTGAACTCAGGCCTCCCGCATTGCAGGTAGATTCCTTCCCAACTGAACCACCAGGGAAGCCCCACCATATAATATATGGTACCCCTCAAATTGAAGTGTTACAGAATAACAGCTAATAGAAAATAAACTTGAAATTTTCTTTCCAGTAAGTTAATTTGAAAGGCATCATTTAGTTTATGAAACAGAGTAGTACTTCAAAGTAAGTATTCTAAACTCTTTAATAAATTGATTATAGTCACATACAATATGATTATATAAGTATAAAATTCCTACATATTAAATCTCAATGACTATTACACATAAATTCAGGTGAGCAAGTGTTAAAAGATTTGATTCATCAAATTCATATTAATTATATTGCTATAAAAGTGTTGTGTATTTCATAAATAAAAGGTGGTATTGACCTTCTGATAATAGGACATCAAGCAATTGGCTTCTCAATTAAATGTAAAATGTGATTTAAATGTAAAACTCTCAGTTGTACTGTCACAGGTATTTCTTTTTTAAAATACTTATTTATTTGGCTGTGCCAAGTCTTAGTTGTGGCACTTGAGATCTTTAGTTGCAGTATGTGGGATCTCGTTCCCTGACCAGGGTTCAAACCCAGGCCCTCTGCACTGAGCATGGAGTCTTAGCCACTGGACCACCAGGGAAGTCCTTGTCATAGGTATTTCTTTTGTAATGTAATAATACTTTAACACATTTAATTACAAATAATCTGATTAATTCAGTAGGAAAAATAGAAAAGCAAATTATTTGATATTCTCTGATCTTTGCTTTTCTATATCATCTGTCATATCATCACCTTGAAAAGATGTTTATCCTTGAATCACTTACTTCTGCTTTCCTGTGCTTACCAAGTCTGAATCCGATTATCTATGCCAACTCTAAATATAGCGTTTCATCATCCCATGACTTTGATGGCAATAATGAGTAGAGGAGACTGTTTTATTCACTGCTCTGGGGCATATGGTCCCAATTCAAAAAATATTTAGTAAGTAATTGAATGAAAAGATAGTGGATGCAGTGAGCACACTAGATTTCTTAGTAAGATAATATTACTTTTTCACATAGATGACATACAATAAAAATAACAAAACTATTATTGATAGCTTGTAAGGAGTCCATTTGTGACAGAATTTTTTCTTCATTTTATTCACCTTTTAATTTTCCATTTCTTGCTAACACTTGACATTTTACTTGACATATTTCTTATTTTGTTGACTTTGCCATTCAGCAGAGCAAATACANTTCAGTTGTGTCTGACTCTTTGCAACCCCTTGGACGGTAACCCACCAGGCTCCTCTGTCCATGGGGTTCTCCAGGCAAGAACACTGGACTGAGTTGCCACTCCTTTTCCAGGGGATCTTCCCGACCCACGGATCGAACCCATTTCCAGCATTACAGGCAGATTCCTTACTCACTGAGCCACCTGGGAAGCCAAAACCAAATTTTAACAAGGGACAAATGCATGTGCCTGGTCTCCTACATTTAACAGGAAAAATGTTATCTTTTTTAAGATGTTAGGATGCAGGTATTGAAACATGAGTATAGCATATACTTTTTAAAAAATTATTTATTTATTTTAATTGGAGTCTAATTACTTTACAATCTTGTGGTGGATTTTGCCATACATTGACATGAATCAGCCATGAGTGTACATGTGTCCTCCCATCCCAAACCCCCTCCCACCTCCGAGTGGCTTTGAGTGTCCTGTTTCATGCATTGAACTTGGATTTGTCATCTGTTTCACATATGTTAATATGCATGTTTCAATGCTATTCTCTCAAATCATCCCACCCTCTCCTTCTCCCACAGAGTCCAAAAGTCTGTTCTTTGTGTCTCTTTTGCTGTCTCTCATATAGGATCATCATTACCAGCTTTCTTTTAAAATAAATGATTTATTTTAAGCATTTTACTAAGATTAGTAATACTTACAATTATGTATAAATCTAGCAGTGCAATGGCTTTAAATTGTGACAACATAGTCATCTATTCAACATCAATATAACTAGTATCAATATTATTTCAGCCTACTACATGACATATTATTGATGATAGTAAAGATTAAAAATATAAAAGGCCACTTGACTAAAATATGCATATTCATGTAAATGTAATCTACTTTGATATCAGTGATCTGTTTTAAAAAATGACTACACTAACTCAAAAATGCATCTTACTCCAAAGTACATCTCTTTTTCTAATTTTCCACTTTGCTATCTAGAAAACATTATCTTTCCCTTTCATCCCCACCACCAGATAAAAGTAATTGGGTGATAACGAATTTTGAAAGGTGGGCTTGGATTCTGCTTATCTTCAACCTAATATTCATAAACTATCCAATAGGCAGTTCACCCTTTAAAAAAAATGCTAGCATTCTCACATTTCATAATACACTCATTTATAATGTTGGATGATTTATCATATCTATAAATCTCTTATGTCTATATGAGAGACAATCTACTTTGTTTTTAAATCTAGCTTCAGAAATATGGTATTCCCCATATAACATATGTGGTAGTGGTTGGCAGTTTAGTCACTACGTTGTGTCTGACTCTTTTGCAACCCCAAGGACTGCATCCCACCAGGCTCCCCTGTCCATGGGATTTCCCAGACAAGAATACTGGAGTGGGTTACCATGCCCTCCTCCAGGGGATCTCCCCAACCCAGGGATTGAACTCAGGCCTCCCGCATTGCAGGTAGATTCCTTCCCAACTGAACCACCAGGGAAGCCCCACCATATAATATATGGTACCCCTCAAATTGAAGTGTTACAGAATAACAGCTAATAGAAAATAAACTTGAAATTTTCTTTCCAGTAAGTTAATTTGAAAGGCATCATTTAGTTTATGAAACAGAGTAGTACTTCAAAGTAAGTATTCTAAACTCTTTAATAAATTGATTATAGTCACATACAATATGATTATATAAGTATAAAATTCCTACATATTAAATCTCAATGACTATTACACATAAATTCAGGTGAGCAAGTGTTAAAAGATTTGATTCATCAAATTCATATTAATTATATTGCTATAAAAGTGTTGTGTATTTCATAAATAAAAGGTGGTATTGACCTTCTGATAATAGGACATCAAGCAATTGGCTTCTCAATTAAATGTAAAATGTGATTTAAATGTAAAACTCTCAGTTGTACTGTCACAGGTATTTCTTTTTTAAAATACTTATTTATTTGGCTGTGCCAAGTCTTAGTTGTGGCACTTGAGATCTTTAGTTGCAGTATGTGGGATCTCGTTCCCTGACCAGGGTTCAAACCCAGGCCCTCTGCACTGAGCATGGAGTCTTAGCCACTGGACCACCAGGGAAGTCCTTGTCATAGGTATTTCTTTTGTAATGTAATAATACTTTAACACATTTAATTACAAATAATCTGATTAATTCAGTAGGAAAAATAGAAAAGCAAATTATTTGATATTCTCTGATCTTTGCTTTTCTATATCATCTGTCATATCATCACCTTGAAAAGATGTTTATCCTTGAATCACTTACTTCTGCTTTCCTGTGCTTACCAAGTCTGAATCCGATTATCTATGCCAACTCTAAATATAGCGTTTCATCATCCCATGACTTTGATGGCAATAATGAGTAGAGGAGACTGTTTTATTCACTGCTCTGGGGCATATGGTCCCAATTCAAAAAATATTTAGTAAGTAATTGAATGAAAAGATAGTGGATGCAGTGAGCACACTAGATTTCTTAGTAAGATAATATTACTTTTTCACATAGATGACATACAATAAAAATAACAAAACTATTATTGATAGCTTGTAAGGAGTCCATTTGTGACAGAATTTTTTCTTCATTTTATTCACCTTTTAATTTTCCATTTCTTGCTAACACTTGACATTTTACTTGACATATTTCTTATTTTGTTGACTTTGCCATTCAGCAGAGCAAATACAGCACAGCATCCATCTTATGAATTGTGCACAAAGTAAAAATACTCTGACCCAAAACAGACAATGGTAATTTTTTTCTTTTATTCAGAAACAATGCAACCTGATATAAAACTCTTGATTAGGAATTGGAAATTAGAATTGAGTGATAGCAGAGATACTAAGAAAGGGGAGGGGGGAGGGTGGAAATGACAGCAAACTAAGGAAATAAATGACACTCTGGTTAGAAAATTAGAGAACATTGCCAAACTCACCCTGAGAGTAATCTGCCTATTGACCACTTCAGCATTGAAACTGAAAACAGAATGTAGAAAGCCCAGAGACAATTGATAAAATGTCTCATTCACCTCCTGAGACCATCTGGGAAGACAATGGCTTCTCTAATGGGAACATGGAAACAGGAGGAACTCTTAGCTTAATCACTAAGCTCATAAATTAGTGGAGGTCTTGTTTACTTATTTTACCATAGAGATAAAAAGAACTTTATTGACTGAAGTTATTGTGTATCTCATTCAATTTCTTAGGTTTTAGAAGAGAAAGAATGATCTGCGGTAGTCAAGCTACTTGCCCAAGTGAAGTGGAGCTAGAACCCATGTCTGCTGATGTCTAGTGAGATGGCCTTTCCAAGTATCATTGGAAGTAGAGTCCTCTGAAAAAGGTTATTTAGGCTCCCAGCTTCAGTGGAAATATAGCAAAACAAAATCTGTGGAAGCTACTTGAAACAGAGAAAACAATATCTTCATATATTTCTATTACAAAACAAGTAGTGTTTAAAACCAAGTATCTATGTTCACCTTAGAAAGATAGGAAATGGAGAGCAAATTAAACAAAAATTGAATGGAAAGAAGGAAGGAAGGAAGTCGGAAATAGCTGCTTTAGGTCTCACATCTGGTTCATGTAGGAGTTTCCATGTGTTGATCTGTCAATTATTTTTCCCTTGAGGATTTCTCATGATGTCCTGGATTTTTGCATGTTGAATATTTCTGGATTGTATCCTGGACATTTTTAATATCATGTTATAAGACAATCCTGTAACAGTCCACTGGAGAATATTGATTTGTTGTGGTGATGGTTGATTCACAAGGCAATTTTCCTATTATGCTGAAACTTGAAGTTCTGTCTTATCTTCCATGGATAGAGTTCCAATATCAGCTGAGTTGTCAAAGCCTCTGCCATGTTGCTTCTGGTCTACCCCACATCTGGACAGCTCAGGGCCAAGCAGAGAACTAGTATCAGTTCATACACATAACTGGGAGACACACATCTTCAGTTTTCTCCACGCAGCAGTTTTCTACATAGTCTCTGATTCTCAGGGCTCCCTTTTCCTATTTCTCTGGCTTGGAAATTGATTTGTTTTACTTTTTAGGAGCTTTAGTTACCTACACTGATGCAGTTTTGCACAACGGGGGCAGCCCCTAGAGCAGACAGGAGTCCCTTTTCCTGTTCCTCTGGCTAGCAAGACAGGCTTTCTCTATAAAACTCACTACCTATACCTAGTGCAGAGTTCCACACTGAAGCTGCCCTTCATCAAGGCATAAAGATAAAAAAAGAGGAAAGGTAAATAACCAAGACATTGATGCTGCTATGGTCAAAATTTTAAAGTTAGATCTTCCTTCTTCAATCTGTTTGTATTAATTTTAAGAGTTTTCAAGTAGTTGTTGGTTTGGTGGATGTTTTTAGGAATTTTGTCCAGACTCATTGCCTATAATCCACAAGAAAGATAATCCACAAGAAAGGTAATCCATTGTATGCCTACTACATTCTGATGACCACCGGAAGTCTTCGGGTGATTTTGTTCATTATCTGTCCCTTTTCCCAAATGTTCTATGATAATTAAAACATTACTTATATATTTAGAAGTGACTTTAAACAAGAAAAATAGCCTATGTTTTAAATTTTCTCTAAGTGCTTAGGAAAAAAGATTTTATGGAATTTCAGCCCAGCATAAATTTGGATACAGGCTTGTAACATTGTACAAGAGGCAGTGATTAAAACCATCCCCAAGAGACTGTCCAGGCAATGCCCTGCCTGGACACTGAACTCACCCAGAGAGCTCTTAAAAAGAACCATGCCCAAAGCCACGCCAACAGAGAGTCTACTTTAATTGGTCTTGGGTGAGAGCCAAAACATCAGTATTTTTTTAAAAGCTTCCATGGAGGTTCTAACATGCAGCAGGGTTGAGTCTATAGGGTGAGGCTATAAGACAAGCTAGAGTAAACCGAGCCTGGATGTGAGGAGATCAGTTAAGTATTCATTACAGCAGTACAGGTGTGGGAATTTCAAGTCATTACTATTTTCTCTTCCTTCAGAGGCCATAATTCACTGTGCATGTCTAGAGCAGCAGAAAAAAAAAAAAAAAAAAAAACCATCCCCAAGAAGAAGAAATGTAAAAAGACAAAATGGTTGTCTGAGGAGCCCTTACAAATACCTGAGAAAAGAAGAGAAGCAAAAGCAAAGGAGAAAAGGAAAGATATATCCATCATAATGCAGAGTTCCAAAGAATAGCTAGGAGATATAAGAAAGCCTTCCTCAGTGATCTATGCAAAGAAATAGAGGAAAACAGCAGAACGGGAAAGACTAGAGATCTCTTCAAGAAAACCAGAAATACCAAGGGAGCATTTCAGGCAAAGATGGGCATGATATAGGACATGGAAGCGGTATGGACCTAACAGAAGCAGAAGATATTTAGAAAAGATGTCAAGGATACACAGATGAACTATACAAAAAAGATCCTCATGACCCAGATAACTACGATGGTAAGATCACTCACCTAGAGCCTGACATCCTGGAATGCTACATCAAGCAGGCCTCAGGAAGGATCACTATGAACAAAGCTAGTGGGGGTGATAGAATTCAAGCTGAGCTATTTCAAATCCTAAAAGATGATTCTTTTAAAGTGCTGCATTCAACATGCTAGCAAATTTGGAAAACTCAGCAGTGGCCACAAGACTGGAAAAGGTCAGTTTTCATTCCAATCCCAAAGAAAGGCAATGCCAAAGAATGCTTAAATTACCACACAATCACACTCACCTCACACACTAGCAAAGTAATGCTCAAAATTCTCCAAGCCAGGCTTCACAAGTATGTGAACTGAGAAATTTCAGATGTTCAAGCTGGATTTAGAAAAAACAGAGGAACCAGAAATCAAATTTGCAACATCCATTGGATCATAGAAAAAGCATTCCAGAAAAACATCTGCTTCATTGACTACACAAAAGCCCACATCTCCTGCNAATTTCAGATGTTCAAGCTGGATTTAGAAAAAACAGAGGAACCAGAAATCAAATTTGCAACATCCATTGGATCATAGAAAAAGCATTCCAGAAAAACATCTGCTTCATTGACTACACAAAATACTTTGACTGTGTATATCACAACAAACTGTGGAAAATTGTTAAATGGATGGGAATACCAAACCGCCTTACCTCCCTCCTGAGAAACCTGTATGCAGATCAAGAGGCAACAGTTAGAATCAGACACAGTAAGTGGACAGGTTCAAAATCGAGAAAGGAGTATACCAAGACCTACTGTCACCTTGCTCATTTAATTTATATGCAAAATACATCATGCGAAAAGCCAGACTGGATTAAACAAAAGCTAGACTCAAGATTGCAGGGGGAAATATCAATAACCTCAGATATACAGATGAAACCACCCTCATGGCAGAAAGCGAAGAGGAACTAAAGAGCCTCTTTATAAAAGTGGAAGAGGAAAGTGAAAAACCTGGCTTAAAATGCAACATTCCAAAAATAAATAAATAAATAAGATCATGGCATCCGGTCCCATCAATTCACGGCAAATAGATGAGAAACAATGAAAACAGTGACAGACTTTATTATATTGAGCTTCAAAATCACTGCAGATGGTGACTGCAGCCATGAAATTAAAAGATGATTGATCTTTGGAAGAAAAGCTATGACCAACCTATACAGCATATTAAAAAGCAAAGACATTACCAATAAAGACATTTACCAAAAAAGGTCTGTCTAGTCAAAGGTTTTTCCACTAGTCATGTATGGATGTGAGAATTAGACCATAAAGAAAGCTGAGTACTGAAGAATTGATGCTTTGGAACTGTGGTGTTAGAGAAGACTCTTGAGGATCCATTGGACTGCAAGGAGATCCAACCAGTCAATCCCAAAGAAAATCAGTCCTGAATATTCATTGGTAGGACTGATGCTGAAGCTGAAGCTGAAGCTCCAAATAATTTGAACACCTGATGCGAAGAACTGACTCCTTGGAAAAGACCCTGATACTGGAAAAGAATGAAGGCAGGAGGAGAAGGGGACAACAGAGGATGAAATGGCTGGATGGCATCACTGACTCAGCAGACATGAATTTGAGCAAGCTCCAGGAGTTGGTGATGGAAAGGGAAGACTGGCGTGCTGCAGTCCATGGGGTCACAAAGAGTTGGACACAACTGAGCAACTGAACCGATAACTAAAAGCAGTGGAATCAAGTCACATTTATGTTTTTGTTGTTTATATGTATTCTGCTCTTTATTAGAATATATACTTGTTGCCAGAAACTGTTTCTTACCCATCTTTGCTTCTGTCCACCATGATTAGCACTGCATGTAACCCGTAATAAATACTAAATTGCACTGGATTTTATTCTTTTCAGTTTAGTTCAATTTTGTCATCTTTTGTCACCCCTTCTCCTCCTGTCTTCAATCTTTCCCAGCATCAGGGTCTTTTCAAACGAGTCAGTTCTTCGCATCAGGTGGCCAAAGGACTGGAGCTTCAGCTTCAGCATCAGTCCTTCCAGTGAATATTCAGGATTGATTTCCTTTAGGATTGACTGGTTAGATCTCCTTGCAGTCCAAGAGACTCTCAAGAGTCTTCTCCAGCACCACAGTTCAAAAGCATCAATTCTTCAGTGTTCAGCTTTCTTTTTTTTTTTATTTTTACTTTATTCTACTTTACAATACTGTATTGGTTTTGCCATACATTGACATGAATCAGCCACAGGT
>SJYW01051114.1:0-10750 GCA_006410735.1 Raphicerus campestris | reverse complement strand
CTTATCTATTACCTCACGTAGTTACCTTTTTGTGTGTGTGTATGTGGTGAGAATATGATATGTACACATTTCTAGTATACACAATTCTATTAATAAAAATTTCTAGTATACAGTAATCACCATGCTGTGCACTAGATCCCCAGAACTTACTCATCTTATAATTGAAAATTCGTATCTTTTTGACCATCATCTCCCAGTTTTCCCATCCCCCGCAGCCTCTGGCAGCCATCATTCTACTCTCTGTTTCTGTGAGTTGAACTTTATTTTAGGTTCCACACAAAAGTGAGAAAATTAACTATTTGTCTTTCTGCGTCTGGGGGTAGTTTTTAGTCTTTATGAAAACAAAAGATTTACAGTTACACAGACTTAATCTTGGATTTCAGATCTTTGCAAGATAGTTAAGTGAACAGTCAAAAATGAGTGAAAATGTTACAGGAATTCCCTGGTGATCCAGTGGTTAAGATCCTGCCCTTCCAATGTAGGGGGTGCAGTTTTGATTGCTGGTTGAGGAACTGAGATCCCACATGCCACGTGGTGTAACCAAAGAAAATTTTTTTTTAATGAGTGAGAATTTTTTTAAATTACAACTTTAAAAAGTAGGTTAAAGAAGATAAGGGAAGCTTATTATCTTTGATAATTTGATTAATTCTTCTGAAAAATGAGGAAGAAATAAAATATTAGGTTTGAAAAGCAAAGTGGGGAGCAAAAAGAGAAGTAAATAGGAAAATCAAAATTTTTATACCTTATGTGACTGTTAACTCTTTTGAAATTTTACTTAAGCCATGTCTCCTCAGTGTCCATGCTTCATCAGTTTTCTTTTATCCTCTTCCTCCTTTAGCAAGAGTTTTAAATTCTTTAGAAGTTACAAACATTTAAGTAGTAAGAAGTTAAAAGAAATATCTTTACAAAGCTAAAATACTTGTTTAAAAAAACCCGAGGGGCTAAAATAGAGAGCTCATAAAGGAGTTTTAAGTAAAAAGTTATTAAAGATAATATTNACAGCCTCTGGCAGCCATCATTCTACTCTCTGTTTCTGTGAGTTGAACTTTATTTTAGGTTCCACACAAAAGTGAGAAAATTAACTATTTGTCTTTCTGCGTCTGGGGGTAGTTTTTAGTCTTTATGAAAACAAAAGATTTACAGTTACACAGACTTAATCTTGGATTTCAGATCTTTGCAAGATAGTTAAGTGAACAGTCAAAAATGAGTGAAAATGTTACAGGAATTCCCTGGTGATCCAGTGGTTAAGATCCTGCCCTTCCAATGTAGGGGGTGCAGTTTTGATTGCTGGTTGAGGAACTGAGATCCCACATGCCATGTGGTGTACCCAAAGAAAATTTTTTTTTAATGAGTGAGAATTTTTTTAAATTACAACTTTAAAAAGTAGGTTAAAGAAGATAAGGGAAGCTTATTATCTTTGATAATTTGATTAATTCTTCTGAAAAATGAGGAAGAAATAAAATATTAGGTTTGAAAAGCAAAGTGGGGAGCAAAAAGAGAAGTAAATAGGAAAATCAAAATTTTTATACCTTATGTGACTGTTAACTCTTTTGAAATTTTACTTAAGCCATGTCTCCTCAGTGTCCATGCTTCATCAGTTTTCTTTTATCCTCTTCCTCCTTTAGCAAGAGTTTTAAATTCTTTAGAAGTTACAAACATTTAAGTAGTAAGAAGTTAAAAGAAATATCTTTACAAAGCTAAAATACTTGTTTAAAAAAACCCGAGGGGCTAAAATAGAGAGCTCATAAAGGAGTTTTAAGTAAAAAGTTATTAAAGATAATATTTGCAGAAGTAAACACACAGAAAAATTCTGAAAGAGGCACATATACATGATTTTAAAATGCAAAGTAAATTCCTATATGTGCTTGAGCAGAAATATAACTAGTCAGAATATGTTGTTATACCCATACATTGTTATAGCCAGAAATACAAAACTTAATGACAGTAGCAGACTCAGCATCCAAATAGAAACTTCATTTTCTATTTGAGATACATATAAATTGCTCTTTTCAGTAGTGGAGAAAATTCAGGAGGAGATTATGAACACACATAATGAAACAGCAAGACCTCTTCAAAGTACTAATTGAATGATACATAAACATTTAAGAAGGACGTCAAACATTGCAAACAGCAAGATCTTTTATAGCACATGATAAGCTATAGGTGCATAATTCAGTGTGCATGCTTGCATGCTGAGTTACTTCAGTTGTGTCTGACTCTTTGCAGCCCTATGGACCATAGCCACCAGGCTCTTCTGTCTACTAGATTCTCTAAGCAAAAATATTGCAGTGGTTTCATGTCCTACTCCCGGGAATCTTCCTGACTCAGGGATTGAACCCCGTGTCTCTTAAGTCTCCTGCTTTGGCAGGTGGGTAGGCAGGTACAGTTCAAAAGTGATTATTAATAAATTACAAGGAAGTGGAAATAATGGATATAGAAATTATGTTGAAATTTTGAATTTTAGGCATGATAGAATACAAAAGAGAAACTATAGAAAATTTATATTCAATATATATAATGTTATAATAATTTCATTTATCTGACAAGAATATAATTAGGAAAATAAAGAAAAGTTTAAAGTTAAAATCCAACGTCACTGAAAGACTTAATATGAAGTACAAAAAGGAAAGATGGGTAATGTTAAAATTTGAAAACACAGTAAAAACCTCTTTCATTTCTCTCTTCCGGCATCTCAAATAGATTGTGGAGTCTTAATAGATCCTGTTCTAGAGAATTCTTGAATCTGTGTGTTTCCAGATAAGCCATAGTTGTGTTTTGATTGGATAACAGTTGCTCTCTATCTAGCCTTGTAACTTACTGGAGTTTAAGTGATCCTTTGAAAAAGTAAATCTGATCATGTGCTAAAAACTGTTGCTTACATATTGGGCATAATGGATTATTTTTATTTTTTGATATAGGCTGAGGTATGTTTTATNAGTTGTGTTTTGATTGGATAACAGGTGCTCTCTATCTAGCCTTGTAACTTACTGGAGTTTAAGTGATCCTTTGAAAAAGTAAATCTGATCATGTGCTAAAAACTGTTGCTTACATATTGGGCATAATGGATTATTTTTATTTTTTGATATAGGCTGCGGTATGTTTTACATTTAAATTTAAATATGGATTTGTCAAATTTAAGTGGAAATGTTAAAGCTTGATCTCATATTTGTGTTGAACTTGAAAATTTATAGGTTGCCTCCGTATTATTTAATCTTCAGAACAGCACTATGAGTAATTTATATTGTTGGTTTCATAATTAGAAAATTATATGTGCAGCATGTTGACTATAGTTATTCCATATTTGGAAGTTGTTAAAAGAGTATATCTTACAAGTTCTCAGCACAAGAAAAAAAATTTGTAACTGTGTGGTGATGGATGTTAACTAGATTTATTGTCTGTGAACATTTCACAATATATGCAAATATTGAATCCCTGTGTTGTACATCTGAAACTAATGTAATCTTGTACATCAATTATATCTCAATTTTTTTTTTTTTAAGAAAATTGAGTTTCCAGGTTACAGCCAAGTAGGGAAAGATTTAAGACTTAAAATTGCTAACTGCAATACACATTGTTAATCAGAGTAAATGGTTACTTAGGAATACAGGAGAAATACTTTTAGACTTCTTGGTTTTTACAATTTCTGTTTGTAGCCAAAGAGAACTTATCTGTACTTGGGAGTTCTTACGAATGTAGTGCAACAGATCTTCACTCAGAATGGATTGGGAAAAAAATTCAGTTAATCTTCCTTTTTATTTCTTCCAATACATCCTCCAAACTGGACACAGTTGTTAGATTACTTGTTAATTTGTTGTTACTTTTTTTAAAATGTGAGTTTTATTTCCAGTTATAGCTTGCTTATGTGAAAAATTGTAAGGATGCCTGTGAACAAGCCACAATATTATAGTATTTTATGAATTATGATAAACCATAGTCATGTTTTGGCTAATAAAGTATCACAAAGTACTCATGTAATTGGTATTTTATGGATTATGTCAGTAATTGTATCAGTACAGTGCCTGGTCCACAGTAGGCACTTGATAAGTATTTGTTGTTGAATGAGTTGGATTGGTTCAGTTTCACATAATAGAAGACTCAACTCAAATGATTTAATTAATGGAGACATTTATCATTCTCTTTGATAAGAAATCTGGAGTCAAGAAGTTCTGCAGCTTAGTAAAGTATTTAGAGAACTGTGCTCTTTTCATCTCTGTTTTACAGTCATCAGCATGTGATTAAATTATAACTACACTTGGTTATTGACTCCAACTCAATCAATTCAGGGATCATATATGATCTCATATGTTTATTAGTGTATTTATATATAAATACAAATAATTTCTTCAGTCATTTAGCAAACTTAATGANCCATGGACTGTATAGTCCATGGAATTCTCCAGGCAAGAATACTGGAGTGGGTAGCCTTTCCCTTCTGCAGGATATCTTCCAAACCCAGGGATCGAACCCAGGTCTCCCACGTTGCTTGCGGATTCTTCACCAGCTGAGCCGCAAGGGAAGCCTAAGAATACTGGAGTGGGTAGCCTATCCCTTCTTCAATGTATCTTCCCCACTCAGGAATTGAACCGGGGTCTTCTGTGTTGCAGGTGGATTCTTTACCAACTGAGCTAACTTCCAACCATGTAACCATCAAATGTAGAATTCTAACCATTTCTCCTCTTTTGGACTCTAATTTACATATCTGATTGCCTAGTGGACTTTTCTTCTCAAATCTTCTACTGTCAGCTACAACTCAAATAGTATAAAAGCAAATTTACCAGTTTCTTCCCCAAAGTGCCTTAACTGTGTGATTGTAATTGCCTCTTACCTGGTCTTTCATTTTCTTATCTTTGATCTCTTTACCCTCACGTTTAATTCATCTGATAGTTAAATCCTCAGGCAGCTTGGCTTCCTAGTTTTCCAACTTCATTTTTCATTGCACTGAATAACCATGTGGTCTCAGTTGACTATTACCTTTATTTCCTGAGCAGGTCCTTCCCATTTCCACTCATAACCTCCTTCATTTTCTGAAATCTCATATCCTCACATGCCTTTTTGAAATACTTTTTCTTCCCTTCTTTTTCTGTTCAAGTTGACCCACTCGTTCTTCTGTTTTTTGGCCATGTGGTGTGGCTTGTGGGATGTTAGTTCCCTGACCAGGGCCGGAGTAAAACCTGGGGCCCCAGTAGTGAAAGTGCCAAATCCTAACCACTGAACTACCAGGGAATTCCCAATCCACTTCTTCATGTGTATTAAAAATTTTGTTTGCTCCATAAAGCCTTCCATCCAACATTCAGTGATGATATTACCAATGTTACTAGTAACTCTTAGAGTTGAGTAATAAAGTGACTGTCTTTCTTTTAAACAAACTACAGAATTACAGTCACTGGGGTGTTTTCCCCTTTAGAATATTCCCTTTTACAGCTAAATATTCCTAACATCTGTAATATGCTGACTTTCAGTATACATTGCGTATAGTGTCAGATATCTCCAGTGGTGGCAAATCATTGTCCTAAATTATATCTGATTTTTAGGAAAAGAGAAGGTTAATCAAGGTAACAGAAAGCAGCACTCTGAGTCTAAAGCAAGATATGAAGGAAAATACAGAATAACCAGTAGTAGGATGTAGTGAGAGCTCTCCAAATAGATAATTGGAGAGAAAATTACCAGTGGAAGATTTAAAGAATAAAAATACCCAGACCAAAACAATAAAACAAAACAACCTCCTTCAGCACCTCAAAAAAGAAAAGAAAAATTGAGCTGACAAAAAAGAAAAGGAGAAAATAAGACATCTGTAAAGACCATTATTAATAATTACTGTGGCAGGCAGGAAGGAAATTGAGTCAGGTAGTTCAGTCAGAGAAGCCTCAAATAACTGTCTGCAGAGCTGAGAAGCACAGTAGACACAGAAAAGTCAGATTATTTTCTGGAAAGAAGTTTGAAGAATATTAAGCTCAAATTTTACAGAGGATTGAAAGTATAAAAACATTAGAAAGAATAAATGGTAAATTATGATCCATGACCAGGTGAATAGAAGAAACAGAAGACATCTGGATATAATATAACAGTGAAAGAAGAAATAGGGTTCTTAAGTTAGGTGATGATGAAACTTAATCACATCAGTAAAATTATTTCCCTATTTATGAGAATACAAGTAGAAAGAAAAAAGACAAAGAAAATAATAAAAAATAACTAGAGCAATTCTTTTAACTGAAAAGGTGAAAAGTAGAATTATTGCAAAGGTTAACAAGAAACTTGAGAAAATTAATTTAAATAAAGATACTTCTAAATGAATAAAGTCAGGGTTTTAAAAATTTAATTCAGAGGGCCTCATTTTAATTCTCTGCTTATGTGATTTAAACAAGTCACAATATTCTAGATCTTATAATGGTCATATCAATATTAAAAGAAAAAAAAGGCCATGGTTTCCAAAATTAAAGAGCAAGTGAATAAACGTGAGCTAGTGGGAGTGTAGCCTCGGATACGGCCTTCAACTAAAATGGTGTTCACAGTTAAAGAGAAGTTCTTATTTTTGTTTTTCCAGTTTTATTGAGGTGTGATTGACAAAAATTGTATACATTTAGGTTGTACAACATGATTTGTTAAATAGTGTACAGTGTGATAATTTAATATATGTATACATTGTGAAATGATTACCATAATCAAGTAACTTATCTATTACCTCACGTAGTTACCTTTTTGTGTGTGTGTATGTGGTGAGAATATGATATGTACACATTTCTAGTATACACAATTCTATTAATAAAAATTTCTAGTATACAGTAATCACCATGCTGTGCACTAGATCCCCAGAACTTACTCATCTTACAATTGAAAATTCGTATCTTTTTGACCATCATCTCCCAGTTTCCCCATCCCCCACAGCCTCTGGCAGCCATCATTCTACTCTCTGTTTCTGTGAGTTGAACTTTATTTTAGGTTCCACACAAAAGTGAGAAAATTAACTATTTGTCTTTCTGCGTCTGGGGGTAGTTTTTAGTCTTTATGAAAACAAAAGATTTACAGTTACACAGACTTAATCTTGGATTTCAGATCTTTGCAAGATAGTTAAGTGAACAGTCAAAAATGAGTGAAAATGTTACAGGAATTCCCTGGTGATCCAGTGGTTAAGATCCTGCCCTTCCAATGTAGGGGGTGCAGTTTTGATTGCTGGTTGAGGAACTGAGATCCCACATGCCATGTGGTGTACCCAAAGAAAATTTTTTTTTAATGAGTGAGAATTTTTTTAAATTACAACTTTAAAAAGTAGGTTAAAGAAGATAAGGGAAGCTTATTATCTTTGATAATTTGATTAATTCTTCTGAAAAATGAGGAAGAAATAAAATATTAGGTTTGAAAAGCAAAGTGGGGAGCAAAAAGAGAAGTAAATAGGAAAATCAAAATTTTTATACCTTATGTGACTGTTAACTCTTTTGAAATTTTACTTAAGCCATGTCTCCTCAGTGTCCATGCTTCATCAGTTTTCTTTTATCCTCTTCCTCCTTTAGCAAGAGTTTTAAATTCTTTAGAAGTTACAAACATTTAAGTAGTAAGAAGTTAAAAGAAATATCTTTACAAAGCTAAAATACTTGTTTAAAAAAACCCGAGGGGCTAAAATAGAGAGCTCATAAAGGAGTTTTAAGTAAAAAGTTATTAAAGATAATATTTGCAGAAGTAAACACACAGAAAAATTCTGAAAGACACACATATACATGATTTTAAAATGCAAAGTAAATTCCTATATGTGCTTGAGCAGACATATAACTAGTCAGAATATGTTGTTATACCCATACATTGTTATAGCCAGAAATACAAAACTTAATGACAATAGCAGACTCAGCATCCAAATAGAAACTTCATTTTCTATTTGAGATACATATAAATTGCTCTTTTCAGTAGTGGAGAAAATTCAGGAGGAGATTATGAACACACATAATGAAACAGCAAGACCTCTTCAAAGTACTAATTGAATGATACATAAACATTTAAGAAGGACGTCAAACATTGCAAACAGCAAGATCTTTTATAGCACATGATAAGCTATAGGTGCATAATTCAGTGTGCATGCTTGCATGCTGAGTTACTTCAGTTGTGTCTGACTCTTTGCAGCCCTATGGACCATAGCCACCAGGCTCTTCTGTCTACTAGATTCTCTAAGCAAAAATATTGCAGTGGTTTCATGTCCTACTCCCGGGAATCTTCCTGACTCAGGGATTGAACCCCGTGTCTCTTAAGTCTCCTGCTTTGGCAGGTGGGTAGGCAGGTACAGTTCAAAAGTGATTATTAATAAATTACAAGGAAGTGGAAATAATGGATATAGAAATTATGTCGAAATTTTGAATTTTAGGCATGATAGAATACAAAAGAGAAACTATAGAAAATTTATATTCAATATATATAATGTTATAATAATTTCATTTATCTGACAAGAATATAATTAGGAAAATAAAGAAAAGTTTAAAGTTAAAATCCAACGTCACTGAAAGACTTAATATGAAGTACAAAAAGGAAAGATGGGTAATGTTAAAATTTGAAAACACAGTAAAAACCTCTTTCATTTCTCTCTTCCGGCATCTCAAATAGATTGTGGAGTCTTAATAGATCCTGTTCTAGAGAATTCTTGAATCTGTGTGTTTCCAGATAAGCCATAGTTGTGTTTTGATTGGATAACAGTTGCTCTCTATCTAGCCTTGTAACTTACTGGAGTTTAAGTGATCCTTTGAAAAAGTAAATCTGATCATGTGCTAAAAACTGTTGCTTACATATTGGGCATAATGGATTATTTTTATTTTTTGATATAGGCTGAGGTATGTTTTACATTTAAATTTAAATATGGATTTGTCAAATTTAAGTGGAAATGTTAAAGCTTGATCTCATATTTGTGTTGAACTTGAAAATTTATAGGTTGCCTCCATATTATTTAATCTTCAGAACAGCACTATGAGTAATTTATATTGTTGGTTTCATAATTAGAAAATTATATGTGCAGCATGTTGACTATAGTTATTCCATATTTGGAAGTTGTTAAAAGAGTATATCTTACAAGTTCTCAGCACAAGAAAAAAAATTTGTAACTGTGTGGTGATGGATGTTAACTAGATTTATTGTCTGTGAACATTTCACAATATATGCAAATATTGAATCCCTGTGTTGTACATCTGAAACTAATGTAATCTTGTACATCAATTATATCTCAATTTTTTTTTTTTTAAGAAAATTGAGTTTCCAGGTTACAGCCAAGTAGGGAAAGATTTAAGACTTAAAATTGCTAACTGCAATACACATTGTTAATCAGAGTAAATGGTTACTTAGGAATACAGGAGAAATACTTTTAGACTTCTTGGTTTTTACAATTTCTGTTTGTAGCCAAAGAGAACTTATCTGTACTTGGGAGTTCTTACGAATGTAGTGCAACAGATCTTCACTCAGAATGGATTGGGAAAAAAATTCAGTTAATCTTCCTTTTTATTTCTTCCAATACATCCTCCAAACTGGACACAGTTGTTAGATTACTTGTTAATTTGTTGTTACTTTTTTTAAAATGTGAGTTTTATTTCCAGTTATAGCTTGCTTATGTGAAAAATTGTAAGGGTGCCTGTGAACAAGCCACAATATTATAGTATTTTATGAATTATGATAAACCATAGTCATGTTTTGGCTAATAAAGTGTCACAAAGTACTCATGTAATTGGTATTTTATGGATTATGTCAGTAATTGTATCAGTACAGTGCCTGGTCCACAGTAGGCACTTGATAAGTATTTGTTGTTGAATGAGTTGGATTGGTTCAGTTTCACATAATAGAAGACTCAACTCAAATGATTTAATTAATGGAGACATTTATCATTCTCTTTGATAAGAAATCTGGAGTCAAGAAGTTCTGCAGCTTAGTAAAGTATTTAGAGAACTGTGCTCTTTTCATCTCTGTTTTACAGTCATCAGCATGTGATTAAATTATAACTACACTTGGTTATTGACTCCAACTCAATCAATTCAGGGATCATATATGATCTCATATGTTTATTAGTGTATTTATATATAAATACAAATAATTTCTTCAGTCATTTAGCAAACTTAATGAAAGTCTAATTTGTTATTCAGTCACTAAGTCATGTCTGTCTCCTTGAGACCCCATGGACTGCAGCACACCAGGCTTCCCTGTCCATCGCTAACACCCAGAGCTTGCTCATACTTATGTCCATTGAATCAGTGATGCCATCCAACCATATTGTCCTCTGTTGCCCTCTTCTCCTCCTGCCCTCAATCTTTCCCAGCATTGGAGTCTTTTCCAATGACTCAATTATATATTGTGTTGATTACTCATTTTATTTATTGACTGTTTCTTGAGAAGGGTGCACTGATGGTGCCAGACCTATAATCAATGAGTAATTTTGATATATTTCGGATTTGTATAGTGTTTGTAAAAGTTAATTTTCTGTGGGGAGATGAGGGAGAATTAAGAAATAGGCTATTTATCTCTATGAAGGTTTCTCAGTCTCCAGCACTGTTGATATTTTGGGCTAGTAATTCTTTGTTGTGGGGATTTTTTGTGCCTTGTAGGATGTTTACAAGTATCCCTGCCCTTTCCCTACTATATGCCAGTAACATCTCCCATGTGTGACAGCCAGATATTTCCAGACATTGACAAATATGTGCCACAGGAAAAATCGCTGCTCCTCCTACCCCTACTTGAGAACCACAGATCTATACCAAACCTCTTCAATTGTTATTTTGAAAATTGTTTCCAGAGTTTG
>SJYW01051112.1:17711-39251 GCA_006410735.1 Raphicerus campestris | reverse complement strand
GCTTACTCCTTGGAAGAAAAGTTATGACCAACTTAGATAGTATATTCAAAAGCAGAGACATTACTTTGCCATCTAAGGTCCGTCTAGTCAAGGCTATGTTTTTTCCTGTGGTCATGTATGGATGTGAGAGTTGGACTGTGAAGAAGCCTGAATGCTGAAGAATTGATGCTTTTGAACTGTGTTGTTGGAGAAGACTCTTGAGACTCCCTTGGACTGCAAGGAGATCCAACCAGTCCATTCTGAAGGAGATCAGCCCTGGGATTTCTTTGTAAGGAATGATGCTAAAGCTGAAACTCCAGTACTTTGGCCACCTCATATGAAGAGTTGACTCTGATGCTGGGAAGGATTGGGGGCAGGAGGAGAAGGGGACGACAGAGGATGAGATGGCTGGATGGCATCACGGACTTGATGGACGTGAGTCTGAGTGAACTCCGAGAGATGGTAATGAACAGGGAGGCCTGGCGTTCTGCGATTCATGGGGTCGCATAGAGTCGGACACGACTGAGCAACTGAACTGAACTGAATAAATGTTTTGGTAATCTATTGTTAATATTTCCAACTTTTAAATCATTATTATCCTTATTTTTGACAGCATCATCCTTACAGTGAGATAACTAACACGTCTGTGAAACATTCAACTGATGATTTCTTTGGCCATCCAATGGTTTTGAATTTGTAATATTTATGAGAAAAGGAGCTCTAGATAAGAGAGTGTGGTTGTGTAATATTCATAATTGTTTGAAATTCTCTTTAAAAGTTCTGCTCTCTACATTTTCAGTCATAATTTAAGGTTATTCCTTTTAATCAGATTAACAAAATATGTTTCCTGTTGGTCTAGTTCTTCAGGTTAAGGCCATATCCTTATCAGAAAGCAAAATAGTCTTTTTGATTTTGTATTTTCTGGAAAATCTACATCAGAAACACCTGAAGATTTTAGTTACAAATAGGGTTTAAGAGCACTAGAATATTTTTCTCTAAAGCCAAAGTAATTTTGACTGTATTTTTTAAATGAAAACAATAATAGAATCATCATTCAGTTCAGTTCAGTCCCTCAGTCGTGCCTGACTTTTTGCGACCCCATGGACTGCAGCATGCCAGGCTTCCCTGTCCATCACAAACTCCTGGAGCCTACTCAAACTCATGTCCATAAGGTCAGTGATGCCATCCAACCACCTCATTCTCTGTTGTCCCCATCTCCTGCCTTAGATCTTTCCCAGCATCAGGGCCTTTTCTAAGGAGTCAGTTCTTCACATCAGGTGGCCAGTTAATTCTCAGCAAATTGTGATTTCAACTCTGATTTCAAAATTTGTCATTATTTTAAAAAATCATCTAACATTTTATTAACATGTCTTTATTAACCTGTAGCCTGTTTTGATGAGCACTGGCAAAATCTGCTGTCCCCAAGTCAAATACTGATTGCATTGCCTTTGACAAGTCTTTGTGGCTTGCATGCTAGGCGGTACCACCCTCTCAGATGACTGTTTAATGGACACTGTCTGGAGTAATTTTTTGGGGTGAACAGTGATCATCTTCTCATACTCTACTGTATTTTTTTTGAGGGGCAGCTGGCCTCCTGCTCAGTCCAGAGGCTTCCATTTGTTCAGGGTACAGCAGCCTTGAAGTAGTAGCCTGAGTTGAGGTACTGATGATTACTGGGCTGGTCCTAAGGAGCATGTGGGACAGGCCTCAGTGGGGCAAACGGCACTAAAGAAAGACACTGAGAAGCAGCCACTCAGGTATTTGGGGCTTATCTGGAGCTCCAGAGAGGCTCAAGAGAAAGCCAAAATAGAGACTTACTGGAGCCAAAGTGGCAACTGATGCTCGTTTCTAGCTCCTTACTCCCCAGTGCCATGTTCTGGGCAAACATTTCACTACAGTTCCCGTTGTCACATGCTCCCCTGAGCTCTAAGAAGGTGATCAGAGGGGCTGAAGGAGAAAGGCCTTTCGTTATGACTTCCCTCTTCAGTATTCTCCTTTTGTCCACTTGTCCTCTAGGCTTCCTATCACTTATACCATTTAAAACACACAAGAGATCATTAACTTTTCCTAATGCTGTATTTCTCGCATAAATATTGGTGCTCAGAGAGGCTTTCCCTGACCAGTAAAAGCTAAAATGATCCACATTGTTTTCCTGATAAGTGTTTTTCCTACTCAGTGTAGCATACAAGCTTGTGCTCTGTAGTCAGACTGCCTGGGTATGACTTGCAGCTGCTCCTCTTGTAAGTTATTTGACCTTGAACTAATTGCCCAACATAGGTGTACAGCAATTTTCTCCTCTGTAGAATGATACTCTACCTTTTACAAAACTTCCTGACCCAAACCTACTCAGTAAACATTGGTTGTAATAATAATACCGTCATTGCAGTTTGTAAGTACACATTTATGGGTCATTTACTTGTTTAATGGTTCTTTCCCCAACTAAAGAGCAAAGATTGCATATTTTTTGTTTGTCACCACATGCCTATCATACAGTACAGTATTTATGACACAGGGACTTAAAAATATTTGATGAATGAATCACTCCTATAGAGCGTCAAAGTTAAATAACTGCATTTTCATTGCAGTGTTATAATAACTCAAATATTTACTTCTATATACATTACTTAGTTATAGCCAAATTCGTTGCTTTCAGATTTTTGTTCTACATGTGTTATGTCTCAGCCATTATACAAACCCCTTTTGTAGCTGTGCCTACAGAAAGACAGGGTTTCCCAGGTGGTGCTAGTGGTAAAGAATCCACCTGCCAGTGCAGAAGACCTGGCTTTGATCCCTGGATTGGGAAGGTACCCTGGAGAAGGAAATAGCAACCCATCCCAGTATTCTTGCCTGGGAAATCTCATGGACAGAGGAGCCTGGTGGGTTATAGTCCACGGGGTCGCAGAGTCAGACATGACTTAGTGACTAAGCTACAACAACAACATATATACATATATACAAGCATATATGCATTTATACACAGGCACATTTATCACATATATAGTATACACAAATAGTATTTAACCAATAACAATGAAATGGAAATAACTATGTCTACCATCCAATCTAAGAAATAAAATATTACCAGGCATTTGAAGCCTCTTGTGTGTCTGTTTCTAATCCCATATGCCCCCAACAACCACTCTGAGATACTACTCTGAATTTTGTATTAATTATATTCTTACGTTATTTGATAGTTATATCATAAATGTCTGTATTCTGAAACAATGCATTCTTTAAAGTTGTCTGTTTTTTGACCTTTACATTAATGTAATCTTGAAAGTGAAAGTGAAAATCACTCAGACATGTCTGACTCTTTGCAACCCCATGGACTATATAGTCCATGGGATTCTCCAGGCCAGAATACTGGAATGGGTAACAGTTCCCTTCTTCAGGGGATCTTCCCAACCCAGGGATCAGATCTAGGTCTCCCACTGTGTTCTGTTTTTTTTTTTTTTCTTTTTCTTCCGTCTTAATTCTATGTCAAGTATGGTTGTAGTTCATTTATTTCCACTGTGATATTGTATTTCATTGTATATCTATAACACTATTCATTTATCCTTTATACTATTTATGGATATCTAGATTGTCATCCATATTTTCATAGGAATATTACTGCTATGAACATTCTTATAATATCTCCTGGTACACATATGCAAGAACTTATCTGGTATAAATCTAGGACTATAATTTGGGCCTGTAGGGTATGCCATCTTAAACTTTGCCAGGTTGTTTCTCTTTTTGTGATGCCAACATCTCTTGGTGATTTTATATCAGTTATTTTACTTTAGAACTACAAAATGATATTCTAATTTTATCATTCCTTCTTCATTTATTGATTGGAACACATCTATGAAGGGAAACTGTCCCCTCAACTACTATTTGGTTACCCATGATACAATTCATTTAGGAAAGGAGAGGGTTAATGGTTCACTGCTTTCTCTTTCTTTACCAGTTTTCAGAATAAGGGGTTAGATCTCTAGCATTCTTGAAAGTCTACCAGCACATTTTTTTTTTAGCATCACACTGAATATGTGGATTTAAACACTTGGATTAAACACATTTTAACTCATTGAAATGATTATTCTTATTGAGGTTCAATTTGTCCTAACTTTGGCTGATAGAACCTCTTCATTAGGTACCTGAGTTTCTTTTTGACAAAATCCCAGACACCTTTGATAGCTTCCTTAACTTCTTATGTAACAATGTGTCTCAGGCTCACTCAGTTTGTTCACTTCCATTCCTAGACCTATAATATTCTATCTTTCCAAGGACCTCTGCTTTCTTTTAGTAGGAAATAGTGCTTTAAGACCACAGTCTGTCTGGATGCTTGAGGTCCTTATTTCTAGGATATTTCAGTGGACAGAACTAGGGAATATTTTTCTTTAAGGTAAATAACATCATGAGTTCACAAATGATGTTACAATTCAAATTCAAGAGTATAAACTTTTAGTCTCTTTGATCTGTCTCTTTTCTTTCATGTTGAAAATTCTGCTTCCCAATGACACTGACACATTTGTTTATTTTATCCTGCAATACACACATCACAGTCTCAGAATAACAATCTGGATCTAAATACATGTGACACCATAAATGTCACTTTTCATTTAATTTTATATTGTTGTTCTTTTGAAATAATTTTCTTAAAATTCTCCTGCAATAATTATGTTATTTTGTCACTACCATATACATGGCTAGATTCATATATTTCGTTTTGCTTGCAAACTTTAAAGACTGCCTTATTTGGATTTAAATTTTAAAATTATGTAAAGTGAAACCTATAAGTCAAGGTATATTCAGAGAAATATAGTACCTGTTCCTCTATCCTCCATCCTATCCCTTCCTTCCACAAACATGTTTTGAGGTTTTGTTTTATCCTCTCATTTAAAAAAATGAGTTATGTATGTATGAGTTAGTATGTATGAGTTAGCTCCCACCCTCAGTTCAGTTCAGTTCAGTTGCTCAGTCATAAAAATAAAAAATAACTTTTTAACATACCACAATGAAGCTATGGATTTAAAGATATTTTAATGTGTTTTAATCTATCAAAATTTTGTTTTAATAGATGGCTACATTTTTTTTATTCAGTCAGTAAAAGTCTCTTTAAGTTGGCACCAGAGTTTTTTTGGTACAACCTCAGTGGTCTTTGATAGCTTCCATGATTTCTGGTATGACAAAATGTCCTTATTCCCTCCTTTCTTAAACAGTAGCATAATATGCAGTTTTCACCTTATAAGAATGTAACATAATTTGTTCATAAAACATGCTATGGACATTTGGGTTGCATCCAGCCTTTTGCTATATTATAAATAATGCTTTGATAAACAGCCTTGCATTTTATTTATATATTTAACAACATATATTTCCTGGAAGTATGCTCTCTTGACCAAAAATACATTCATACTCAATTTTGGAGACAGTTTCTTAAAAAACAGACCATCTAGTAAATTGCAAGTCATTTATAATCTGGCTGTCTATACTTTAGAATAGGCTTTCTCATGATAGATGAACAGTTCCATTCTTAGTCCTAGTGAAAATGGGAAAAAAAAGTTAATTGGTCTTTCGTGAAAGTCAGTAACATTTGACTGATGTTGTGTGGAAGGTTTGCTCATTGACTTGCTTTATTCAAGATTCCTTAAATCTGGGCTAAGAGAGTTGACCTTAAGGCTGAAACANCCTAGTGAAAATGGGAAAAAAAAGTTAATTGGTCTTTCGTGAAAGTCAGTAACATTTGACTGATGTTGTGTGGAAGGTTTGCTCATTGACTTGCTTTATTCAAGATTCCTTAAATCTGGGCTAAGAGAGTTGACCTTAAGGCTGAAACATCCCTTTAATACTGTTAGGAAAGTTGAGTGAAAAGGGCATATAGAATGTTGTTACCAGATAATCTACACACCCTACACAAGGTATGCCTTTTCGAGGGAGAATCAAGCCTGAAAGCCAGCATAAAGGNGATAGTCTTGATCCCTGTCTCCTGTATAATGTCATGAACCTCATTCCATAGTTCATCAGGCACTCTATCTATCAGATCTAGGCCCTTAAATCTATTTCTCACTTCCACTGTATAATCATAAGGGATTTGATTTAGGTCATACCTGAATGGTCTAGCGGTTTTTTCTACTTTCTTCAATTCGAGTCTGAATTTGTTTCTTTAGGTAGATATAATCCTAAGTATTTTATTCATTTTTTTTTTGCAATGGTGAATGGTATTGTTTCCTTTATTTCTCTTTCTGTTTTCTCATTGTCATTGTATAGGAATGCAAGTGATTTCTGTGTGTTAATTTAATATCCTGCAACTTTACTATATTCATTGATGAGCTCTAGTAATTTTCTGGTGGAGTCTTTAGGGTTTTCTATGTAGAGGATCATTTCGTCTGCAAACAGTGAGAGTTTTACTTCTTGTTTTCCATTCTGAATTCCTTTTATTTCTTTTTTTGCTTTTATTGCTGTGGCCAAAACTTCCAAAACTATGTTGAATAGTAGTGGTGAGAGTGGGCACCCTTGTCTTGTTTCTGACTTTAGGGAAACTGCTTTCAATTTTTTAGCATTGAGGATAATATTTGCTGTGGGTTTGTCATATATAGCTTTTATTACGTTGATGTATGTTCCTTCTACAAAGAAGGCAATGGCACCCCACTCCAGTACTCTTGCCTGGAAAATCCCATGGGCAGAGGAGCCTAGTAAGTTGCAGTCCATGGGTCGCTAAGAGTTGGACAGGACTGAGTGACTTCACTTTCACTTTTCACTTTCATGCATTGGAGAAGGAAATGGCAACCCACTCCAGTATTCTTGCCTGGAGAATCCCAGGGATGGGGGAGCCCAGTGGCCTGCTGTCAAGGGGTTGCATAGAGTTGGACACGACTGAAGCGACTTAGCAGCAGCAGCAGCAGCAGCAGCAGCAGCATGTTCCTTCTATGCCTGCTTTCTGGAGGGTTTTTATCATAAATGGATGTTGAATCTTTTCGAAGGCTTTTTTCTGCATCTATTGAGATAATCATATGGTTTTTGTCTTTCAATTTGTTAATGTGGTGTATTATGTTGAGTGATTTGCGGATATTGAAGAATCCTTACATCCCTGGGATAAAGCCCACTTGGTCATGATGTATGGTCTTTTTAATATGTTGTTGGATTCTGTTTGGTAGAATTTTGTTAAGGATTTTTGCATCTATGTTCATCAGTGACATTGGCCTGTTGTTTTCTTTTTTGGTGGCATCTTTATCAGGTTTTGGTATTAGGGTGATGGTGGCCTCATAGAATGTGTTTGGAAGTTTACCTTCCTCTACAATTTTCTGGAAGAGTTTGAGTAAGATAGGTGTAAGCTCTTCTCTAAATTTTTGATAGTATTTAGCTGTGAAGCAGTCTGTTCCTGGTCTTTTGTTTGCTGGAAGTTTTCTGATTACAGTTTCAATTTTCATGCTTGTGATGGGTCTGTTAAGATTTTCTATTTCTTCCTGGCTCATTTTTGGAAAGTTATACTTTTCTAAGAATTTGTCCATTTCTTCCAAATTGTCCATTTATTGGCATATAGTTGCTGATGATAGTCTTTTATGATCGTTTGTATTTCTGTGTTGTCTGTTGTGATGTCTCCATTTTCATTTCTAATATTGTTGATTTGATTTTTTCCCTTTTGTTCTTGATGAGTCTGGTTAATAGTTTGTCAGTTTTATTTATTTTCTTAAAGAACCAGCTTTTAGCTTTGTTGAATTTTACTAGGTCTCTTTTGTTTCTTTTTCATTTATTTCTGCCCTAATTTTTAAGATATTTTTCCTTCTACTAACCCTGAGGTTCGGCGAGTGCACCCTCCGCAGGTGGTGAGTGTGTCTTATCATCTCCCTGGTCCTAGCTGCTAGGATTCCTGGGTTGAAGCGGGCTTGCCCATCTCCAGTGTGCTGTGTGTCTCTTCTGGGGAGCTGATCTCTGGCTGCAACCCTCCTGGTGGATGTCAACCGTCCAGAAACCCAGGAAATTTTTGTTAGAAACTGGAAGCCTGTTCGCAGTTTGGTAGGGGAAGTCATCTCTAAGGCTGAGTTTGCCCCTTTTCGGCTCTGGCAGGTGCCCGCCTGATCCCTGTCTCTTGCAGGGGATGGGCTGGTTCACAGCCTGCTAGCTCTCCTCTGGTATTCAGCCCTTTGTTCCGTGAGCAGGCCAGCAGTACCTTAGGTTAGGGCTTTTCATAGGATAGTTCTCTCTCTTTCTCTCTTCCCCGCCCCCCCCCCACCCCGGCATCCCACAGTTTAGGTTGCTATCTCACGTTAGCTCCATCAGATTGCCCTCAGGGCATTCAGGCCCCATCATTACCCTAAGCAATGCAGCCCGCTCCTCCCCATTCAGTCCCCACCTGCTGGTGGCAGATGCGAGTGTTTGTGGTACTTTTCTGTTGGGAGTTGCCATTAGGCATGTAATCTGTGGTTTTTATTTATTTATTTATTTTTCCTCCTGGTTATGTTGCCCTCTGAGATTCCAAAACTCCCCACAGACCCACCAGTGAGAGGGTTTCCTAGAGTTTGGAAACTCCTCCTCTTTAAAGACTCCCTTCTTGGGACGAAATCTCCATCCTTAACTTTTTTTTCTCTCTTTTTATCTTTTATATTTTGTCCTACCTCCTTTCAGAGACAATGGGCTACTTTTCTGGGTGCCTGATGTCCTCTGCCAGTGTTCAGAAGTTGTTTTGTGGAATTTGCTCAGCGTTCAAATATTCTTTTGATGAATTTGTGGGGGAGAAAGTGGTCTCCCGTTCTATTCCTTTGCCATCTTAGGACCACCCCCAGGAAACATTTCTTGACAATGTCTTTGCACTAATTTTTGAATATGACACCAAAAGCACAGGCAACAAATACAGAAACAGACAAATGAAATTGTATTGAGCTAAAAAATCTTTTGGAGAAGGAAATGGCAACCCACTCTAGTATTCTTGCCTGGAGAACCCCATGGACAGAAGAGCCTGGAGGGCTAAAATCCATAGGATCACGAAGGGTCAGACACGATTGAAGTGATTTAACACAAAATGCTTTTGCACAGCAAATGAAATGATCAATGGAATGAAAAAACAACCTAGGGAATGGGAGAAAATATTCCCAAACTATATAAATAGTAAGGGGTTAGTATAAATATATATATGGAAGTCAACTCGATACCCATCCATTCCTCCCAAAAGAAAAAAACCTCATTTAAAGAAGGAGTGAAGAACCTGAATAGACATTTCTACAAGAAGACATACAAATGGCTAAGCATCCTTAATCATCTGAGAAATGCAAATTAAAACCACATTGAGATATCACCTCACATCTTTTAGAATGGCTATTATCTAAAAGACAGAAGATACTTGTTGTCAGGCTATGGAGAAAAGGGACTTCTTGTACACCATTAGTGAGAATGTAAATTGATTGTTGTTGTTGTTTAGTCTCTAAGTTGTGACCAACTCTATGTGACCCTATGGCCTGTAGTCTGCCAGCCTCCTCTGTGCAAGGGATTTCCCAGGCAAGAATACTGGAGTGGGTTGCCATTTCTTTCTTTGAGAGAACTTCCTGACCCAGGGCTCAAACCCATGTCTTTTGCGTGGGCAAGTAGATTCTTTACCACTGTGCCACCAGGGAAGCCTATAAATTGGAAGAGACATGGAAAATAGTGTTGGAATTTCTCAAAAAGCTAAAAATAGAACTTTTATATGATCCACAATCTCACTTCTGGGTGTACACCCAAAGGAAGTGAAGTTCATGTCTCAAAGAGATATTTGGCATTCCCATATTCATGTCAGCATTATTCACAATAACCAAAACATGGAAATAACCTAAATGTCCATGAATGGATAAATTGAGAATAGAAAAGTAGTATAGCTATACAACAGAATATTATTTATTCATAAAGATAAAGGATATCGTGCCATTTGTGAAAACATGGATAAACCTGGAGAATATTAACCTAAGTGAAATAAGGCAGACACAGAAAGACAAATGATACTTGATCTCACTTAAATGTGGAATCTGAAAAGCTGTACCCTTAGAGCCATAGAATGATGGTTACATGGGGCTAATAGAAGGGAATATGGGGAAATGTTGATCAAACAGTACAAAGTTTGAAATATGTAGGATAAACTAGTTTTGGAGATTTTGTGTACAGCATGGTGACTATAGTTACAAATATGCAAATTAGCTTGATTGTGGTGAACATTAACAATTTGTTTGGATGTCAAAATATCAAGTTATATATCTTTAATATGAATAAATTTATTTGTCAATTATATCTTAAAGCTGGGAAAACCCCCAAATTCCATAATTTTTAGTATTACAGTACATTGACTTCCCAAAGAAAGGTAATGCCAAAGAATGTTCAAATTGTGGTACAGTTGCACTATTTCACGTGCTAGCAAGATACTGCTCAAAATCTTTCAAGACTTAGGCTTCAACAGTATGTGAACTGAGAACTTCCAGATATACAAGCTGGATTTACAAAAGGCAGAGGAACCAGAGATCAAATTGCCAACTTCCGTTGAATCACAAAAAAGGCAAGAGAATTCCTGAAAACCATCTACCTCTGCTTCATTGACTACGCTAAAGCCTTTGACTATGTGGATCACAACAGACTGTGGAAAATTCTTCAAGAGATGGGAATACCAGACCACCTAACCTGACTCTTGAGAAACATGTATGCAGGTCAAGAAGCAACAGAACTGGACATGGAATGACGGACTGGTTCCAAATTGGGAAAGAAGTATGTCAAGGCTATATATTGTCATGCCCCTTGTTTAAATTCTATGCAGAGTATGTCATGTAAAATACTGGGCTGGATGACTCATAAACTGAAATCAAGATTGCTGGGAGAAGTATCAACAACCTCAGAGAGGCAGATGATACCACTCTAATGGCAGAAAGCAAAGAAGAATGAAAGAGCCTCCTGATGAGGGTGAAAGAGGAGAATGAAAAAGCTAGTTTAAAACAACATTCAAAAAACTAAGATCATGACATCCAGTCCCATCAATTCACGGCAAATAGATGGGGAAACAATGGAAACAGTGACAGATTTTATTTTCTTGGGCTCAGAAATCACTGTGGGTGGTGACTGCAGTCATGAGATTAAAAGATACTTGCTCCTTGGAAGAAAAGTTATGACCAACCTAGATAGCATATTAAAAAGCAGAGACATCACTTTGCAGACAAATGTCTCTATAGTCACAGTTATGTTTTTCCTGTAGTCATGTAGGGATTTGACAGTTGGACCATAAAGAAGGCTGAGTGCAAGAATTGATGCTTTCGAAATGTGGTGCTGGAGAAGACTCTTGAGAATCCCTTGGACTGCAAGGAGATCAAACTAGTCAGCCCTAAATGAAATCAGTCGTGAATATTCATTGGAAGGACTGATGCTGAAAGCTGAAGCTCCAATACTTTGGCCACTTGATGTGAAGAGTCAAATCATCAAAAAGACCCTGATGCTGGGAAAGATTGAGGGCAGGAGGAGTAGTGGACAACACAGGATGAGATGGTTGGATGACATCACCAATTTAATGGACACAAGTTTGAGCAAACTCAGGAGATAGTGAAGGACAGAGAAGCCTGGAGTGCTGCAGTCCCTGAAGTTGCAGAGTGTGACAGGACTTAGCAACTGAAGGACAACATTAACTCCCTGATGTCATTTGGGCTTGTACTGGTTTACTAATTCTAGATGATAAGCATGATCTAAGTGGTACTAATGTTGGATGAATCAGTTGTTTGCCTTTTTTGAGAAGCACAATACTCAGATTCAGAATAGGGTTCATTCCAAATCATTTGTTTTTGGGTAAATGTTTGAAACAGAATTACTCATAATATACTTTGGGAAGGGCTGGGTTTTTGCACTTATGCTTTCTACTGCAAAATCAGTTTGTTGTATTACACTTTCAGCCAGGCTCTGAGGCTTGATTCTCTATGTGACCTGACTTGTGAGGTGATATCCAAGTAATCAACTCTGATTTTTGATTTCTATTTACTCTCCTTTAGCAAGGCAGAGCTCTTACACACATAACATTTGCTGCACTAAACTATACAAAGTTAAAGGAATGGTGTTTATTAAAGAAAAGGGACTCTATCACAAAACCTTACTTCTTTATTAAAGAAGTACCTGAGTTTTGAAGGTCAACCAAATTCATATCGTGTGTCACATAAGTAGTTCAATTATAGATATGCCTAAGTTTCTTCACTTGTAAAGTGCACACAAAATTTATTATTTATAAAGACTTAATTTATTTATTCATCACATATTCACCATCTTTCTTAATCCCTTAGAATGACACTATTTCAGTTTGCTAGGTCTGCTGTGACAAAAAACTATACAGCATACCAGTTAGCTTAAAACAACAGAAATTTATTGTCTTACAGTTTTGGAGGCTTAAAGTCCAAAATCAAGATATTAGTATGACTGTACTGCTTTTGAAGGTCCTAGGGGAGTATATTTACTTTCTTCTGTCATTTCTGGTGTCTTACTGACAATTTTTGCCATTCCTTGGCTTATAGATGCATCACTCCAGTCTTCTGTCTTCACATGTCATTCTTCCTTTGTGTTTCACATAGTCCTTCCTATGTGGCTATCTATTTCTGTGTCCAAATTTCTCCTTTGTGTAATAACACCAGTCATGGATTATGGTCCACTGTAGTGATTTCATTTTGATTACCTCTCTAAAAACTCTGTTTCCAAGTGAAGTTACATTATGAGTTAGTAGGGGTTAAGATTTTAGCATAACTTTTAGGGGATATGATGCAACCCCTAACAGATACCCAGATGAATAAAACACACACCTTGATGTAAGAGTGATTCCTATTAGGCAGGGGAGATTAGCTGTACAGAAATAACTGTTCTATAAAGCACCAGTCAAAGTTTTTATGTGAATACCATGCAAATTCTGGGGAAAGAGATCACTTTGAATAAAGAGAACGTGGAAGGAATATGATTGGAAGGTCTTGTTGTCTTAATAGAGGACAATGTCCAGTATGTCATTAAGAAATCTTTTAAAATAGTTTGCAATAAATTGCTTTTTTGTCCTTTCCATAGTTGGCATATCTCTGAATACCTCTGTCCACACAATAGTCTCTCTCTAGGCCCCTTATCCTGCCTTATTTTTCATAATACTAAACATGATGTGACATACTATATAGTCAATTGTTTTACCTACCCCTAGCCAAATGTAGGTTTTTTGAAAGTAAGACCCTTATCTATCTTCTCTATCCTTATATCCCTAGTGACTAGACCAGTACTTTGTATATATAGTAGGTGCTCAATAAATATTTGATTAGTGAATGAACAAACAAATGATCCAGAGTGCACGGCTTGAAAAATCACCTTCTCAGATGGTTTGTTTTACATCTATTTCTTGAAAAGAATCAGAAAGGCACAGTAGCTTTTGAACCTAGTGATTACTGCTAGAGGTGACAGAATCTTTTAATAGTGTACCAGTTGAGGAGATTGAAATTATGGCATCTAAGTAATTAAGATGCTAAAAAAGGTGGTGGACCCTTCCATTATCAGGTCTTGTCAGGGAAGAGGAGAAACAGAATTTGGCTGCCAGGCTAATTTGTGTAATTTCATTACTTTTTTCCTCTTGGTTCTTTTTCCTAAGTTAAAAGCCTATATTACAGCAACCCCCTGCAATTTCCACATCATGACAGTCAAGAGGAATTATGTGGCTGGAAAGCTTTGCAGTGCAATACAAATGGAGGGGTTCAGCAGCACTGCAGTGCCTGTTCTTTCATTTCACTGTCAGACAATGACACAGTTACAAGCAATTACTTACTAGATGTTTGAAAACTATTGTGAAAAGCCAGCACCATTTGCCAAAAGTAATTACTGAAACTGGGCATAATCATGTCCTGAAGTTTTCTGATTTGCCCACATTTAGATGACTCCACAGAAATTATTTAGCAAATGAATGAATAAAACCACATAGACAAAAATCTCTGGGCATGGAAATGCATAACATTAACACTGAAGGTCACAGATCCTTAATGATTTAAAGTAAGATTTTTCTTGAAAAATAGATAGGAACTAAACTAACACATTTTGCTTGATTGAATATAAAATATTTTTGTTACAGAGGAACATAAGATTATTAAAGCTTTAGCTTTCCCATTTGCCATTTTGACTAGAATTTGTTAACAATTATAATTTGCAAATATTGATTAATAACATTCTTTACTTAAATATGACAGCAAAAAAATAAGTTTTTATTAATTTGGATGAGGAAAATTTTCTAAAATTCTAATTTAAAAGATAATTTAAAGAGAAATGGAATTTCTTTATTTTTTCACACNAGAATTTGTTAACAATTATAATTTGCAAATATTGATTAATAACATTCTTTACTTAAATATGACAGCAAAAAAATAAGTTTTTATTAATTTGGATGAGGAAAATTTTCTAAAATTCTAATTTAAAAGATAATTTAAAGAGAAATGGAATTTCTTTATTTTTTCACACCTAATGGCTACATTGGCCAACTAACTATTACCTTGTCTGTAGGGTCCAATAATTTTTTTGTGAGTTGATGAGAATGGTTTATAATCCATACGTGAATTATTTGTTGATGCTTGGTTGTATTAGGTTTTATGGAGTTTAAACATTCCTCTTTACTTTTATTTATTGATATTTTACCAGATTAGCAATCTTAACCTTATGATTTTACTTTCAAATAACTAGTTTCTCAGTAAACACTTGTCTATTTAAAATAAGCAATGCAGAAGTACAACAAATGGAGAAGTCGCCTCAAAGTCTATTACCCAGAGACAACCACTGGTAACGTTAGTGAATATCATTCCATATCTTTCTTTATGCAAATATACATGACTGAACAGCTGGATAGAGTCATGAAGTAGTTTTATAAAAATGTGTTTATACTGTATTCATTTTAAATTTAAAGTTGTATATTGACACACTACTATGTTTAAAAAAAATAACCAACAAATACCTACTATATAGCACAGGTAAATCTGCTCAATATTCTTTTTTTTTTTTTAAACGTAAAAAACATGATTTTTTTTAATTTTAATTTTTATTTTTAATACTTTATTCTATTTTACAGTACTGTATTGGTTTTGCCATACATCGACATGAATCAGCCACAGGTGTACACGATCTCCCCATGCTGAAGCCCCCTGCCACCTCCCTCCCCACCCCACCTCCCGGGATAATCCCGTACACCAGCCTCAAGCATCTTGTATCCTGCATTGAACATATTAACCTAAATGGGAAAATAATTTGAAAAAGAATAGATATATGTATATGTATAACTGAATCATTTTGCTGTATACCTGAAACTAACACAACATTGTTAATCAACTATGCGCCAATATAAAATAAAAATTTATGAGAAAGAGTACATTGAAGTCAACGAATTTAGTAGAAGTCAGTGGAAAATTGAAAAAAAATTGTCAAGGTTATGCAAAAAAAAATTCAAGCACTTTTAATTTTTTTGAGCTCCATGGGAGATTTTTAGACAGTACTTGTTACTTATTTTTATTTTTTCAAGGCTATTAGCATTTAAATTGACTTCTAAACTCTTAATTCCCATAACGGTTTAGATTTAATTCTCTATTTAAAAGCATTCGGTGCTTACCATTAGTTTTTTTTGGCCAAAGCTCTTCTATCCCTAAGTTCTATATTTGGATTAATCTCTTTGTTGACTGCATTATGAAATAATGTTTTCAGGTAGGGCTCATGGTGGTCTTTGAATGTGTACATGCTTGAAGAAGCCTTTTACCTTTATACACTAAAGGCAATTTGACAGATTATAAAATCATATGCTATTTGTCCTCCTTCTCAGGATTGCAGAAATGATTCTACTATCTTCTTAAACTGACTATTATGCTTCCTTTTACCACAACTTCTCTCACAGCAGCTGTTGTCTGGTTTAGTTTAGGTCATGTCAGTTGCTCATTCATATCTGAATCTTTATGACCCCATAGACTGCAGCACACCAGGCTTCACTGTCCATCACCAATTCCTGAAGCTTGCTCAAACTCATGTCCATCGACTTGGTGATGCCATCCAATTATTTCATCCTCTGTTTTTCCCTCCTCCTCCTGCCTTCAATATTTTCCAGAATCTGGGTCTTTGTCAGTGAGTCAGTTCTTCACATCAGATGGCCAAGGTATTGGAGCTTCAGAGTCACCACCAGTCCTTCCAACAAATATTCAGGACTGATTTCCTTTAAGATGAACTGGTTTGATCTTGCAGTCCAAGGGACTCTCAAGAGTCTTCTCCAACACCACAGTTCAAAAGCATCAATTCTTCAGTGTTCAGCTTTCTTTATGGTCCAAATCTCACATCCATACATGGATGCGAGAAAAACCATGGCTTTGACTATATAGACCTTTGTCGGCAAAGTAATGTCTCTGATTTTTAACATGCTGTCTAGATTTGTCATAGCTTTTCTTCCAAGGAGCAAGCGTCTTTTAATTTCATGCTGCAGTCACAATCTGCAGTTATTTTGGAGCCCAAGAAAATAAAGTCTGTCACTGTTTCCATTGTTTCCCCATCTATCTGCCATGAAGGTGGTACTGTATGCCATGATCTTAGTTTTCTGAATGTTGAGTTTTAAGGCAGTTTTTTCACTCTCCTCTTTCACTTTCATCAAGAAGCTCTTCAGTTCCACTTCACTTTCTGCCATAAGGGTGGTGTCATCTGCATATCTGAGGTTATTGATATTTCTTCCAGCAATCTTGATTCCAGCTATGCTTCATCCAGCCTGGCATTTTGCATGATGTACTCTGCTTATAAGTTAAATGAACAGGGTGACAATATACAGTCTTGACATACTCTTTTTCCAACATGGAACCAGTCTGCTGTTTCATGTCTGGGTGTTACTGTTGCTTCTTGACCTGCATATAGATTTCTAAGGAGGCAGGTCAGGTGGTCTAGTATTCCATCTCTTTAAGAATTTTCCACAGTTTGTTGTGTTCCACACAATAAAGGCTTTGGCCTAGTCAATAAAACAGAAGTAGATGTTTTTTCTGGAACTCTCTTGCTTTTTTGATGATCCAACAGATGTTGGCAATTTTAGCTCTGGTTCCTCTGCTTTTTATAAATCCAAGTTGAACATCTGGAAGTTCTTGGTTCATGTAATCTTGAAGCCTCGCTTGGCATTGAGGATTACTTTGCTAGTGTGTGAGATGAGTTCAATTGTGCAGTAATCTGAGCATTTTTTGGCATTACTTTTCTTTGGGATTGGAATGAAAACTGATCTTTACCAATCCTTGACCACTGCTAAGTTTTCCAAATTTGCTGGTATATAGAGGGAAGCATTTTAACAGCATCATCTTTTAGGATTTGAAATAGTTCAGCTGGAATTCCATTACCTCTACTAGCTTTGTTCACAGTGATGCTTCTTAAGGCCCACCTGACTCCACACTTCAGGATGTCTGGCTCTATTGGTGTGTCATCACACCAAGGTGGTAATCTTGGTCGTTAAGGTCTGTTTTGTATAGTTCTTTTGTGTATTTTCCCCACCTTTTCTTAGGATCTTCTGCCTCTGTTAGGTGGTCCTTTATTGTGCCCATCTTTCCATGAAATATTCCCTTGATTTCTCTAATTTTCTTGAAGAGATCTATAGTCTTTCCCACTCTATTGTTTTCCTCTATTGTTTTGCATTGATCACTTAGGAAGGCTTTCTTATCTCTCCTGCTATTCTTTGGAACTTTGCATTCAAATGTATATATATTTTCTTTTTTAAAAAATTTATTTATTTTAATTGGAGGCTAATTACTTTAAAATATTATTGTGGTTTTTGCCATACATTGACATAAATCAGCCATGGGTTTACATGTGTTCCTCATCCCCAAATTCTAAAACCCCCCCACACCTCCCTCCCCATCCCATCCTTCAGGGTCATCCCAGTGCACCAGCCCCAAGCACCCTGTCTCATGCATCAAACCTGTACTGGCTACCTGTTTCACATATGATAATATACATGTTTCACTGCTATTCTCTCAAATCATCCCACCCTCGCCTTCTTCCACAGAGTCCAAAAGACTGTTCTATACATCTGTGTCTCTTGTGCTGTCTCACATATAGGGTCATCATTACCATCTTTCTAAACTTCATATATATGCATTAGTATACTGTATTGGTGTTTTTCTTTCTGGCTTACTTCACTCTGAATAATAGGCTCTGGTTTTATCCACCTCATTAGAACTGATTCAAATGTATCCCTTTTAATGGCTGAGTAATATTCTGTTATGTATATGTACCACAGCTTTCTTTCCATTCATCTGCTGATGGACATCTAGGCTGCTTCCGTGTCCTGGCTATTGTAAACAGTGCTGCAATGAACATTGGGGTACATGTGTCTCTTTCAGTTCTGGTTTCCTCGGTGTGCATGCCCAGCAGTGGGATTGCTGGGTCATAAGGCAGTTCTGTTTTCAGGTTTTTAAAGAATCTCTACCCTGTTCTCCATAGTGGCTGAACTAGTTTGTATTCCCACCAGCAGAGTAAAAGGGTTCCTTTTCTCCACATCCTCTCCAACATTTATAGTTTGTAGACTTTTGGATCACAGCCATTCTGACTGGTGTGAAATGGTACCTCACTGTGGTTTTGATTTGCATTTCTCGAATAATGAGTGTTGTGGAGCATCTTTTCATGTGTTTGTTAGCCATCTGTATGTCTTCTTTGGAGAAATGACTGTTTAGCTCTTTGGCCCATTCTTTGACTGAGTCATTTATTTTTCTGGAATTGAGCTGCAGGAGTTGCTTGTGTATTTTTGAGATTAATTATTTGTCAGTTGCTTCATTTGGTCCTATTTTTTCCCATTCTGAAGGCTGTCTTTTCACCTTGCTTATAGTTTTCTTCGTTGTGCAAAACACTTTAAGTTTAATTAAGTCCCATTTGTTTATTTTTGCTTTTATTTCCATTACTCTGGGAGGTGACCATAGAGGATCCTGCTGTGATTTATGTCAGAGAGTGTTTTGCTTTTGTTTTCCTCTAGGAGTTTTATAGTTTCTTGTCTTATGTTTAGGTCTTTAATCCATTTTGAGTTTCTTTACCTGTATGGTGTTGGAAAGTGTTCTAGTTTCATTCTTTTACAAGTGGTTGACCAGTTTTCCCATCACCACTTGATTGTCTTTTCTCCATTGTATATTTTTGCCTCTTTGTCAAAGATAAGGTGTCCATAGGTGCATGGACTTATCTCTGGGCTTTCTATTTTGTTCCATTGATCTATACTTCCGTCTTTGTGCCAGTACCATACTGTCTTGATGACTGGCTTTGTAGTAGAGCCTGAAGTCAGGCAGGTTGATTCCTCCAGGTCCATTTTCCTTTCTCAAGATTGCTTTGGCTACTTGGGGTTTTTTGTATTTCCATACAAATTGTGAAATCATTTGTTCTAGTTTTGTGAAAAATACCATTGGTAGCTTGATAGGGATTACATTGAATCTATACATTGCTTTGGGTAATATATTCATTTTTCACTATATTGATTCTTCCAATCCATGAACATGGTATATTTCTCCATCTATTTGTGTCCTCTTTGATTTCCTTCATCAGTGTTTCATAGTTTTCTATATATAGGTGTTTTATTTCTTTAGGTAGATATATTCCTAAGTATTTTATTCTTTTTTTTTCCTGCAATGGTGAATGGAATTGTTTCCTTAATTTCACTTTCTGTTTTCTCATTGTTAGTGTACAGGAATACACTAGGAATGCAAGGGAATGCACATACACATTTTTAGTGTATAGGAATACACATAGGATTGCAAGGGATTTCTCTGTGTTAATTTTATATCTTGAAACTTTACTGTATTCATTGATTAGCTCTAGTAATTTTCTGGTGGAGTATAAAGGTTTTTTATGTAGAGGATTATGTCATCTGCAAACAGTGAGAGTTCTTTTTTTTCTTCTTTTTCAATCTGGATTCCTTTTATTTCTTTTTATTCTTTGATTGCTGTGGCTAAAATTTCCAAAACTATGTTCAGTAGTTTGTGAGTAGGCACCCTTGTCTTGTTCCTGACTTTAGGGGAAATGCTTTCATTTTTTCACCATTGAGGATAATGTTTGCTGTGAGTTTATCATATATGGCTTTTATTATGTTGAGGTATGTTCCTTCTATGCCTGCTTTTGGAGGGTTTTATCATAAATGGATGTTTAATTTTGCAAAAGGTTTTCTCTGCATCTATTGAGATAATCATATGGATTTTATGTTTCAATTTGTTAGTGTGGTATATTACATTGATTGATTTGTGGATATTAAAAAAATCCCTGCATCCCTGGGATAAAGCCCACTTGGTCATGATGTATGATCTTTTTAAACATGTTGTTGGATTCTGTTTGCTAGGATTTTGTTAAGAGATATCTTTTCTTTTCTCCTTTGCCTTTATCTTCTCTTCTCTTCTTAGCTATTTGTAAGGCCTCCTCAGACAACCATTTTGCCTTTTGCATTTCTTTTTCTTGGGGATGGTCTTGATCACTGACTCCTTTACAGTGTCCCAAACCTCTGTCCATAGTTTTTCAGGCACTCTATCAAATCTAATTACTTGAATCTCTTTGTCACTTCCACTGTATAATAATAAGGGATTTAATTTAAGTCATACCTGAATGTTCTAGTGGTTTTCCATACTTTCTTTAGCATACATTTGAAGTTTGCACTGAGGAGTTCATGATCTGAACCACAGTCAGCTCCCAGTCTTATTTTTCCTGACTGTCCAGAGTTTCTCCATCTTAAGCTGCAAAGAATATAATCAGTCTGATTTTGGTATTGACTGTCTTGATGATGTCCATATGTAGAGTATTCTCTTGTGTTGTTGGAAGAGGGTGTTTGCTATGACCAGTGCATTCTCTTGGCAAAACTCTATTAGCCTTTGCCCTGCTTCATTTTGTACTCCATTTTGTGCTTTATTTTGTCTGGCAAAATTTCATCATTGAGTCATTTTTATAAGACCCCTTCATATTGTTCAGTGCTATAGAGAAATCCAAGGCTAGTCTGATGTATTTTTTTCTTTTTTATAAGTGCCCTTTTCCCCCTTGTCTGAATGACTGAAGAATTCCTGAAGGCAGTAGTAAGTAACGGCTTCTGCTCTGAAGAGTTCAGTCTTGACTTTTTTCTGTGCTGTCAATTCATCTCATCAGTCTGATTCTGACCAGATGATAGGTATTAGAAACACTTTTTGAGCTTTTATTAATACCCTTTCCATTAGAAATACCTCTGCATGCAGTGGTTAGTGTAATTCCTTGCTATATCACCCTAGAATATGAGGATCTTTCCCCCTTCATTGGCCATGAATTTTTTAATGTTTTGGCATGAGGTTATAGCTTTATATTAATTTGCTTCTGATAAACTCACCACTCTTCCTGTTCGTATTGTCTAAAAATAGTGTTGCTTTTCATTAGATAAGGTAATTTTCCTTCATTTTTCTTACTTATCAGGAAGTATAAGGTAACATTTGTCCAATTTTCCTATCATTTTATTTAAAATATTTTCCAAACATACAGCGAAGATGAGAGAACTTTACAGTGAACACTTTCATACTCATTTGATCAGTCAGTCAATGCTCAGTCAAGAGGCAGAAACCGTATCAAAATTTTGAGTGGGTAAATTAAATGTAAAGTATTGCTGAC
>SJYW01051112.1:0-11607 GCA_006410735.1 Raphicerus campestris | reverse complement strand
CTTTGGCGAATTGTCATAGTCCTAAGTTTGGGTTAGCTTCCAACATTTTATTCTTTGCACTTTCAATGTCGTAAAATATCTCTAAGATTCCCTTTAATGTGTAAGTTTCTGCTGGAATCTCTAATTTGGTGGTATCTTCATCTTTTAAATTGCAACATCTCCACACATCAGTTCAGTTCAGTTCAGTCACTCAGTCATGTCTGACTCTTTGCCACCCCATGAACTGCAGCACGCCAGGCCTCCCTGTCCATCACCAACTCCCGGAGTTCACTCAGACTCATGTCCATCGAGTCAGTGATGCCATCCAGCCATCTCATCCTCTGTCGTCCCTTTTTCCTCCTGCCCCCATCCCTCCCAATATCAAAGTCTTTTCTAATGAGTCAACTTTTCGCATGAGGTGGCCAAAGTACTTATATGTCAATAATTTGATCCTCACTATGTTCTTCTGGCTTAATTCTTAGAGTCTCTTGGTAACAATGTCAGCATTTTCTAGAGTGAGATATTTCTTCTATAACTTCACTTATGCTGGATTTTATTTTCACTTCCAACATCATCACCTTTTGTTCTTTTTGTTTCTTTGCTACACTTTCATCTTTGTTGGCCAATTCTTTTTCAATTATCCATTTTTGTAAAATATCACATGGATTTATCACTGGGAACGAGAATTCAGCACACATACATGCTTTGCTGTCTATGCAGGAACTGAATGTCATGTGAGGTAACCAACCAACAGCAGACGTTGAAAGAAATGACATGATTTGTTAGTGATCATAACATGCGTCTATTTTTTGTTTAGTGATTTGTGGACTGAAGAGCAGCTTGAAATTTTTGTGCTTTATGCGATTACTCACAGTTATTATATCCTTGTAACTAAAATTCAAAATGTGTTGTTGGGAAGCTGGTAGTTATTTAACCAAATTGTGGTAAGTCACAGACATATAAAGTAAAAGCTGCCTCTACTCACACAGATTAAAGAGAATTCTAACGTGTAGCTGAAATGTTAACCGAAAGAAGCTGCCATTTTAGGACTGAAGGAAAATTGATCATAAGACCTTTGTTTAAGTTCTAAAGTAAGTTTCCCCCAAGGCAGAGATTCAGGTATCTGAGGATTTGTAACTTTGAGAAAGAGCATAGTTTCTACTGCTGTGAGTAAAGAAAAGGGCATCCCCAAACCATAAAAACAGCCTGTCACTATGGTGATGAAGAAAGTTGCTGGAGGCCACCAATAACAGCTTGGCCCACAGTGAACACTCATCGACATAAGCTGCATTTGAGAGCCCATAGTGTTCCATTCTATAGATATGTCATGAGTGAACACCTTGGCTATTTCCAGTTGGGGTTATTGTGAATAATGCTACTATGAACATTCTTGTATAATTTGCCTAATTTGCCTAGTTTTTAAAGATAGGTCAAATCTCTGTGCGTGTGTGTGTTTACTTAAAACATTCTGCCTGTGAATGAGAAATGAAAAACAAGGAAACATGTTCTAACACAGAAAGCACCATTCCTATTCTAAAATTAAAATACAAAATTTTACCTATGATTGCTGATCAGGCTATAGGAAAGCAGTTGAATAAATCAATGGTACTTTACTGAATCAATGTTCCCCCTCACAAACCGATGTGCATGTGTATGTGTAGACATTGCCTCAACTCGATGTTACTTCTCATTTATTTTAATTTTATATTTCTCCCGTTAAGAAAACATACAAAACAAGTATTAACAGACACATACACTGGAAACTTTCTTTTCTTCACTTTTTTCTTTTAATGTTTCTAATACTCATTCTCTTACAATTATAAACAACATGCACTACATGGGATTTACTCTAAAATATTAATTTTAGTGTTTTTGTATTGAAAAATATTTGGTAATGATGGCTTCAAATATTTGAAAATGATGGCTTTAAAATTTTGATTAATATAGTAAGTGCTCAAATATTTTTATTTGGCAATTAATTGCAAAATTAAGTAAAAATCGGAAATCTTGTCTGTTTTTCTTAATTGTTGGCATGAGACCCATGGTGTTTAATCAAAGTTTATAAAAATAATTTCAGTCATTCACATGTTAAAATAGTTTCTCATTTTGTTTCTGGCTTACACTAAGCATAGTTTTGTGGAATTATTATTATGATTGTGTTACAGTATTTGTTTTTTAAATGTGGAGCAGCACTGCCTTTCAAATGTATTGTGTACCAATTATTGAATACCAAATACAATGTTTAATGAAAACAGTAATTTTCAATGCAGAACAAATTTTCTCAAGAAACTGTGTTGGAAAGGTGCTTTGTCCCTAAATTATATCTTTAATTTTTTTTTAATTGGAGGATAATTGCTTTACAGTATTGTGATGTTTTTGCCATACACCAACATGAGTTGGCCATAGGTATACATGTGTCCCCTCCCTCTTAATTCCCCTTTCCACCTCTCCCCCCACTCCATCCCTCTAGGTTGTCATAGTGCACTGGCTTTGGGTTCTGTGCATCATACATCAAACTCCCCCTGGTTATCTATTTTGTATATTGTATGTACTTTGGCCACCTGATGCAAAGAGCTGACTCAGTGGAAAAAACCCTGATCCTGGGAAAGACTGAAGGCAAATGAGAAAGGGATGGCAGAGGATGAGATGGTTAGATAGCATCACTGACTCAATGGACATGAGTTTGAGAAAACTCTGGGAGATAGTGAAGGACAGGGAAGCCTGGCATGCTGTAGTCCATGGGTTCTCAAAGAGTCAGATGTGACTTAGTGATTAAACAACAAAAAAATATATTTCAATGCTATTCTCTCTAATCATCTCACCCTCTCCTTCCCCCACCGTGTCCAAAAGTCTGCTCTTTATGTATGTGTCTTGTTTGCTGCCCTGCACGTTGGATCATTGGTACTATCTTTCTAGGTTCTCTAAATTCTGAAAGAGATGGGAATACCAGACTGTCTGAGCTGCCTTTTGAGAAACCTGTATTCAGGTCAGGAAGCAACAGTTAGAGCTGGACATGGAGCAACAAACTGGTTCCAAATAGGAAAAGGAGTACGTCAAGGCTGTATATTATCACCCTGCTTATTTAACTTCTATGCAGAGTATATCATGAGAAACACTGGGCTGGAAGAAGCACAAGCTGGAATCAAGATTGCCAGGAGAAATATCAATAACCTCAGATATGCAGATGACACCACCCTTATGGCAGAAAGTGAAGAGGAGCTAAAGAGCCTCTTGATGAAAGTGAAAGTGGAGAGTGAAAAAGTGGGCTTAAAGGTCAACATTCAGAAAACTAAGATCATGGCATCTGATCCCATCACTTCATGGGAAATAGATGGGGAAACAGTAGAAACAGTGTCAGACTTTATATTTTGGGGCTCCAAAATTACTGCAGATGGTGACTGCAGCCGTGAAATTAAAAGACACTTTCTCCTTGGAAGAAAAGTTATGACCAACCTAGATAGTATATTCAAAAGCAGAGACATTATTTGCCAACAAATGTCCGTCTAGTCAAGGTTATGATTTTTCCAGTGGTCATGTATGGATGTGAGAGTTGGAATGTGAAGAAAGCTGAATGCCAGAGAATTGATGCTTTTGAACTGTGTTGTTGGAGAAGACTCTTGAGGGTCCCTTGGACTGCAAGGACATCCAATCAGTCCATTCTAAAGGAGATCAGTCCTGGGTGTTCATTGGAAGGACTGATGTTGAAGCTGAAACTCCAATACTTTGGCCACCTCATGTGAAAAGTTGACTCATTGGAAAAGACCCTGATGCTGGGAGGGATTGAGGACAGGAGGAGAAGGGGATGACAGAGGATGAGATGGCTGGATGGCATCACCAACTCGATGGACATGAGTTTGAGCGAACTCCGGGATTTGGTGATGGACAGGGAGACCTGTTGTGCTGCAATTCATGGGGTCGCAAAGAGTCAGTCACGACTGAGTGACTGAACTGAACTAACATATATATATATAGAGAGAGAGAGAGAAAGAGAGAGAGAGATAGATCTATATGTTTACATATAATATTTATCTTTCTCTTTCTGATTTACTTCACTCTGTATGATAGGCTCTAGGTTCATCCACCTCATTAAAACTGACTCAAATGCATTCCTTTTTATAGTTGAGTAATATTCCATTGTGTGTATGTACCATAACTTTCTTATCCATTCATGTGTTAATGACTTCCTGGTGGCTCAGAGGTTAAAGCGTCTGCCTGCAGTGCAGGAGACCTGAGTTCGATCCCTGGGTCGGGAAGATCTCCTGGAGAAGGAAATGGCTACCCACTCCAGTTTTCTTGCCTAAAGAGTCCCATGGACAGAGGAGCCTGGTGGGCTACAGTCCATGGGGTCGCAAAGAGTCAGACAGGACTGAGCGACTTCAGTCGTGTCTCACCTCACCTCACATGTGTTAGTGGACACTGAGGTTGCTTCCATGTTGTAGCTATTGTAAGTAGTGCTGCAATGAGCTTTGGGGTACATGTGTCTTTTTCTATTATGGTTTCCTCAGGGTATATGCCCAGTAGTGGAATTGCTTGGTCTGTAAAAGAATGAAATTAGGGCACTTCCTAACACCATACACAAAAATAAATTCAAAATGGATTAAAGACCTAAATGTATGAAACTCTTAGAGGAAAACAGGCAGAACACTCTCTGACATAAACCACAGCAAGATCTTATATGACCCACCTCCTAAGAATAATGGAAATAAAACAAAAATAAACAAATAAGAACTAATTAAACTTAAAGCCTTTGCACAAGGAAGGAAACTATAAACAAAGTGAAAAGACAGTTCTGAGTGGGAGAAAATAATAGCAAAGGAAACAGCTGAAAAAGAATTGATCTCTTGAATCTTATCTTAATTTAGATCTGTATAACATCTCACCTGAGCCATTTACAACAATATTCTGTTTCCTTACATTCACTATCTGTTCCCTCCAAACAGACTCCTGAGGAGTCTGATGAGCCGTAAATAGCTCCTCCTTACAATCAAGGTTCTAGATCCTTTGCCTTTTGGCCTTGCCTACTATTGCAGCCCTGTTTTCTATCACACCTCTGCTTCAGAATCCCCTGCTCCAGCCAATCTAAGCTCTTTACTTATAATATCTTCCAGAAACACATTGTACTTTTTTTTTTTTAACTTATCTTTCCTTTTGCACAGACTGTTCTCTCTGTCCTAGATGGCCTTACCTATTCTATATTCTAGGCTTCCCTGTGTCCTGGATAAAATATTGCTAAAGACTCCTTTTCCTTTTCTCTATTTCCAAGTTCACAAAGTGTAGCCCTCTGATTAGAATTTAGCTCCCTAGATAGGTCTGCCTTCAATGAAGGAATATATGGGTCAAAATTTCTGGGCTTTGAAAGCTAAAGACCAGACCCAAGACCATAGTAAATTCACAGTCAGAATCACCTGGGTTTCTTTCACCAGCTAGCCATATTACTTTTATCTTTTTCATCTTGTCTTTTAAAACTGTTAGCTCAATTTCTTTTTTTCCCTCTTGCTGGCCAACATTTGTTTACTTTTTAAGTGTAGAAATAATGCATGTAAACTAGTTGACATAGTGACTGATAAATATTAAGAGCCCATAAAATGTTGGCTAATAAAAATAAAAACAACAACAATTACAATGGTATCATTGATATTTGTCCTGAAGAGATTATCAGTTAGTAATCACTTTCTAGCTTGCTTCAATGGTTGTATCCATATACTCTAGAAATTTCCAAGTATAACAGCTACATTATCTAAAGCCCCAACTCTTTAGAATTGTAGACAAGTCAAATGCTTATAACAGATTATTAGCACTTTATATTGGAGCACTGGGTATCATATTGTTACAGAAGTTAATCAGCTGCTATGATCATTATGAAAACTTCAACAATTACAATTTTCTGCTGTTCTGATAAATCATACTTTAAATAGCATGTCAAGAACAAAAGGACCTAATAAAGAATCGAACCGTACATCTTAACTAGGTATTCATAAAAAAAACCCCTTTTGTTCCAACATTGTTTTAAAAAGAGGTTTTTATTGCTGGATTTTCTTCCTAAAGTTTCTAATTCCTATTGATAAATGTAGCTTGACTGCACAAGGTTGTTGGCATTTGTCAAATTTTCATAAAAAAATTCTTACTTGAAAAGCTAATGTATAATTTATTTTGTACATATATCTCATTTTAAAATACTTTAGCAAGAGGACTTGAATAAAATATAACCCTGGGTGTAGAGCATGCATATTTTATTAATGCAAAAGTTTAAATATACTTAAAATGTATATTATAAGGAAATGCATTAACAAATGTGTAAAATGTTGTTTAGCTTAGTGTTTCATATAGATTTGTACTTGAAGAGAACTAAAGAACAAAGGTTTTATACATACTGATATTTGAGTCTGGGACTCTGTTATAAAATATTTGCTTTACTTTTGAGTTTGCAATCAATGATTAGACTATCCACCACCATCCCTATGCTTAAAGACCTTTATTTTACAGAAGGTGTTGATTATACTACTAATTTGTGCAACTTAAACCTCAGAATATTTCCCTTGTGCTATGTAAAATATATCTTCAGGGCTTTCTGTGACTGTCTCTGCATACCAATAGACAGATTTTTCAGACTATAATGTGCATTCAGTCAGTCCAGAAGAGCTGTTATTATCATCCCTTCAGTGAAAAATTTACTGTGGGTACCTGCCAGTCACTTCACCATTTTGATTCCATTAGATTTTACAAACATTTATTGAATGCTTAAGATTGTGCAGGTTTTGTTGAGGAACAAGATGAGTAAGACAATGCTGATACCCTCAAGATGTCATAATTAAGCAGGGGAGAGGAGAAATTGGTCTTAATTATTCTAGTATCAGAAGAATGTGCTAGAATAAACCTAGGAAAGAGCCACAGGTTGCTGCAGAGGTTTGAGGGAGGGAGGTTTTGCATTAGGGAAGGCTTTGTAAATGAAGTAATCCTTGAAAGGCAGACTGAGCATAGAAAGGCATTTCAGGCAGGAGAAACAACATGAGCAAAGGCAACGAGGGAGAAGAAGGAGATTTGCTATACACTACTGTGGGTCAGGCGGTACACTAAAGCTTTCTATACACTTGCTCATTTATTCTGTGCAATCAACCTGTAATGTACAATCCATTTTACAGATATGAAAGTTCAGAGCTGGTAAAACAAGTGGCATAACTGGTATTGAATCCAGATCAATATGACACCAAAGTCCATGTTCTTTCCTCTTAGAGGCAGGAAAATTCATAGTCTGGGAATAAGAAAGAATAGAGCTACTCAGAACATGATATCCTTGAAATATAGCATAAAAGACAAGATGATCAGTGGAATCCATAAAGATCTAACTGTGTTATACTAGATATTAACAAGTATCCTGGGCAATGTTCCATAGACAAATATGTATGGAACATGCTGCATGCTATATCCTAGGATGGCCATATATAGGTTGTACATGCGTGCTAAGTCACTTAAGTTGTGTCCAACTCTATGCGACCCTATGGACTGTAGCCCACCAGGCTTCTTTCTCCATGGGATTCTCCATGCAAGAATACCAGAGTGGGTTGCCATGCCCTCCTCCAGGGCCCTTCCCTACCCAGGGGTCAAACCTGACTCTCTTACATCTCCTGCATTGGCAGGCAGGTTCTTTACCACTAGTGCTACCAGAGAAACTGAGCCATGTATGGATTGTATATTGCTTCAATTATTGCCATGTAATAAGTTACAATATGAATAGCGACCTTTAGTGTCATGCAATGCACAATATGCAAACCATTTGTTACACATCAGCTTTCTTGGAGATTCGCAAATCACATTAGCATATGAAAAAGCTCAGGAAGTTCTATAGTAATGAAATCCAGTTAACCCTATAACTTTCAAAAGTATTTGACCACGGGGTTGGGGGGAAGTAGGGGGTGTTCACTTTAGTATCTATTAATACCTCACGGAAGACCAGCATTCTGTGGAACACAATTTGGAAAACACTGGGTTAATCATTCATACTTGATAGATTAGATTAGAATAGATTGACTTGGCCATATAATTATTATATGGATATTCTGCCAAAGACACTTATGTATTAGTCTAGATGATATTACTTCCATTTTCACATGATGCACATTTTCCTTTCCCAATACACAGCTCTGAGAAACAGATTTCCTTGAGCAGAGCTTATGTGCTGAAAAATAGGTTACAGGTATGAGGACATATTTATTCCCTCAATCTTGGGATGACGTGATGGGGCCTGAGGCAGCGGGAGTTTCTGGGCTGGTTAACTTCCTGCTCAAGCAGACTTCTCCTTTTATCCCAGGGTAAACATTATAATTTTCTTGGTATGCTGTGACGTGGGAATGGTCAGGAAGCACTGATTTCGAAAATAGCCAGGGGTTACTTTCTAAAAAATCAAGTCTTGTTTAATGAGGTAGAGGGATGTTTTTCCTCAAGCACCAGAAATATTAGTTGGTAAAGCCAATGTTAGAAGAAACCAACATTATTACAAAATATACTTCAAGGAAAGATGAATCAGATATTTGAGAATAATGTGAACAAGTTGTGAACTTGCTTATCAAGTTGTGAACATCACATTAATCTCTTTACCTTTGATGGTTAAAACTTTTTGGGATAACAGCAATTATTTATGTACATGTATCTTGAATATAAACAATGTGAATCTGTAACAGTAAAGGAGGCATTTAGGATGAAGTGGCACAGCTCTTTAAATAGTCATATTTCATTTCATTTGAAAAACTTTGCTCAACTGAAAGAATGACAAAAATGCTATTGTTAAAGAGAAAAAAAAAACTTTGGAAAATTGTGAATGTCTAAAATTTCCTGCAGTTATTTTTGCAAGGATTGATTCATATTCAGATTAGCTTCCTGCCAGATGGAAGAAACACACAGTAAATCAACTTTTGCAGAAGAGAAATAAAAAAGAAGCACAAGCTGCTATTTAAAGAGTTTTCGTTCCTTTTTTTTTTTTTTGCCATATTAATAGCACATTAAGACATAGGCAGCATTAATGCAAGAAACTAAACTATGGGAGTTACCATTCTATTCTGTAGAAAGACAATATTTTTTGGTTCAATGGATTGAGAAAAATTATTTCCTTGAATTGCACATCCAATATAATATTTCTGTTTAATGATGGTTAGGCCTCATGCATACCAAAGCAGAAAGAAAAGGGCAAATGTGTGAAAGCTGGAAATAAATTACTCTTCTTGTACCCAGTGAACCACTACTTTATGTGCTTGATCCTGGAAAGAATTAAAGTACACAGTAGATAACATGGATTGATGTGTTTGGGGGCTCACCGAACCCTGGTTCATGATGTTCTGGGGTAGGGGGTGGTGGTTCAAGTGGAGCCCATACATACAGTGCCTTAAAGGAGGTCTATTTGTTCTGGTCAGGTCAGCCAATGCATTAAAGCAAACTCTTGCTACGTGCCCAATGTTGGAGATGAGATCTCTTCTCTGTACCAAGAGTCATACTCCACATTTAATTAATTCTTGTTTCTCCTGGCTTTGAATCTTCAACTTGTTCTTATCATGATGTTTTTGTGCTGTGCTTTTCTCAGTCACTCAGTCATGTCTGACTCTTTGTGACCCCGTGGACTGTAGCCTGCCAGACTCCTCTGTCCATGGAATTTTCCAGGCAAGAATACTGAAGTGGGTTGCCATTTCCGTCTTCAGAGGATCACCTTGAGCCAAGGATCAGACCCGAATCCTGTCTCCAGAATTGGCAGGAGCATTCTTTACCATTGTACCACCTGATGTTTTGGCCTTGCCCATTTAACTCTACACCCATTTTATTTTTTCTTCTGCTTATGATCCAGGCTTTCTCCATGATAACATTCTTCTATTGTAGTTCAGTGGAATACCTTGGGCTGTGACTCTTTAAGCTTTATCCATACCCGAGTGCTGTCTCTCAGAAGCTGACTCCATGGAGACAGCTTTTGATCTGACTTGTGTCAGCGTTTTTGGACAGTCTGATGATAATTGTAACAATTTAGCTGTTAACATTTGTTTACTGAGCACCTATCATATGCTAATCTTCTCAACAGCCCTATGAGAGAGGTAGTATTATTAATCCACTTTCTTCTAGTTGATGAAGTAAGGCTCAGACAGTTTTGGAACCTGTTACAAGATCACATAGCTAATATTGTCTTTTTAACAAACTGTGCTGAAACAAAATGACATCCACATGCAAAAAAATGAATCTAGATACAGAACATATACCCTTCACAAAAACTGACTCAGAGTGAATCGTACACCTAAATGTAAAGCATTAAATTATAAAACTCCTAGAAGACAACAAAGGAGAAAAACTAATTGATCTTGGATGTGCCAATGACATTTATTTGTTTAATTAAAAAATTTCAAGAAATTATAGTTGATTTGCAATATTGCATTAGTTTCAGGTGTACAACACAGTAATTCAATATTTTTATATACCACTGTGATGAGTTTTTAGATACAACACCAAAGGCAAGATCTGTGAAAGAAATCATTTGTAAGCTGGATTTCATTGAAATTAAAAATTTGTACTTTTTAAAAGACAATGTTGACAGAATGAAAAGACAAGTGACAAAGTGGGAAAAATATTTGCAAAATACATATCTGATAAAGGACTATTATCTATAATATATATTAAAAAAACCCTGTTAAAATACAATTATAAGAAAAAGAACAACTTGTATAAAAAAATAGGAAAAAGACCTAACAGATACCTCACTGAAGAATATATATATAGAAAGCAAGTAAGCATTGGAAAATATATTTGGCATCATATATTATCCAAGAACTGCAAATTAAAATAGCAATGAGATACCAGTAAACACCTATTAGAAGGGCTAAAACCCCAAACACTGACAACACGGAATGCTGATGAGGTTGTGAAGCTGTACAAACTTTATTGCTGATGGGAATGCCAAGTGGCACAGCTACTTTGGAAGACCATTTAGCAGTTTCTTATGAAACTGAGCATGTTCTTACCATACAATCAGAAATCATAGTCCTTGGTATTTGTATCAGTGGTTTGAAAGGTAATGTCCATACAAAACCTGCACGCAGATGTTTTTAGCAGCTTCACTCAAAATTGCCAAAACTTGAAAGCAATAAAGTTATCCTTCAGCAGTTTAATGGATAAATAAACTGTAGTTGTCCAGACAAAAAGTATTATTTAGTGCCATAAGGAAGTGGGCTNTAGCAGCTTCACTCAAAATTGCCAAAACTTGAAAGCAATAAAGTTATCCTTCAGCAGTTTAATGGATAAATAAACTGTAGTTGTCCAGACAAAAAGTATTATTTAGTGCCATAAGGAAGTGGGCTCTCAAGCCATGAAAAGACATAGAAAAAACTTAAATTCATATTACTAAATGAAAAAAGAAAATCTGAAAAGGCTATTTATTCCATCTAAATGACACTCTGGAAATGACAAAATTATGGAGATAGTATAATGATCAGTGATAGCCAGGGGTGGGTGAAATGAATATGCAGAGTACAAAAGACTTTTAAGGTAATGAAAACTATTTTGTATGATACTACAGTGGTGCATACAATACATTATATATTTATCAAAACTCATTGTGTGCATGTGTGTGCATACACAGACACATGTCCACACTCCACTTTTCCT
>SJYW01051109.1:85627-149689 GCA_006410735.1 Raphicerus campestris | reverse complement strand
CCAACTCATGATCTTGTCTCCTTTCAGGGATAAACACTATTCTGATATGCTTTATCTTCTCCTATTTTCTTTTTGCTTTAAAAATCATAATAATTGGAACACACCTAGCATATGCTGTATGTATCCCCATATAGAAGTACTCAAAAGGACAGCAGTGTTCTAAATTAAGAATGGAACACACATGGGGATAAAGAGATTATTTAAAATACCATGCCTTTTAAGCAATTTNTCCTATTTTCTTTTTGCTTTAAAAATCATAATAATTGGAACACACCTAGCATATGCTGTATGTATCCCCATATAGAAGTACTCAAAAGGACAGCAGTGTTCTAAATTAAGAATGGAACACACATGGGGATAAAGAGATTATTTAAAATACCATGCCTTTTAAGCAATTTATATCCATATGAATATCAAGTCCCAGTATAATAGACTTTAAAATCTAGTTAAGGCCAAAAGTACAAGCCAATTTCTAACAATTCTAATAATTTCTAAAATAGTTCATTCTCTCTCTCTATATATATATGTCCTATATTCTGCAGTTTTGCTACTGTACTTTAGGAACAATATATGTACTATATTTTTGAAATGCTTTCTTCATCTTAAAAGACTCAACAAACATCTAAAGAAATAGATACGTTAACAATACTCAAGATTCTATTTATCTACTATGGAGACATGTGTGTGTTTTCAAAGTTTTATAATTACTTCTTTAGGGTGAGTTTCTCTACATGAGATTATCATAGGCAAGATACATGCGACATTTAGATGCATATTGTTTAATTACCTCCAGAAAAATGTGAAGAGCCCACCAACTTTACACTGCATTTGTTTTCACAAGAAACTGAATCCCTTATCGTTACTGACCATTAATATGCAGAGTATGTATTTATCCATATTCCTATTGATTTGTTCAACTTTTTCTTATTGTTTTCACAGGAATATATAAATTCATATTTTGTCATATGCTATTTCATTCCATAATCATCAAATCTGGGTCTCCTGCACTGCAGGCAGATTTTTATCATCTGAGCCACCAGGAAAGCACCAACATTTATAAATTAAACCATTTTTATGCACTTGTTTAAAAATGGATTTTAATCAAATAATGTTCAATTGATCCATATCTATTCTTCACTTACTATTTATATTTGAAACCAGTTTGCTCTCTGTCTGCTTGGATTTTCTATTTTATTGGTTTGTATTTATTAAAAATGTATTATTTCCACAAATATAACCAACATGGAATATTAAAGCAATCACCTAGTTTAACCAAAACCTTTTTTTGAAATATTCACAATATCAAAGAAGGGTAAAACTATAATCCATATAGTATCACTTATTAGATATATTGATCAAATTTTCATACATGCATTTAAAATTCTGCTCATAATCAATTATGAAAATAAGTTATAATACTAACAATTATTACATTTGTCCAAGTTTCAGCTACTTTAACCTTTCTGTTTTGCACATCTCTGAATTAAGCATACATGTTGGAAAGTAGAAAGATGGTGATGATTTTAATGGCTGACTTTGTGATTAAATATCCATCACTGCAGAGAAACCCAGATAGACTTAAAAGAGAATGTTTATCAAAAGAATGTTCCTGTGCACAGAAGGATGAATCTTAAAGTAATATCCAACCTTCCAAAATAGTTGGCAGAAACAAAATGTACCCTGAGATTTGGGAGGAAGAATTATTTCTACTTAAAAATGTGTGGGTTACTAATTGCATTCCAACCTCAAAATGATCATAATTTCAGTGAAATTTAATATAGCATCAATTATACTTGTAATTTTATTATCAATCAATGTGTAAGTCTCCCTTTCCCCTTATCTCCACATCTCCATCTCCAACCTCTGAAGGGAAAAGCTAAATAGTTGATGGAATTATATAGATAATTTGAGTAAAAAAATAAATTTTCTATTCTTCTGAGCTGAAATTATGTGCAGTCTTTTTATAAAAATAAAATCAGATGTTTCTTTGATCACTTAAATATCTGTAAAATAATTAAAATCTTTAAATTTCACTTTAGTCTTTTGAAATGAACCAAGTGATCTGAAGGAACTGAAAATTTCTCTCTTTTAACTGATACTGAGTGGAGTCTGCAAAGCAAGTGCTTCAGAGAAATTAAACAAAGAATGTATTTTAAAGGGTTTGAGGAACAGGGCCTCTCCAAGGACAGTTAGCAGAATTTGGGAAAAGAAAAACAAAATGTTATGATCGAGCACCAGGACATGTGGTTTTCAGCAAAAGAACCTGTTGGATATTGTGGGTTGAGGAGGGAGCAAAGGAGCCATCTGCAGTTCCAGGGTAAAGATGTGAAGGGTTCATGCTGAAGAATTTAGTTGTAACTCAGGACCAATGGAATTCTTTGGGATCTACAGAGACCCAAAGGAAATTTGCTTTCATCTGATCCCCTCTTTCTTTTTGCATCTGGCAAGTGTTTGAACATTAGGAAAATGGGAAAGAACCAGTGGTGGAGATGGCCAATGCAAGAAGGAAATACATGAATGATGATGGCTCCCCACTAAGATTCTAACATCTACAGCCTTCCTTTATTGATTAGTGGACCAATCCAGGGCACATCACAGCCCCTGCTGACTTGAGTTTTGGCATCTATGTCAAGTTTATTGTAAGGACTCTCTTCATGCCACCCACCCAATCTCATACCTTTGCAGGGTGGGGGAAAAGGGGTAAAATCTAACATATATTCTTGTGCTATTCAAATAAAACCTATTTTTAGAACATTTTTATTCATGTTATTTAATATTAAAACTTTGAGCCTACTATGTGCAGTATTATAGAATTCAATGAAGGACACCAAGTTATTTTACTTACGAAGTTGATAAGACAGTGAAGAAGAGATTAAAGATTACAATTTTAACTGGAAGTTACCTGGGTAGTTAAGAGGGGGATCCTGTGATTTGCCTGTCCTGAGAGTGGTTCCTGGAATTAAGCACTGAGGAAAAGTATGTGTCTTCCACTACACAGTGAGAAATTATGGAGGAAAGGATACACAATGAAAGCAGGAAGTCTAGTGCGGCTGGACAGTAGGCGAAGAGGCGATGATATGAAGAAACTTCAACAATATCATCAAATTACCTGCCACTAATGTAGCTGGGAATAAAATATTAGACTTCAAAGCAGACCAAGTTAGAAGGAAAAATAAAAAATATTTTCAGTAACCACACTTTAGAGATGAAAAAGCTAAAGCACAAAGACCTCATGAGATATTTGTAAGCTCCCTTCTGAGTGATTTTGGAAGAGTTAACATGAGTTATTCTTAGATGTATGTTAGGTCTGTGATCACTTTCAGAATGATTTTTAAAGTTACACTATACTGTGTAACCATGAGATTTTTGAAAATGAAAATAAAGTGTCATAGCAACGCTTTTGCATTCTGCCTTGTTCATAATCTTAAGTTTATTTAGATGTCAACATCCTGTGTATTGAAATAGATATACAATGCCAACTAGATACGTCAGAAACTTTGTTGAGAAAGAATCTATAGAAAAATTAAATTGCCAAAGCAGGAAAAAAATTTATTTTGAAAGTCAAAACAGAAGATCACAAGTAGCATTATCATCATTTACTGTTAATTTTATGTGACAGGTAATATACCTTAATCACTTACTTTATGATCATATATATTGTGATGAGTGTGTCAAACAGAAGAGAAGGTTTTAAAAATACATCTGGTAAGAGCTGATGACAGTCATCTTTCAGAAGGTTAGTGAAGGTTATATTTTCTTAGAATTATATTATTTAACATTTCAATTCATCTAAACAGACAGCTGTAAAAATGCTAACATCTTCAATAGCTATATTTTTTCCTCCAAATAATCTCAAGAACTTTAAATATTTGCCTTCAGTGTGAAAAATAGTAAGTTTAAGTGGAATCCAGCTTTACTCCTTCAGAACTAGCAGATACTATCTGGTATTTCATTCTGTTTCATTCATTTCTTTATCCTGCCACACATTTTTGTATTATCTCTAAATAAAATAGTTATATGTTTTCAAAAGTGTATCCCATTGAAATTCATAATCATTTTATCTGAGAAAGGAGCCATGAAGTTCATGATCCTTGATCCTTGCTTTTCCTCTGAAAAGTACCATCATTCAGTGATCAAAATAAAAGTCAATGACTTGTGTTGTTTTCAGGTACCTTTTTTGTCCAATTCTGCCTTATTTTCCTGTGGCAAAGTCTAGCTCTACTCTATTTGCTTATCATACTACTTTAAATGTTCTTTTTGTTTGAATTAATGCACACACATAGTTTGAGTATTTTAATTTTATGATTTTTAAGATAAAGAGCAGTCTCTAGCCACTTTCCTTATCCTGAATTTCTGCTTTCCTAGAAGTAACTATTTGCAACTATTTTAAGGGATTGTTTTGAAATTTAGTTAGAATCTCTAGAAAACATGCTTGCATGGGTACTTTTTTCCTTTGTAAGTTTTAAGCATCATTTATAGGTTTCCCAATGTAGAAATAAGAGTTTGGTCTTCTTCATCTCCTCAGTCCAGATATATTTATCCTTTTAAAGTGCATTTAATATTTACATTATTATAACTATGTAATTTATATTGACTATTATCCATACAAATGAGTCATGAACTATTTTCTGTTATCTTCTTTAACTGAAGAGTATTTTATATTCCCTAGGATTAATGATTTTTTTCCCTTAGTATATAATATCCTTGAAATTCAAACCTCAATTCTTTCCAATCATATAAATTTTTCTCAATAAGTTCAAAGACAGACTGTACCAAATTCATCTTCCTGAAGAAATTCTCTTAACTTTCCTTCTGTCCCAATTTGTCCTGGGCCAGATCTCCCTTTCTTCAGCATCAAGCTGGTAATTCCCTTCACCTTTCTCTGTTGTTGCTTCAAGAAGTGAAAGGCAAGGGAGAAAGGGAAAATATATACCCAACTGAATGCAGAGTTCCAGAGAATAGCAAGGAGAGATAAGAACACCTTCGTAAGTGAACAATGAAAAGAAATAGAGGAAAACAATGGAATGGTAAAAGCTAGAGATATCTTTAGGAAAATTGGAGATACTAAAATCAAGGGAACATTTCATGCAAAGATGGGCACAATAAAGGAAAAAAAGATTGTAAGGAGCTAACAGAAGCTGAAGAGATTAAGAAGAGGTGGCAAGATTACACAGAAGAACTATACAAAAAAGTCTTAATGACACAGCTAACCATGACAGTGTGGTCACTCACCTAGAACCAGACATCCTGGACTGTGAGACAAGTGGGTCTTAGAAAGTATTGCTACAAAACTAATGGAGGTGATGGGATTCCTGCTGAACTATTTAAATTGTAAAAGATGATGCTGTAAATGTGGTAAACTCAATATGTCAGCAAATTTGGAAAACTCAGCAATGGTCAAAGGATTGGAAAACTTCAGTGTTCATTCCAGTCCCAAAGAAGGGCAATGACAATGAATATTCAAGCTATCAGACAATTGCATTTATTTCACATGCTCCCAAAGTAATGCTCAAAATCCTTCAAGCTAGAATTCAACAGTACATAAACCAAGAACTTCCAGATGTACAAATTGCCAACATTAGCTGGATCATAGAGAAAGCAAGGACATTCCAGAAAATTATCTACTTCTGTTTCATTGACTGTGTTTATCACAACAAACTGGAAAATTCTTAAAGAGATGAAAGTACCTGCCTCCTGAGAAACTTATATGCAGATCAAGAAGCAACAGTTAGAATCAGACATGGAACAACCAACTTGTTCAAGACTGGGAGAGAAATACATGAAGGCTATATATTGTCATCCTGATTATTTAACTTGAGGAAGCGTCTTTATGTTTCTAGCTTGTACAGTGTTGGGTATGTTTTTTTAATTAAAATGTGTCAAAATTTGTTCTTCATTAATTGTGGTGATAAATGTTTTCTTAATTTTATTATGTGATATATCATGTTTGCTGATTTCTTTTTGTATGTATGTTGAACCATCTTTTCATTCCTAAGGGGGAAAAAAAAATCCCTCTCCATCATGGTATATAGTCAATTTGTTATGCTTATAGATTCAGTTTGCTAGTACTTTGTTGAGGATTTTTGCATTTTCCTACCCGATTAAGTTGAACAGGATGGCTATAGTGATCTAGAGTTGATTATTTTCTTTCCCTTGAGTCAGTTAGGCTGTGATAATACTCCAGCAGGTTAGGCTCTGGTTAACTAGCTTATCTTGAGGACAGGCTTTGTTAAGAGAGGCATAGTGATGTGGAGAATTTCCTCCCTCACCCCACCACCATACAACCAAAAGCATTTTTCTCTGATAGTTACTATGGGAACCTGGTCACACTCCTGAAGATGAATCTCAAACATTGTTGTTGTTCACTCAGTACATCGTGTTCAATTCTTTGCATCCCCATGGACTGCAGCATCCCAAGCTTCCCCATCCTTCACTATCTCCCAGAGTTTGCTCAAATTCATGTCCACTGAATCAATGATGCCATCCAACTATCTCATTCTCTGTCACCTCCTTCTCTTGCCCTCAATCTTTCCCAGTTTCAGGGTCTTTTCCAGTGAGTCAGCTTTTTGCACCAGGTGGTCAAAGTATTGGAACTTCAGCTTCAACATCAGTTCTTCCAATGAATATTCATGGTTGATTTCCTGTAGGATTGATTAGTTTGATCTCCTTGCTGTCTAAGGGACTCAGAAGCATCTTCTCCAGCACCACAGCTGGAAAGTATCAATTCTTTGGTACTCAGTCTTCTTAATGGTTCAACTCTAACATGCATACATGACTACTGGAAAAACTATAGCTTTGACTTTATGGACCTTTGTGGGCAAAATGATGTCTCTACTTTTTAATACACAATCTAGGTTTGCCATAGCTTTCCTTCCAAGGTGCAAATATCTTTCAATTTCATGGGTTCATTCACCATCTGCAGTGACTTGGGAGGCCAAGAAAATAAAATCTGCCACTGTTTCCATTTTTTCCCTATTTGCCATAAAGTGATGGGACTGAATGCTATAATCTCAGTTTTTTGAATGTTGAGTTTTAAGCCAGCTTTTTCATTCTCCTCTTTTACCTTCATCAAGAAGCTCTTCAGCACCTCTTCAATTTCTAACATTAGAATGATATCATCTGCATATCTGTGGTTGTGGGAGCCCTGAAATTGATTTCCTGGAGTTTTAGCTCAGTTATCCATACTGAGCCTTCAGAAATTTATCAATTGCAGTTCAAGTTTCCTACCAGCACTAGTTCTCGTGGTTGTTTCCTCTTGTGAATCTCTGCTCTGAAAACAGTGATTCCCTTGTGTGGTCCACGGTGGGAGGAGAGAAGCAGTGACTAGCCATGCCCTATTAATTATGCCTGGTGTTTTAACATCAAGGCACTTCATTATTCAACAAAGCTTTCCACAATAACAGTAAACCTAGTTTGTCTGCTTGGAATCTTTATCAAATGGGCTAAGAAAAACATATATACTTTTCATTCAAATAGAAAAATCACTGGTATCTTGGTAAGCTGTTGACATTATTTGCTTTTCTAGCTAAGAATAATTGCTATATTTGCTCTGTGCATTTTACTTTCTCTTTGGCAGAGGCTGCTCTGATTGCAGCCATCAAAGACTCTGGCTACGCCTCCTCCACAAATAATAATGACCTCAAAAACAGAGTTCTCCCTTCCCTCCAGAGATGAGAGAGCCAAGGAATTCTCTGGGCTGCAAGAAGAGAGCTCAAAATTTCAGCCTGTGAATATGATGAAAACCACCCGGAAGGTCCTGATTATTTTTTTGTTGTATCTCTAAGTTAATGCTGGGCTTTTCTTCTGAGTAGCAAAGCTATATTTTGCAAAGGTAACAAAGTGCAATTTTAATTCAGGGAGAGGAATAGTTTGACACAGCCTTCTCTGGCTTCCCCTTCCCCAGCCTCATAAACTCCTTAACAAAGACCTATTATTCTCAGTTACTTCGATGTTCTTTTGACAGAATTGGTCCAAATTGGTCTTGCTAAGCCCTCCAGAGCTACACAGTGTATCATATGACCTTTGCAATTTTCTTGTGAAGGCAGTCATATCAAACTCAACTGAGCCTTGACGGAATTAGTTCTGCTAGCCTCTACAGGGCAGTGAGCATACAAAGCCCCCCATCTGCCTAAAATAGCAGGCTTTTTCTCTCTCAGTCCATGTATGTCTGTGATTTATGCCTTAATTGACATTAATGCCTGTATGATGCATTCATGCAGCTATTGTCATAAACAGAAAGTAAATCATGCCTGTGTTGAAGGACTCCTTTTTCAAGAGGGGAAAGATGACGATTGTCCTTTCATGTATTCACAAGGACTTCCTAGTTCCTCGATCTAGTTCACCTATAAGACAATGACCAAAGTGCCACCTGAGAGGAAATGTAAAGAAGCAAAAGTTGTCAGTGTTATTCACCTTCCTCTAGGGAGCAAAAAAGAAAGCACAGGTATTTGCATTGGGCTGGCGTGCTGCGATTCATGGGGTCGTGAAGAGTCGGACATGACTGAGCGACTGAATTGAACTGAACTGAATTTTATAGAAACTGAAAAGAAAAGAGTACTTTGAATAGGTAAGGATTTTTAATATGGAAGGTTAAGTGTAATAGCTCTGACACACATCTAGATTTTCCTCTCAGCTATGTGAGTCCATTATAGTATATTTCGTTTCTATCTGAGTCCCCCAAATAATATAATAAGTGGAAAGCACAAGACACTGTTAATTGTTATAAGGGATATCAGTTCTTAGAAAATCCTTAAGGTTAATTAATTCAGTGAAAGAATTTTGAATCAATTTTAATATCCATCTTTGATTATTTTTGTTGTTTCTTTTTTAAAATTTATTTAACTTTTATTGAAGGATAATTGCTTTACAGAATGTTGCTGTTTTCTGTCAAACCTCAACATTAATCAGCCATAGGTATACATATATCCCCTCCTTTTTGAATCCCCCTCCCATTTCTCTCCCCATCCTAACCCTCTAGGTTGATACAGAGCCCCTGTTTGAGTTTCCCAAGCCATACAGCAAATTCCTGTTGGCTATCTATCTTACATATGGTAATGTAACTTTCCATGTTACTCTTTCCATACATCTCACCCTCTCTTCCCCTCTCCCCATGTCCATAAGTCTATTCTCTATCTCTATTTCTCCATTGTTGCCCTGTAAGTAAATTCTTCAGTACTGTTTTTCGAGATTCCATATGTATGCGTTAGAATGCAGTATTTACCTTTCTCTTTCTGACTCAATTCACTCTGTATAATAGGCTCTAGGTTCATCCACTTCATTAGAACTGACTCAAATGTGTTCCTTTTTAGGCTGAGTAATATTCCATTGTGTATATGTGCCACAACTTCTTTATCCATTCATATATTGATAGATATCTAGGTTGCTTCCATGAAGAAGGCAAGGCACCCCATTCCAGTACTTTTGCCTGGAAAATTCCATGGACAGAGGAGCCTGGAAGGTTGCAGTCCATGGGGTCGCTGAGGGTCGGACACGACAGTGACTTCACTTTCACTTTCATGTATTGGAGAAGGAAACGGCAACCCACTCCAGTGTTCTTTCCTGGAGAATCCCAGGGACAGGGGAGCCTAGTGGGCTGCCGTCTCTGCGGTCGCACAGAGTCGGACACGACTGAAGCGACTTCGCAGTAGCAGCAGGTTGCTTCCATACTCTAGCTATTGTAAATAGTGCTGTGATGAAAAACAGGATACATGTGTCTTTTTCAATTTTGGTTTCCTCAAGGTATATGCCTAGGAGTAGGATTGCTGGCTCATATGGTGGTTTCATTCCTAGTTTTTTAAGGAATCTCCATACCGTCTTCCATAGTGGCTGTATCAATTTACATTCCCACCAACAGTGCAAGAGCGTTCCCTTTTCTCCACATCCTCTCCAGAATTTATTGTTTCTAGACTTTGTGATGATGGCCATTCTGACCATTGTGAGGTGATATCTCATTGTAGTTTTGATTTGAATTTCTCTCATAATGAGCAATGGTGAGCATCTTTTCATGTGTGTGTTGGCCATCTGTATGTCTTCTTTGGAGAAATGTCTGTTTAGGTCTTTGTTCCATTTTTTGATTGGCTTGTTTTTCTGGTAGTGAGTTGCATGAGCTGCTTATATATTTTGAAAATTAATCCTTTGTTGTTTCATTTGCTATTATTTTCTCCCATTCTGAGGGCTGGCTTTTCACATTGCTTACAGTTTCCTTTGCTGTGCAACAGTTTAATCAGGTCCCACTTGTTTATTTTTTTTTATTTCCATTACTCTAGGAGGTGGGTCATAGAGGATTTCACTTTGATTTATGTCATCAACTGTTCTGCCTATGTTTTCCTCTAAGAGTTTTACAGTTTCTGGTCTTACATTTAGGTCTTTAATCCATGTTGAATTTATCTTTCTGTATGATGTTAGGAAATGTTCTAATTTCATTCTTTTCCAAGTAGTTGTCCAGTATTCCTAACACCATTTATTGAAGAGGCTGTCTTTGCCCCATTATATATTCTTGCCTCCTTTGTCAAAAATAAGATACCCATAAGTACATGGGTTTATTTCTGGGTTTTCTATCTTGTTCCATTAATCTATATCTCTGTTTTTGTGTCAGCACCATATTGTCTTGATGACTGCAGTTTTGCAGTATAATCTGAAGTCAGGGAGGTTGATTCCTCCAGCTCCATTCTTCTTTCTCAAGACTGCTTTGGCTATTTGGGGTCTTTTGCATTTCTATATGAATTGTGAATTTTTTTGTTTTAGTTATGTGAAAAATGCTATTGGTAATTTGATAGGGATTGCACTGAATCTGTAGATTGCATTTTGTAGTATAGTCATTTTCACAATATTGATTCTTCCTACCCAGGAACATGGAATATCTCTCCATCTGTTTATGTCACCTTCAATTTCTTTCATTTGTGTCTTACAATTTTCTGTGTACAGTTCTTTTGTCTCAAGTAAGTTTATTCATAGATATTTATTTTATTTTGCTGCAAAGGTGAATGGGATTGATTCCTTAATTTCTCTTTTTGAATATTACTATATAGAAATGCAAGTGATTTTTGTTTATTGATTTTGTATCCTACAACTTTGCTAAATTCACTGATTAGCTCTAGTAATTTTCTGATACTATCTTTATGATTTTCTATGTACAGTATCATGCCATCTGCAAACACTGAGAGCTTTACTTCTTTTCCAATCTGAATTCCTTTTATTTCTTTCTCTTCTCTGATTTTTGTAGCTAGGACTTCCAGAACTCTGTTGAATAATAATGGTGAAAGTGGACACCCTTGTCTTGTTCCTGATCTTAGGGGGAATTCTTTCATTTTTTTCACCATTGAGAATAATGATTGCTGTAGGCTTATCATATATGACCTTTACTATGTTGAGGTAGGTTCCTTCTATGCCCATTTTTTGAAGAGTTTTAATCATAAAAGGGTACTGAATTTTGTCAAAGGTGTTTTCTGCATCCATTGAGACTATCACATGATTTTTATCTTTCAATTTGTTAATATGATGTATCACATTAATTTGTGTATATTGAAAAATCCTTACATCACTGGAATAAACCCAATTTGATGTGTTGTTGAATTCTGTTTGCTAAAATTTTGTTGAAGATTTTTACATCTATGTTCATCAGTGATATTGGCCTGTAGTTTTCTTCTTGTGTGTTGTCTTTGTCTCGTTTTGGTAACAGGGTGATGGTGGCCTCGTAGAATGAGTTTGGAAGTATTCCTTCCTCTGCAATTTTTTGAAAGAGTTTTAGAAGGATAGGCATTAGCTCTTCTCTAATGTTTGATATAATTCTCCTTTGAAGCCATCTAGTCCTTGGCTTTTGTTTTTTGAGTGATTTTTTTTAAATCACAGCTTCTATTTCAGTGCTTGTGACTGGGTTGTTCATGATTTCTATTTATTTCTGGTTCAACTTGAAAGATTGACCTTATCTAAGAATCTGTCCATTTCTTCTAGGTTATCCATTTTATTGTCATATAGTTGTTCATAATAGTCTCTTATAATCCTTGGTATTTCTGAATTGTCTGTTGTAAGCTCTCCATTTTCATTTCTAATTTTGTTGATGTTGTTTGTTAATCAAGCAAAATAGATATTTGCTTCTTTTATAATATCAATAATATTGCTATTTGGATGATTCCTATGGATGATATTCCCACCCTACTTGACTCCCCAACCCCAAATATAACTTTTAATATAACATGGTGAATGTATTCCTTTCTCCAAGTGAATGGCCTTGAATTCCCATAGATTTCCTTTCAGCAACTGAGGATGTTAATAACTGTATCTCTTCCCATTGACTTATCATATATAGCATAACAGCAGATTTTTCTACCTCGTGCAGAATTAGATACAAAATGACCCATTCACCACTTTTCTCACCATATATGTCTGTCCATGCACACATATGCTTCAGCACTTGAGTGCTATGAGCTTGTCTCCCATTACCTGCATGGAAAGATGGATTTGGCAACTGTAGATCAAGAAAGGAAATGAGAAACTGGTAATGTTGAGTTATGGGTGGATAATGAAGGTTTCCAGGAGAAGGCAATGGCACCCCACTCCAGTACTCTTGCCTGGAAAATCCCATGGACCGAGGAGCCTGGTAGGCTGCAGTCCATGGGGTTGCTAAGAGTCGGACACAACTAACTGAGCGACTTTACTTTTTTCACTTTCATGCATTGGAGAAGGAAATGGCAACCCACTCCAGTGTTCTTGCCTGGAGAATCCCAGGGATGGGGGAGCATGGTGGGCTACCGTCTATGGGGTCACACAGAGTCGGACATGACTGAAGCGACTTAGCAGCAGCAGCAGCAACAGCAGCAGCAATGAAGGTTACCAAGAGGAAGGAAGGAAGAAGAGATGGTTAAATTATATGGAAATGATTTGGTCCTTTTCTTATTCCTTTGAACCAATTTTGAACCTTAGGGAAGGAACAGAGACATTTGTAAGAGTTTAGAATTATCCCTGTGTGTGGGTGTGTCCAAAATGTAACAAAAAAGTAGAGGGTTTCTATCTTTGTACAGATTGCAACTCAGTGGAGCATCAAAATGATGACTTGCTTGAGGATTTCACCAGTTTCCCTCTCTAGACAGTTACCAACATTCCATGAATGGAGATGACATGAGATTGCATAGCTGAGGGGAATCTAGAGCAGGAGTAGAAGCAGAATTCAAAATTGAAAATGAAGTGTCATCTACATCAGCAATATAAATTCAACAAAATATGAACAAGACCTACATGAAGAAAATTATAAATGTTTGAACCACCTAAAGGAGACTGAAATTGTAATAATGGAAAAAATCTCTTAAATGCCCTTGACTTCATACAAAAAAAATATATTAATCATTAAGTATTACTAAATCTATGTATCTAGTACTTATCAGTGTATTATTTTCTGAATAAATCCCATATTATTTTATATAGATAAATGTCCTAATACAGAAGTTTAAAACTCCTACACTGTTAGTGGGAATGTAACTTTGAGCTGCCACTATGGAGATCAGTAAGAAGTTCTTTAAAAGAGTAAAAATAAAGCTACAATATGATCTGGCAATCCCAAAACTGGGTGTATATCCGGAGAAAATTATAATACAAAAGATATATGTATCCTAATGTTCAACACTACTGACAATAGTCAAGACATGGAAGCAACCTAAGTGTTCACTGACAGATTAATGAATAAAGAAGATGAGGTACATATATACAATGGAATATTACTCAGTCATGAAAAATGAAACAATGTCATTTGCAGCAACATGGATAGACCTAGAGATTATCATACAAAATGAAGTAAGTCAGACAAATACTAACATCACTTATATGTGAAATCTGAAAATATGACACAGATGAATTTATTTAAAAAACAGAAACAGACTCACAGATTTATAGAACAGACTTGTGGTTACCAAAAGAAAGTGGAGGCAGGGATAAATTAGGAATTCAGGATTAATTGATTGATACACACTGCAAGCAACTGAGAAAAGGAAAGATATAAGCATCTGAATGCAGAGTTCCAAAGAATAGCAAGAAGAGAAAAGAAAGCCTTCCTCAGTGATCAATGCAAAGAAATAGAGGAAAACAAAGAATGGGAAAGACTAGAGATCTCTTCAAGAAAATTAGAGATACCAAGGGAACATTTCATGCAAAGATGGGCTCAATAAAGGACAGAAATGGTATGGACCTAACAGAAGCAGAAAATATTAAGAGGTGGCAAGAATACACAGAAGAACTGTACAAAAAAGATCTTCACGACCCAGATAATCACAATGGTGTAATCACTCATCTAGAGTCAGACATCCTGGAATGTGAAGTCAAGTGGGCCTTAGAAAGCATCACTATGAACAAAGCTAGTGGAGGTGATGGAATTCCAGTGGAGCTGTTTCAAATCCTGAAAGATGATGCTGTGAAAGTGCTGCACTCAATATGCCAGCAAATTTGGAACACTCAGCAGTGGCCACAGGACTGGAAAAGGTGTTTTCATTCCAATTCCAAAGAAAGGCAACGACAAAGAATGCTCAAACTACCACTCAATTGCACTCATCTCATATGCTAGTAAAGTAATGCTCAAAATTCTCCAAGCCAGGCTTCAGCAATATGTGAACCGTGAACTTCCAGATGTTCAAGTTGGTTTTAGAAAAGGCAGAGGAACCAGAGATCAAATTGCCAACATCTGCTGGATCATGGAAAAAGCAAAAGAGTTCCAGAAAAACCTCTATTTCTGCTTTATTGACTATGCCAAAGCCTTTGACTGTGTGGATCACAATCAACTGGAAAATTCTGAAAGAGATGGGAATACCAGACTGCCTGACCTGACCTGCCTCTTGAGAAACCTATATGCAAGTCAGGAAACAACAGTTAAAACTGGACATGGAACAGCAGACTGGTTCCAAATAGGAAAAGGAGTACATCAAGGCTGTATACTGTCACCCTGCTTATTTAACTTCTATGCAGAGTACATCATGAGAAACGCTGGGCTGGAAGAAGCACAAGCTGGAATCAAGATGAAGTGAAAGTGAAGTCATTCAGTCGTGCCCGACTCTTTGCGACCCTGTGGACTGTAGCTTACCAAGCTCCTCCATCCATAGGATTCTCCAGGCAAGAATACTGGAGTGGGTTGCCATTTCCCTTTCCCAGGGATCGAACCTGGGTTTCCCACATTGGAGGGAGACGCTTTAACCTATGAGCCACCACAGGAGCTCATGGCTGGAGAAATATCAATAACCTCAGATATGCAGATGACACCACCCTTATGGCAAAAAGTGAGGAGGAACTAAAAAAACCTCTTGATGAAAGTGAAAGAGGAGACGCTTACTCCTTGGAAGGAAAATTATGACCAACCTAGATGGCATATTAAAAAGCAGAGATATTACTTTGCAAACAAAGGTCCATTTAGTCAAGGCTATGGTTTTTCCAGTCATGTACGGATGTGAGAGTTGGACTGTGAGGAAAACTGAGTGCTGAAAAAATTATGCTTTTGAACTGTGGTGTTGGAGAATACTCTTGAGAGTCCCTTGGACTGAAAGGAAATTCAACCAGTCCATTCTAAGGGATACCAGTCCTGGTTATTCTTTGGAAGGAATGATGCTAAAACTGAAATTCTAATACTTGAGCCACCTCATGCAAAGTGTTGACTCATTGGAAAAGACACTGATGCTGGGAGAGATTGCAGGCAGGAGGAAAATGGGACAATAGAGGATGAGATGGCTGGATGGCATCACCGACTCGATGGACATGAGTTTGAGTGAACTCTGGGAGTTGGTGATGGACAGGGCGGCCTGGTGTGCTGCAATTCATGGGGTCGCAGAGTTGGACACGACTGAGTGACTGAACTGAACTGAACTGACTATATCCAAAATAGATAGCCAGTGAGGGCCTACTGTATAGCACAGAGGACTATACTCAATGTTTTATAATAACCAAAATATGAAAATAATAAACAAAATAATAGATACCAGTTCAGTTCAGTTGCTCAGTCATGTCTGACTTTGTGCCCCCATGAATTGCATCACTGCATTGTCCATCACAGATCGACTCCCAGAGTCCACCCGAACCCATGTCCTTTGAGTCGGTGATGACATCCAACTATCTCATCCTATGTCGTCCCCTTTTCCTCATGCCTTCAATCTTTTCCAACATCAGGTTATTTAAAAATGAATCAGCTCTTCGCAGCAGGTGGCCAAAGTATTGGAGTATCAGCTTCAGCATCAGTCCTTCCAATGAACACCCAGGACTGATCTCCTTTAGGATGGACTGATTGGATCTCCTTGCAGTCCAAGGGACTCTCAAGAGTCTTCTCCAACACCACAATTCAAAAGCATCAATTCTCAGCACTCAGCTTTCTTTATAGTCCAACTCTCACATCCACACATAACCACTGGAAAAATCATAGCCTTAACTAGATGGATCTTTATTGACAAAATTATTGATATATGTATGTGTATAATGGAATCACTTGCTGTACACCTTAAACTAAGAAGACATTGTAAATTAATTGTATTTCAATAAATTTAAAAAAACTACTATAGATGATCGCAGAATGTCAAAGAAGTGATNCAGCTTTCTTTATAGTCCAACTCTCACATCCACACATGACCACTGGAAAAATCATAGCCTTGACTAGACGGATCTTTATTGACAAAATTATTGATATATGTATGTGTATATCGGAATCACTTGCTGTACACCTTAAACTAAGAAGACATTGTAAATTAATTGTATTTCAATAAATTAAAAAAAAACTACTATAGATGATCACAGAATGTCAAAGAAGTGACGAATACCTTAACATCTGTAAGACATAAATAACAAAGTCATTTATTTTTATCATTCCTTTACTTTGGCTATATAAACCTGGGTTTAATATATTTCTTCATTCAATAAAAAATTGTTGGTTATAAAATAAGTATGCATTCTTTACTTCCTTAAAATCTTAAAAAAAAAAAAGCAATCAAGATGGGGGATTGTGCAGGATAATAAAGGTAGTCACTGAATTAAAATGAGATACAATAATGGAAGGATATTGTCATTACCAAATTCAGACTCAAATTGAAGAAAGTAGGGAAAACTGCTAGACCATTCAGGTATGACCTAAATCAAATCCCTTATGATTATACAGTGAAACTGGGAAATAGATTTAAGGGCCTAGATCTGATAGATATAGTGCCTGATGAACTATGGAATGAGGTCAGTGACATTGTAGAGNTCTAATAAGTAGAGATTCACTAGTGCACAATAACTATGCTATTACTGCTGTCATTATTATTAATGCATAGAATATTTGTACTAGAAGGAATTCTAAAGAACCTCTTTATGTTCAGTGCAAGCATTAGGAAGGCAAACAAGAAAACTGATCAATGTCTTTCCATGGGCAGCAAGCTGATCTACACTCAAAAGTGATTTGGAAACAATAGAAACTCAAGTTTAATAGCTTAAAGACTATGAGCTGAGTTAAANTACTAGAAGGAATTCTAAAGAACCTCTTTATGTTCAGTGCAAGCATTAGGAAGGCAAACAAGAAAACTGATCAATGTCTTTCCATGGGCAGCAAGCTGATCTACACTCAAAAGTGATTTGGAAACAATAGAAACTCAAGTTTAATAGCTTAAAGACTATGAGCTGAGTTAAAGGGCCTTAGTCATGGTCTATATTGATCACATTCTACTAATAATTACATATGATATTTTGGTATTTAAAATGTGTGTCTTTGTATTTCTATGCTTATACCCAGGTATTTTATATAGTAATTTTATTTTACAATTACAAATTTACTTAGTGGTTATGATTTTTACCCATTATTGATCCACAGTATTTAGTGAAGTGCTCAAAACTATTTATAAATATCACAATAAGCAGATAGATTATATAGTCCTAGACTATTTTCTGGGGCTTGAAAAACATTATAGATTTACAAATAGTTCCATTAAACAGCAAGGAAGAATATTTTTCTCAGTCAAACATTAAATATTTTCATCTATATCTATCATCTCAAAATCTAGAATATATTGAAATGAACAGACATCTGGCAGTGGTGTTTGTGGTCATGTATGTGGTTTAGCATATAAAAATGATTAATTCTACTAAAATAACATGTGGCAAAATCAGAACTTTGATTCAATGTCTCAAGAAGAATTTCTAGATGTCCCCCAAGCTCTGAATATTAATTATTTTCCTATAATTCTTGGCAACAACATATCCTTGACATAAAGGTGGGTCTAATCTAAAACTCATTTCAAATAAAAGAAAATAAGATGAATCAAATTTGAGGGGAGAGTTCAAGGTATTATATCATGTCATTTCATTTTATAAAAGAAGCTGCATTCTTTTCGGCTGATAATATTACAGTGATAATCCTCTGTTTTTTGTTTGTTTGTTTGTTTTTGCCAGATGAACAGAGGACATGCTTTTGAAAGCATTGCTATCATAGTAAAGCCTAAGATCAAGTAATTAGTAAAGTCCAGAGATGATTAATGAATTAAAAGAGAAAAGAGCTGATCAAAGTATTATTCCTCAAGAATGCTTCTTTGATTTTTTTTTTTTTTATGTCTACTCTCTATTGTTTGAACTTGGAAATTTTGGATTGGCTACTATTTCCAAAGACTTGATCNAGTCCAGAGATGATTAATGAATTAAAAGAGAAAAGAGCTGATCAAAGTATTATTCCTCAAGAATGCTTCTTTGATTTTTTTTTTTTTATGTCTACTCTCTATTGTTTGAACTTAGAAATTTTGGATTGGCTATTATTTCCAAAGACTTGATCCTAGTATAATTTTAATATTATTTATAAATTGATATAGCCATTTTCTTGGTTCCTGAATAAATGTTCTTCAAGGAAATAAAAACTAATGCAAGTATTTAGAATTTTCCCATATGAACTTAAAAAAAATATTTTATTGAATTATATCCTGCCGCCCTGAATATCTATCTTTCAGTGCTTGTCCTTCTCACATTTTCTGCATATTGGATCTGAATTGTTTAACATTCTCTGTGACACAATGTGCTATGTTAAGACTTGCTTATCACCTGAGGGTTTTTTAATGAGCTGTGCTTTAGTGGTTATTACGTCTTAAGTGCTGACACAAGTAAAGAGTCAATGTCCTATAACCTTTATTTGTAATGCCAAAATGTTTGAATTGACTAAAAGATCTCAGATAAATGCTGATTGATACAGAATATGGCCATTTGATTTTTAAGAGCTTTATTTTGGATAAAGTATTGTGGCTGAAATCCTGGTTACTGAAAATTTGCCTCTTCACCTTTAACCTTAACCTTATCCTAGGATTTGCCATTTGTGGCTCGTGCACCCTTGCAGAAAACAGTTACAGATAGGCAAACAGAGTTTGCCAGTTGTTCTCTCCAATGCAGTTCAGAGGAGAAAGAATAGAATTTTTTCCTAAGATCATAGTCAAAGTTTTGTTCTTGCTGAAACAACTGTTCTGAATAGATTAACCTTCAAACATCTGTCAAAATTGTGTGTTTGCACATTAGCATATGATAAAAGAGAATGTGTCTGTAGGAGTAAGGTCCTTTTTGAGGGGTGCTTGCTACTAGAGTTTAGAAACCTCAAATTGGATGGCCTTGTTAGTGTAAGTGCCTGAAACACGCTGATGCCAAACAAACCAAAATGTCAGAGTTTGGATCAAAGAAATGTTTATTGCAAGACCAGGCCAGAAGACAGGTGGCTTATGCTCAAAAACGGCCCAAACTCCCCGAAGGATTTTAAAGTATTTTTAAAAGCCAGGTGAGGATGGGGGTGGGGGGAGCGGTCACAGTGTCTATGATCAGCTTGTGTNGTGTCTGTAGGAGTAAGGTCCTTTTTGAGGAGTGCTTGCTACTAGAGTTTAGAAACCTCAAATTGGATGGCCTTGTTAGTGCAAGTGCCTGAAACACGCTGATGCCAAACAAACCAAAATGTCAGAGTTTGGATCAAAGAAATGTTTATTACAAGACCAGGCCAGAAGACAGGTGGCTTATGCTCAAAAATGACCCAAACTCCCCGAAGGATTTTAAAGTATTTTTAAAAGCCAGGTGAGGATGGGGGCGGGGGGGGGTCACAGTGTCTATGATCAGCTTGTGCATATTTCTCTGATTGGCTTGTGCATATTTCTCTGATGGTGATGTCACAGAGTGGGGTCAGATGGGTTGACATTATCAGTCCTTAGGCTTCAGGAGATCTGGGACTATGTGTTCATAGTCATCAAGTAGGTAACACCATCCATTTGGTTGGAGGGTTTTACATCTTCAAAACAGCTCAGGAACTGTGCATCAAATAATATTATCTGGGTACCTGGGAGAAAAAAATGAAGGAGAGTCCTGTCCTAGGAAAGCCCCATGGGGTCCTGTTCAGTTACAGCTTGGATGTGGAAAAATATATTAAAGAAAAATGAATGCTTATAGCCAAACATACAGTCTAGTTAAATTAGCTTAAGGAAACATGTGACCAGGACTGTCTGAACATTTGTCTTAACTTGAGTAACTTTAAACAGATTTCTTCCTTTCCTGTTTTTTCTCAGAATATTTACTTTAGAAAATATCGAATTGCATATTCCTTCTCTGCTGCTTGGAGATATAAATCTTCCAGTCTTCTGTCAGTTTTTCAACAAGAAATGTCTTTCTCAAGAATTGGGAGCCATCTTTTATAATGGAATCATTGAGAAAATGTCCCTATCTCCCAGTTTTTGTAGGAGAGTCGGAGAAGGTGATGGCACCCCACTCCAGTACTCTTGCCTGGAAAACCCCATGAATGAAAGAGACTGGTAGGCTGCAGTCCATGGGGTTGCTCAGAGTCAGACATGACTGAGCAACTTCACTTTCACTTTTCACTTTCATGCATTGGAAAAAGAAATGGCAACCCACTCCAGTGTTCTTGCCTGGAGAATCCCAGGGATGGGGGACACTGGTGGGCTGCCATCTATGGGGTCACACAGAGTCAGACATGACTGAAGTGACTTAGCAGCAGCAGCAGCTCCAATTAGCCACTTTAACCAATCACCCACAACCCCAGGAAAGTCCCTCAAAACTTTTCCAGTAACTCACTGCAACACCTAATGTTCTCCTGTCTTTTGTTCCAGCAGAATGGAGTTCAATCTCTCTCCTATTGCAATAGTCCTGATAAAATCTTCCTTGCCTGTTTAATTTGTCCCTTGCAATTGTTATTTGACATATGTGCACCATTGTTACTTTAATAAGTTCTGAACAACACACTCATGAAAAGTTTAATATTTTCCAACCCATAGAACTTTGAGGCAACATTAGTTTTCTTGATAAAGGGCATAGTTGGGTATACCAGTGATTCAAGGTATTCTTATCTCCCTTCTCTGTTCATCAACGGTGATCTTAGAAGCAATATAAGAGTCCATATCTGGTGTACACCCAGAGTCACTCCTATCTCTGCATAACTAATCTTAAAGAAAAGACACCTGCAATTATTTGATGAGAAATCTTATGGTAGAGAAGGGACCATGGGAAAATGATATCTATTTAGAGGGGAAAAGGAAGAGGATCTGATGTGTGGATCAGTCTTTTTATAATAACTTGGGGCATGTCTGGTGCGTGAACTGATGAACAGGGACCTCTAGAGCTGAGGCACTTTGGGTCACAGAGGAATGAAATTCCTGAAATTTCCTGAGATATTGGAAACTCTTCTTCCTCAGAAAAATACGATGTAAGACAATCTGTCTAGAGCCTCTATGGCTGTCACCAGGCAACTTGGCCAGCCTCAAAGTATTATTTTTGATTCATCCATCAGAGGCAACATGACAAACTGGGACTGAGCTCATCTCTTTGAGGTCAGATTTCAGTGAAGAGATGGTAATACCCCCCAAATGTCTAATTCCATCACTTTTTCTTATTTTTGAATCAAAAAGAAATAAAATGGCTTTATCTAAAAAAACTTGGATTTATGACTAAATGTTCTGTCCCAAACATAGCAACAAAGAGTAAGGGACTTAATGCCTGAAGATTTGCTCCTCTGAGGAACGTGCCATCTTCACATCTGAGTCCACTCTGGAAGCTAATACTTTATACTTCTACTGGATATTACATCACTACTAAGGACAACTTCTATCCCTGCTATTATAATCAATATTTGCTGTCAAGACCACTCCAGAATGCACAATTCCCAATGACTCTCTTAAGAATTAGACCATGACAGAACACAAAAGAAGGATAGATTCCAGAAGAGGAATAGACTATATCTCCATTAACAGTAGAAGACACCAGTTCTTTACACTGGAGAGACTGGTACATGTTATTAGCAGCCTGAATGAAGTAGGGCAAATCTAATGTTACATAGGACTTTATGTTGTCAGTTTTTAGGGACTTGAATTTTTTAAATTATTTCTTTCTTTCTCAATCTTCATTCCTGATGTAGACATAAGTAATAGACTTCATTGTTGTATAGCTCTTGATAAGTTATTGAAAGGTAACACTTTAAAGGCTCATTTTGGTATTTATTGTTGTTCAGTCCCACAGTTGTGTCCGACTCTTTGTGACCCCATGGACTGCAGCACGCCAGGCTCCCCTGTCCTTCTACCATCTCCTGGATCTTGCTCAGACTCATGTCCATTGAGTTGGTGATGCCATCCAACCATCTTATCCTCTGTCATCCCCTTCATCTGCCTTTAATCTTTCCCAGAATCAGTCTTTCTAATAAGTTGGCTCTTTGCATCAAGTAGGCAAAGTATTGGAGCTTCAGCATCAGTCCTTCTAATGAATATTCAGGATTGACTTCGTTTAGGATTGACTGGTTTGATCTCTTTGCAGTCCAAGGGACTCTCAAGAGCCTTCTCCAACACCATAGTTTAAAAGCATCAGTTCTTTGGTATTCAGCCTTCTTTACGGTAACGCTCACATCCACACATGACTACTGGAAAAACCATAGCTTTGACTAGATGGACCTTTGTCAACAAAGTAATGTTTCTGCTTTTTATACTCTGCCTAGTTTTGTCATAGCTTTTCTTCCAAAGAGCAAGCATCTTTTAATTTTGTGGCTGCAGTCACCATCTGCAGTGATATTGGAGCCCAAGAAAATAAAGTCTGTCACTCTTTCCATTGTTTACCCTTCTATTTGCCATCAAGTGATGGGACCGGATGCCATAATCTTAGTTTTTTGAATGGTGAGTTTTAAGACAGCTTTTTCCTCTCTCCTCTTTCATTTGGTATAATTTAGGTTTTTTCAGTATGTGCCAGGCATTGTATTCTGGTTTCCAAAAATATGTTGTTGTTTCACTTTCTTTGGAAGTTTATAATATGGCAAGATGCAAATCTTTTCATGGTTGCTTTTTGTTGTTTTTTAATTTTTGTTTGTTTTGTGATTGTTTTAAAAAACTGATCACACTCACTATTTTTTCAAAAATAGTGCTTTTTGTTTATATGTTATAATGTTGACAATTTCCCATATAAAGAAAATATTTTTAAAGCAAAAGGAAAAAATTAAAAATATATAATTTTGCATTTTTTTAATCNACAGGATCACACTCACTATTTTTTCAAAAATAGTGCTTTTTGTTTATATGTTATAATGTTGACAATTTCCCATATAAAGAAAATATTTTTAAAGCAAAAGGAAAAAATTAAAAATATATAATTTTGCATTTTTTTAATCTTCAGAGATTATTTTCTTTTGTTGTTGTTGTTTTGTTTTGTTTTACTGGGTATTTTTGCTCCTTGAAAGACTAGATTCTAATTATGTAACTAAGGTTTACATAAGCTGTGTTTTTTATAAAAGTTCTATGATTTTATCAGCCTAATATATTTTCTTCTATGACAATAATATAATGTACCAATATCTATTATATTTAAATTTGTCTACATAGATTATTTAATATCATCAATTTATTGAACTGACTCTTGGAGCTGCCTCCTGAAAGCAAACTGGTCACTTTTCATGTGACTCTGAATGGATTTCGGTGGTTTCAGCTATGAAATTGCAAAGAATATGATACCAACAAATTATTGACATGTATCTCCTGCAGAAGTGGTGGGCATGCTCGGTCACTAAGTTGTGTCTCACACCATGGACTGTAGCCTGCCAAACTCCTCTGTCCTTGGAATTTCCCAAGCAAGAATACTAGAATGGGTTGCCATTTCCTTTTCCCCTGTAGTAGTGGAAACTTCGGAGAAGGCAATGGCAGCCCACTCCAGTACTCTTGCCTGGAAGATCCCATGGATGGAGGAACCTGGTAGGTTGCTAAGAGTCGGGCACGAGTGAGTGACTTCACTTTTACTTTTCACTTTCATGCATTGGAGAAGGAAATGGCAACTGACTCCAGTATTCTTGCCTGGAGAATCCCAGGGACAGAGGTGCATAGTGGGCTGCCATCTATGGGGTCTCACAGAGTCAGACACGACTGAAGCAACTTAGCAGCAGCAGCAGCAGTGGAAACTTCAATTAGTTGTCCTCCATTTCATGCAGATCTTGCCAGTTTTACTACATATTTTTTCGCTTCTAAAGTCTGACAAATCTTAATTTCACAGAACCTTTTTATTAACAGCTTATAATTTTGAATTATATTGATATGATGAGTTTGATTATCTTCTAAAACATCCTATATTATTTTATGACTGTCTTAATATATATCTTTGCTACTTTATACTGGAGCATATTTACATTTCTAGATGGGTTGGAAAGAGTTATAAATTCCCATTTGGCTTGTCCCAACTTCATGTATGATTAGATTTTATATTCTCTCATATATTTTGAAAATTAGCCCTAATAATTGGCATAGCTATTGTGCATTCGTTTGTTGCTGTAACTATTACTTTGCATTGTCTTACAGGCTATCCATATCTTGAATCCAACATTTTACACTCCGTTTAACTATACTTCTATTATTTCCAGAAATTTTAAAAAAATTGTTTGTGGACACTTCACCCACTGCCCCTTTGGAGGTTTGTATTTCTAATGGTGATTTCTAAGTTGGATGGAAAGTTCTATCCAACTTATTACAAATAATGCCTAATTCAATATATTTATTCTGTTCATTTTTCTTTTGTTTCTCAGGCTTATCTTTAAAAGCATAGCTTTTATCCTATGGCATCATGAATTAAGCTTTCAGTGTCTTCAACAGCTGTTATTCTGCAGAACTGTTTATTTATTGATTGTTCCTTCTGTTAGTTGCATGAACTTTATTAGTGTTTTCTTATTTTACATTTGCTATGCCCACATAGATATAGGTTCTAACTATCCACTTAGTCTTAGTTCATACATTCATTGAATCATGCTTAATCTTGTTACTGACTTGATGATTCCTGCTGTATTTTTTCCAAGGTCTGAGAGCTATAATTTACACAAGAAACTGGATATACTTCAAGTACCCACATTAAAAAGGATTTGGAAAACACCTCATACATAGATATTGACTTTAATCTTTGATCATATATTTCAGCCCAACTTCTGGTGCTCCTGGAAAAGAAATGTCTACTGCTCCCTGGTACAGTTTTAGGAGCTGCTGAGTCTCATTATAGCCTGGCTCTTGACAGAGATTTTGGTAAGTGTTCTAATTCTGTCCTGTTATGTGCCCTGGTTTCTATGACTCCTTTGAGTTTCCTTCTGCTTCAATATTGTTTTCCAAAATAATTGGTATAGCTGACCCAGGAGCCCACAGGCCATCATCTGGCCCACAGCTTATTTTTAATACCCATGAAGCTAAACTCAGGTTCATGAGCAAGGAAAAAAAAAAAAAGTGACGTTTTAAGCCACCAAGTTTTATGGAAGTCTGTTGTAAATTATAATTGTAGCAATAACTAATGATATACTCATGTTATACTTCTATACACACATTTAAATAAACACCAGGTATATTAATATTTAAAGCATTTAATGTGAAAATCAAGCTTGCTTCTATTTTTTAAATGGTTAATTTATCCTATCTGAGTTGGATTAACTGCATCATTTTGGTGGGACAATATATACTTAAGCTATTTCATTTATTTTAAATAAGATGAGTAATAGAAAAACCAAATTGAGGAATGTGTTTTAAAATAAATTTTACTTCATTTAAAAATTTTTCCCCAAACTTATGTAAATGATCTCACATTTTCATCTGTAGCTTTAATTCTTAATAAACAGTCATTTCCAATAACTTATGTTGTACTTAAAGATACATGGATTTTCTGTATCTGAATGTTTGAGACAGATTTCAAATACTTCTATCAAATTCCTTACAGTATTAAGTAGTAGCTTCTTAGATAAGCCACTCCATGGATTTTAAATATGTCAATAAAAATGTTTGTTACATTATGAAACATGTCATAACAATCTGTAAAAACTCTGTTCTTCTAAGCTGCCTACTTTTATGGTTACCCTGTGATTCTTTATGGACAGAGGAGCCTGGTGGGCTACAGTCCATGGGGTCGCTAAGAGTCAGACACGACTGAGCGACTTCACTTTCACTTTCACTTTCTTTGTGATTCTTTTCATACAGTTCAGGGGTTCTCAAGGTACGAATACTGAAGTGGTTTGCCATTCTCTTCTCCAGTGGACCATGTTTTGTCAAAGCACTCCACCATGACCAGTCTGCCTTGGGTGGCCCTACAGGCCATGGCTCATTGTTTCATTGAGTGAGACAAGGCTGTGATCCATATGATCAGTTTGGTTAGTTTTCTGTGACTATGGTTTTCACTCTGTCTGCTCTGATGGATAAAGATAAAAGGCTTGTGGAAGCTTCCTGATGGGAGGGACTGGCTGTGGGGGAATCTGGATCTTGCTCTAATATTTACATTTCTCATGTCCTGAAATCTAACATGTGGTCCATGGACTGGTGCTCTTCATAACTTCTTATGACCCAGCACAAGATAAGAACTTACATCAAGAGTGAGCATGTAGAAATTTTTGTAGTCATGTAGCATGTAATTACATCCTCAGCTCACTCAATAAATTACAGGCTGTTAAGTAGTCCACGGGTGTTATGCAGTTTGCAAGTCCCCAGTGGTAAGAGCTGCATGCTCTTCACTGGCACTAAGTAGGAACCTACCACAATATGTGAACCTTTAGAGTTAGGAGCCAACTGTAATCATAAAACACATAAAATGTAAATACATGGTTACTTTGTAATTTCTTATCAATAATATTAATTTTAATCAAATCCATTTTTTAAATAATTCATAATCATTATCTGAATTAGAGAAGCAAAATATATGTTATGTTATTCAAACCAAATTTAATAACAAAATAAGCTTCAACAGGATTTTGTGTCAAGGAAAGNGTTACTTTGTAATTTCTTATCAATAATATTAATTTTAATCAAATCCATTTTTTAAATAATTCATAATCATTATCTGAATTAGAGAAGCAAAATATATGTTATGTTATTCAAACCAAATTTAATAACAAAATAAGCTTCAAAAGGATTTTGTGTCAAGGAAAGACACAACAGTTCTGAGTCTTTGAATATGTCTTTCTTTTGCAGCTCCCTTTCCTCCAATATTCAATTTGTAAATTCCAACTACCTCAGTAACATCAGACTCCAATTTTTATCTTCTCTGCTCAGATTATTGAGCCATTTTTATTTCTATACTGCAGCCTAAAAGTTCTGGAAAAATGCTAGTCATCACTTCTTTTTCATATTTCTAGCAATTTGTTGTCTAAAAACAATATTTCCTATATTACCATATATATTAGACATATATTCTGTGTTTCTTCAGATCAAACTTAAACATGAGAATCTAATAGGTGATAATGACATTCCTATAAAGGAAATCAACACCTCTCCTTATATAGCCAATGTAATTACTTGATCTTCCTTTTTGATTTACACCATTTAATGATGATGTTTAGTAATTTTACAAGATAAAATCTGCTTGTTTTCTACTGTATGGAGAACACTGTGTAATAATAATAATGAAAATGGAAATCCTCACAGACTGACTTTTGTTGACTCCACAACATATATATAAAGACTAAATCTATCTATAATGACTAAATCAAGTTCTCTTCTCTTTAAACCCATGAAGATCCAATTACATAAATTTATTTTATTTGTATGTATTTTCTAAAATACATATGATTGTGAATAATCATATGTATCACATATGTATCACAATCATATGGATATTTCCTAACATGAATATTAATTGATGTGGATAAAAATGAAAGCAGCTAACAAATTAAAAGATTTAAAAATTAAAGAAGTGGAAATTAACATATAATAGGATAAGTATAATCAGATTTAAAGGTAATCTGACATAAAAATTACATTTATTCTGAGTAAGGTAGCACTCTATACTTATATTTACAAATTGGAATACCAATGTGGGTTTCATTTAAGTTACATATGTTTATTTACAGTTGTATTTAATGTTATTTCAAAATGTAGAATTGTTTAAAACAAAATTTTAATTTGTGTGACAAGAGGGACTACAGGTAGGAAGAATTTTTTGCCCCTCTATCAAGTAAAGAATCTACAGTATTATAAGAAGAAGGAAATTAAAGAAACATGAGAATTACTATTTTATTAATGGATAAAGGAAAGTTGTAATTGCCTGACTGACAATACACCAAGCAATTTATTGGATGTGCAGTTTAATAATATATGACACTATGATTAATATGAATATTTGATACTTATTCATTTATTCAAATCATTTAAAGAGACTATATAATGATTAATGACATTAAAGAATGTTTATCTAAAGTGTTCATTACTGTAGGTCATTCTGATATGATTTGATAAGATCTTTTAATTAACTTATAATTTATATCTATTAAATCAATTCTGAATATCTTTTTAGACCCAAATAAATTACAATCATGTAGAAAGCAATAGATAATCTACATTAGACAGATGATATAACACTATAAATAAGTTTCCTGTGGCTGGGAGAACTGTATGATTCAGTATATAAAACATTTCAGTACCTATGACTTTAAGAAACAATAATGCTGACATTATTTTCAACTTGAATTTTAGTGACCTACAATCAACCCAGGCCATAGAACACTGAAATAAAATATTTAACAGAAAAAAGATAGCATAAAGTAGATAGCATAAAGCATTGTAGAAATGTAGAGGCATAACATTTTATGAAATGCTACAACTGAACATGAAGTTTGATTAAAACAGTGACATTTGTTGAAAGCCTCCTAAGAAGCAGTTAGATCTGTATATATCTTCAGCACCTTTGTGGGTGAGTGAAGTGTCCTTTCTCAACAGGTGGAGTCCTGGAGAGAAAGGAGAGCACAGGTCTCTATGATGGAGTCCATCAGGCATAATGGGAATCTGATATTAAAAGTGCAGAAACTAAGTGAGTATGTATGTGCACTATGTCCACCACTCAGCTCCCAGAAGGGGTAAGTCATTGTGAACCTGGAACATTATTTCTTTAAGATTCTGACTGGCTGCAGTGAAGCTGTGGTTGACCAGTTGTTCTCACATATCTAGAATTCTAATAACTCACTGATGCCTCATTCATAAATGTGAACAGGCAGCCAATGATCAGCAGACATTTGAAAAAAATATATTTTATATGAAAAAGGCCAAACCAAACAAATATGAAAAAGCAACTTTACAAAACAGATTGTGAAAGTTGAAGGAAACTTAAAAAACAAACAAACGAAAAAAAACTAACACCAACACCAATTAATTGAGCGATAAGTGGAATGATACTCCACCCCTAAAACAAGAGCAGAATACAGTAAAAAATGAATATTTGGAGAACAGAAAGTGCTCTTGACAGTTAACAGCTTTAAAAACCAAAGTGAGAAATACAAATGAATGATGAGGAAGACAACCNAAACAAATATGAAAAAGCAACTTTACAAAACAGATTGTGAAAGTTGAAGGAAACTTAAAAAACAAATAAACAAAAAAAAAAACTAACACCAATACCAATTAATTGAGCGATAAGTGGAATGATACTCCACCCCTGAAACAAGAGCAGAATACAGTAAAAAATGAATATTTGGAGAACAGAAAGTGCTCTTGACAGTTAAAAGCTTTAAAAACCAAAGTGAGAAATACAAATGAATGGTGAGGAAGACAACTTTGAAAAAAGCTTCCAGAAAGAGAGCAAAAATAAATTTTTGGTTGGAAAATAGTAAAGAAGTACAATTATAAATTATGCAAAAATCTGAATAATAATTCTCCAGAAACTGAAAATTACCAACACAATAAATGAAAAATCCCATATTTGAAAAACAAGAGTTTCCATATTGTCTAGCACAGTAGATAAAAACATGCGTTTATTAAGCATACTGTTAAAAAGTTTCAAAACACTGACCATGAAGAAACAACACCTCTCCAGAGCGAGAAGTAGAGGTCATTTAACTGTAGAAGAATATGAATAGGAGGTAGGGTTTCAGTACTGTTGCGTGACTGGCTTCTGCTAAAGAGAACAATCCTATTGTTAGGTTTTGAATCAAAAGTTAATAGGTTTTTTTAATCTTGTCATCCACACAGGGCTTTTTCCATCTTGTATCACTTTGTTGGAATTCCACAATCTATTCTTATTATGGTAAATTAACACATGGTTTTGAATGGTCTTAATGAGTCTACTAGAATGTTGTTGTCAATAGAAAAGAAATAACAGAAAAATAAGAAAGAGAGAAAGAAAGTCAGATGCCGAAGCAATGTGTTTCAGTTTGGGCTGAAGGAAATGTCCACTTTGTCTCATATTTTAGAAACTATTCTCAATTATTTGGTGTAAGTTCTAAAAGTATCTGCATAGGAAAAAATATTCTGAAATCTTTATGGGGGAAAATGGCACATTGTAGATCACTATAAATATCTGTATGAGACATTAAAAAATGGAAACTAATAAGATGGTTTAAGTGGGAAGTGGGTCAAGAAGGAAGGGAGGGAGGAAAGAAGAATTTTTGTTTGAGTGGGAAGTGGGGAAGAAAGGAAGGAAGGGAGGAAGGAAAGAACTTTTCATAATGAAATTTTATCTTCTTTCCTACTGCTTTTGTTCCTATACCCATATCACTGTACAATTCAGAGAAAATTCTATAATGGGTCCAAATCTCTAAGCTTCTGTATCCAAATTATACAAAATATGCAAGTAATTAGTTCAGTGCTATTTCATAATCATATACCAATATGGTTGAACAAGTTTTATGCAACTTTTCCTTTCCCATTTATTTCCTCTATGAAATCACTGTACCATTATCTTTCTTGTAAAGACTTTAGTTCTAGAGCAATTTTAGGTTCACAGCAAAATTAACAGGATGGCACCAAGATTCCCCATGTACCCCTTGCTCTCACAGAAGCAAAGCCTTCCCCATCATTGACATCCCCCACTAGATGAAGTGGGAGACAACATAGAAGAAAGAGGAGGGACTAGAATGATCCATGTGTTGATAGACATAGTAAAAGACTTCATTATGAGACCCGAAGTTTCATTTATGGCTAATTAACATAAATAGAGAAGTATAAGTATAGATATAACTGTAGACACGTGTATAACAGCTTTGTGTGTGTATATATATACATATATGTATATATATATATACAACCTCTGTTAGTTAAATGTGACTAGAAACAAAAATACCCTGGTAAAACAAGGACACCAAGCAACTGAATTTGGATTTTAATATCATTTTCCAAAATAAGAGTTCTAGGAACTTTGGAGAAATAACTGATTCTAGCACTGAGCAGGATATAAACAAGTTAAGCCTAGAGTATATTTACAAAGTTATGACCAACCTAGACAGCATATTGCAAAGCAGAGACATTACTTTGTCAACAAAGGTCCATCTAGTCAAGGTTATGGTTTTTCCAGTGGTCATGTATGCATGTGAAAGTTGGACTGTGAAGAAAGCTGAGCAGTGAAGAATTGATGCTTTTGAACTGTGGTGCTGGAGAAGACTTTTAAGAGCCCCTTGGACTGCAAGTAGATCCAACCAGTTCATTCTAAAGGAAATCAGTCCTGAATATTCATTGGAAGGACTGATGATGAAGCTGAAACTCCAATACTTTGGCCACCTGACGCAAAGAACTGACTCATTTGAAAAGACCCTGATGCTGGGAAAGATTGAGGGCAGGAGGANCCATCCTAAAGGAAATCAGTTCTGAATATTCATTGGAAGGACTGATGATGAAGCTGAAACTCCAATACTTTGGCCACCTGATGCAAAGAACTGACTCATTTGAAAGGACCCTGATGCTGGGAAAGATTGAGGGCAGGAGGAAAAGAGGACAACAGAGGATGAGATGGTTGGATGGCATCACTGACTCAATGGACATGGGTTTGGGTGAACTCCAAAAGTTGGTGATGGACAGGGAAGCCTGGCATGGTGTGGTTCATGGGGTCGCAAAGAGTCAGACACAACTGAGAGACTGAGCTGAACTGATATTTACAAATGAGTAAAGTAAACACATATTCACATGCACACAAATATACCAACAAAGATGAGAACATGTCAAAAGGACACACAGACAACAGAAGACTCCCAGTTGCCAATGCTGGGCCTATTTGAGCAATAAAATAAGTAGCCTTTATTTATAACTTAGAGTATAAAATACATATCCATGAATCTATATTGATACACATAAATTGTTTAATAAATATGTGAAGGAGAAAATTCTAAAATCAATAAATAAGTGGGGGAGAATTCCAAATAATTTAAGCCTAGATCTTTTACCCTGAAGTAGGACACTCAAACCTTAAGTGAGTAAAATGACTTTCTTTCAAAGAGAAAGAAAAGAGGAAAAGTAACTTTACAGGAGACAAGTTCAGCAATCACAACCTCAAGCCAGATGATCAAAGTTAACAGTAATGGATCCTATTGATAAAACAACTCTTTTTAAAAATTTATTTTGTTTAAGTTTAGCTGACTTACAATGTGTTAATTCCTGCTCTACAGCAAAGTGACTCATATATATATATATATATATTTTTTTTTTTTTTCAATTTTGGGGTTATAAAGATCCCCTGGAGGAGGGCATGGCAACCCACTCCAGTATTCTTGCCTGGAGAATTTCATGGACAGAGAACCGGGAGGGTTATAGTCCCTGGGGTCTCAAAAAGTTGGACACGACTATATGAATAAGCACAGCATGCCACTTCCTCTTGTTACAAGGAAGAGTCAATTTTGACTCCATGTTGGATCTGTTTCTTTTACTTTAACCTTTGCTTCCTGTTGCTTTTGTTCTCTGTCCATACCTAAAAGCCTACCTCAGGGAACCCTGCCATTCTGCCTGAATGTTAAATTAAAATGCCTTTGTTCAGGACTCTGACCACCTGTGGATGACTACAAGAAGGAAGAAATGAACACATTCCCTCCCTGACTGGCCATTCTAGGAGATATTTGCAAGATTAATGGCCTTTCTGTTTTGCTTCCTCATCTCCCTCCTTCTCTGTTCTATAAAAGAGCCTGGCATCCAGACCCAGACACTATGTTTATTTTGAAACATTAGTCGCCATCTTTTTGGTCTGCTAGCTCTCTGAACAAAGTCATATTCCTTGCCTCAGTGCCTTGACTGACTGTAGACTTATTGACCTGTTGTGTAGTGAGCAGAGCAAGCTTGGACTCAGTAACATCTCTGGGTGGCCTTTCTCCCCACAAAACATTACTCCAGGCTAGTCATGAGGAAAATATCATAAAAATCTCATTTGAAGAATATCTTACAAAATATTTGATCAGCAACCTCCCAAACCATGAAGGTCATTAGAAGAAAGAATATGAGAAAGAGTTACAAACAAGAAGAGCTGAAGGACGAGAAGGACTAAATATAATGTGTACCCTGGAAGGGAATTGGAAGAGAAAAAGGACATTGGTGACCATGGAGGACACATGAAGAAAAGATTAGTTGGTGTTCAGTCACTCAGTCATGTCCAGCTCTTTGTGACCCCATGGACTGCAGCACGTTAGGCTTCCCTGTCCTTCACCATCTCCCACAGCTTGCTCAAATTCATGTCTATTGAGTCACTGATGCCATCCAACCATCTCATCCTCTGTCACCCTTTTCTCCTCCTGTTCTCAATCTTTCCCAGCATCAGGGTCTTTTTCAATGAGCTGGCTTTTAACATCATGTGGCCAAAGTATTGGCACTTCAGCTTCAGCATCTGCCCTTCCAGTGAAAATTCAGTGTTCATGAAAAGATGGACTTTAGTTAATAAGGTATCACTATTGATGTGTTAATTGTGGCAAATGCATCCTACCAATGTAAGATGTTAATAATAGAAGAAACAAGAGTTTGAGACGCAAGGAAACTATCTTAATTCTGTGCACTATCTTCAGAATAATTCTGTACATCTAAAACTATTCTAAAATTAATAGTCAAAAGAATGTTACAGAAACATGAAATAAATAAAAAATGAGGTTTCATAAAACAACCTATAAATGAAAAAATATCTGGCTACAATGAGTCATAAAAAGCTTAAAAACACAGAATATTTCAGAAATTGAAATGAAGATAGTGATACTGATATTTAGAAAATAAGAGAATCTTAGGAATGACTTTTTGTTACTTTTTAAAAATTTAAGTAAAGTGGAAAACAAGTAAATCTATGCAAGGTCACATATAATGAAGACACATATTGAAGACCATTTCATATTGCTTGGAATTAAAACATGGAGATTAAGCTATAAACATCTGGCACAGACATTATTATTACAAAAGCCAGGATAATATCATTTTGAGAAAAGGAAAAATAGGATCATGAAGAAGAGTCACCATGGGTTACATGAAGAGCTGGCATGGTTCTGTTTCTCAACATGGGTGATGGCTTTAATGCTGTTTTCTTTATAACTATCCTTCATTCTGTACATTTTTTTTTCATTCCAATGCATATATTCTGTATCTCAGTAGGAAAAAAAGACCACATGCTCTCTACCATGTGTAGTATGGATGAGTGTATTGTAAAACTGGAAGTGCACACATTATTTGGGAGACTTTTGCACTGATCCTCAGAGGCATCAGAATGTGTGCAGGGGGCAAAGCTGCACACCTGCAACTCCAGGGGAGGCTTTATCTTTGAATTTGATGTGTGTTGGCTTCCCTGGAGCTCAGCAACATATTGACCCAGTCCAGGGAGAGACAGGTTTTGGTTTGCTCAATGATAATTGACAACTACAGTAGGGTTTTGAAAATTGGCATTGTTATTATATTACATTATGGGGCTTAATGAAATATATAAAAGTTTGTGCTGTGATAGAAAGACAAAATTTAAAAATTTTTTTTAATGAATAGGTTCTATTCTCCTTCCTCTCTCTCTGAGTACTTTTACTTCCCCACATCTGGCACATACCTGATGATGTTTTGTTGCGAGAACTATGTACTTTTAACTTCAGTATTATGTTTATCCTTCCATTCTCGTCCATCCACATCAAGCCTCCTCAAGTGCTCAAGTCGAGTGACTTCTCATCACACACATGGTATATCAGACTTCACCAGCATTGCTTCTGCTCCAGCTGCCCATCTTAAAGTGCCTTCTCACTTTTTGTTATAATTTTTGCTTGGATATTTTCTTCTAAGGGTGATATTGTTTCTGGAAATGCACATAAGCACACAAAAAAGTAGGTTTGGGTGGGGAAATTTATGAGGTATGAATAACAAGTCCCACATTTCCAATTTGGATATCAGAGTAGCTATTGGGATTTTGTGCACTCAGGAGACATTTGACAAGGTTTGGAAAGATTTTTGGCTAGTACAATGGAAGGATGTGGTCCTGGGAACCAGCAAGTAGGAGCCAGGTATATTTCTAAACATCCTACAACTCACAGGGCAATTTCCTATGTCAAGGAAAGTAAAAGGAAAGTGAAGTCACTCAGTCATGTCTGACTCTTTGCAACCCCTGGACTGTAGCCTACCAGGCTCCTCCATCCAAGGAATTTTCCAAGCAAGAGTGTTGGAGTGGGCTGCCATTTCCTTCTCCAGATGATTGTCCCAACCCAGGGATTGANCCAGCAAGTAGGAGCCAGGTATATTTCTAAACATCCTACAACTCACAGGACAATTTCCTATGTCAAGGAAAGTGAAAGGAAAGTGAAGTCACTCAGTCATGTCTGACTCTTTGCAACCCCTGGACTGTAGCCTAACAGGCTCCTCCATCCAAGGAATTTTCCAAGCAAGAGTGTTGGAGTGGGCTGCCACTTCCTTCTCCAGATGATTGCCCAACCCAGGGATTGAACCCAGGTCTCCTGCATTGCAGGCAGATTTTTTACCGTCTGAACTACCAGGGAAGCCTTTCCTACATCAAAGAATTACTCAAAGCATCCCCGGTGCCAAGATTTAGAAATCCTGGTAGAATTTAAGGTAACTGTGGAGAAGTCCAGGATAAGATTCAAAACATTTCCTTGAAGGTCAGGAGAGGGATTTGGTTAGGAACCTCATCTGGCTAAGTAAATACCAAAGAAGCCCCAACGGTATCTAAGCCCTTTCCTAGTTACACATATTGCTTTGTAAATGTTTATTGACAATTCTGAGCCCTAGTCCATAATGTGAAATTGCTCAATTGGTGAATAGATTTTAAGGAAGCAGTCTGCTCTTCAAACATATTCTCCATTAAGTTTGTTTTGAAATAGAAACCCACCACATCTCTTCTACATCTTTGAATAAGATGACATAAAATAGTGAAAATTGATAGTGCAAAGAAAAGCATAATTACTGACGGTTTAAGCAAATGATGTTTTGCAAGTATATGATTATTTTGGACCTGGAATCAAAAAATCCATTATTGAGAGACATGCCTGATATTTTCAACAGAGTCTTCTCTTTTCTATTCAATCAGAAAAGGGGGAATTGAAAGTTGCTCAGTCATATCCGACTCTTTGCAACCCATGGACTGTATAGTCCATGAAATTCTCCAAGCCAGAATACTGGAGTGGGTAGTTGTTCCCTTCTCCAGGGATCTTCCAAACCCAGGGGTCAAACCCAGGCCTCCCACATTGCATGTGGATTCTTTACCAGATGAGCCACAAGGGAAGCCCAAGAATACTGGTGTGGGTAGCCTCTCCCTTCTCCAGCGGATCGTCCCGACCCAGGAATGGAACCCAGGTATCCTGCATTGCAGTCAGATTCTTTACCAGCTGAGCTACCAGGGAAGCAGTGGTGTGGGGAGCCATGTAATGGGAAATACTTGCAAATGCTTTAAAGGGATATTCCTGTCAACCAACAATCACAATGCCCTTTGGAGGTGATGTCCTCTCGTGGTAATATAATTTGATTTGAGTCTTTGAGCCAAAGGGAGAGTATTTTTTGGTATGCAATGTATTTATCTAATTCATTGCACATAATACTGCTGTTGCAAGTCAGCCTTTTCAGTTTTATTTCTTCAGGTTTTCTCTTGTGGAAACCTTCTTTGTTGTTCCTGTCAGGTCTTCTCTGCTTGGGTGTTCAGGTGTGTGGGTGACTATGGACTGCCTGTAAAACAATGAACAGCTCCTTCCAAGCCTTGATTTCTCATCCCTGCCGCCCCCTCCCCGACCCCACCTCACTGCATAAAGGAGACATGTTTATTGCTACTAGAAGCTCAAGCTCTTCTGAAAAAAAAGCATTCCTGAGAGGCAGGTGCCCTGTCTTGCTGCTGCCTGATCCAGAGCCTCAGATATTTTTCTAGAAAAATTCTTTTTTAGTAACAAAACAAGAAAGGATAGAAACACGTAGAAGCCCCCCCCTTTTTTTTTTTTATGAAGGCTGTATAAGAAAATTATCTTGGAACAATCCTACTTAACAGAGCCCTTGTTATTTTTATTTTTTATTATTGAAGTGTAGTTGATTTACAAAGTTATGATAGTTTTGGGTGTACAGCAAACTGACTAAGTTATACATACATATATAAGTATTTTTTCATGTTCTTCTCCAATTACGGTTCATCACAGGATAATGAATGTAGTACCGTACAATAAACAGTAGATTCTTGGTGTTTGTCTATTTTATATATAGAAGTTTGTATCTACTAATTCCAAACTCCTAATTTATCCCTCCCCCATTCCTTTCCCCTTGGGTAACCATAAGTTTGTTTTGTATGTCTGATGACCTGTTTTTCTTCTATAAATAAATTCATTTGTACCTTATTTTATATTCTGCTTATAAGTGATATGCTATTCTCTGTCTGACTTACTCCACTTAGCTCTCAAAATATAGAAATTAGTATTATTATCTCATAGTAATGTTTCTTGCTGTTTAGTTGCTAAGTTGTGTCCAGATCCATGGGACTCCATGGACTTCAACATGCCAGGCTTCCCTGTCTTTCACCATTTCCTGGAGTTTACTCAAGCTCGTGTCCATTGATTCAGTGATATCATCCAACCATCTCATTCTGTGTCAGCCCCTTCTCCTCCTGCCCTCAATCTTTCTCAGCATCAGTGCTTTTTTCAATGAGTCAGTTCTTTGCATCAGGTGGCCAAAGTATCAGAGCTTCAGTTTCAGTATCAGTCCTTCCAGTGAATATTCAGGATTGATTTCCTTTAGGATTGACTGATTTGATCTTCTTGCGGTCCAAGGAACTCTCAAAGAGTATTCTTCAGCAGCACATTTTACTCTGTGAGATCACAATCTAGATAATCATTGATTCTTCACCTTGATTCTTCACCTCCACAAATACACTACGGAGCTGCAATGCCTCAGTATATGCATGTGTATAATATACTAGTGAATTTATTCAAAATCATACACAGCCTAAGTTGCTTCAGTCGTTTCCAACTCTTTGCAACGTTATAGACCAAAACCTACCAGGCTCCTCAGTCCATGGTATTCTCCAGGCAAATATACTGGAGAGAATTGCAATGCCCTCCTCCAGGGGATCAAACCTGCTTCTATCTCCTGCATTTGCAGGTGGGATCATTACCACTAGTGCCACATGGGAAGCCCAGATATCACCATAAGTTACAATCCATCACCTCAAATCTTGATTCTTAATTCCAATGCTACTTCTAGGTTTGTTTTTTTTTAAGTCAGTTATACAAATCAATGCTTCTAAAGCTTTAATGTGCATGTGACCATCAAGGATCTTCTTAAAATACAGATTTTTACCTTAATAAGTTCCTAGGTGATGCTGATACTGTTGACTCATGAACCAGTTTTCTCAAAATAGAGGACCTTTGATCTCACTAAATATAACTGAACTCATTGTCCATGAACGTAAAATAGGTAGCTTATAAATATGAAATTTGTAATGGCAGCCTGTCAGTGCAAACATTGTATCTATTTGAATTTGGAAAGAAATATTCTAGAGCAAATAATAGTTGATCTAAGTCACTTTAACTTTCTTTTCTATCTTGCAACTTCTGAACAGAAAGAACAAAACATCAATTTAAACAATGAAATGGAAAATGTTTGAAGGAAATGTCAAATAGTTGAAATGATTATTTTCCTAAATCTTTAGAGTCCTTTATGATAAGAAACACTCATAACAAAATGTAGTCAATTGCAAATTAGGGGCAATTGCACTGGAGGAAAAGTTTTAGATGGCTTTTATCAAATCTCTGAATTTTACATTAAGACATGTGTATAAAAGTTTGAACACAGATTGGTATTTCTTTTTCTTTATCCTCAGTATTGTGTGTTTTACCTCCTTGTGCTACAGATTTGAAGTCTTTTTTGTTTGTTTGTTTGTTTGTTTTCTTTTAAAAAAATTTCTGTTGGAGTATATTTGGTTTAGAATATTGTGTTAATTTCAGGTGTATAGCAAAGTAAATCAGTAATACATAAACATGTATCTATTCTTATTTAATATTCTTTTCCTGGACTGGTCATTACAGAGTATTAAGTAGAGTTACTTGTGCTACACAGTAGGTCCTTATTAGTTATCTATTTTGTATATAGTAGTATATGTATCTCAATCTCAATTTATTCCTCCTCCCTCTTCCCCTTTGGTAACCAAGTTTATTTTCTATANGATGCTGGGAAGGATTGGGGGCAAGATGAGAAGGGGACAACAGAGGATGAGATGGCTGGATGGCATCACGGACTCAATGGACATGAGTCTGAGTGAACTTGGGAGTTGGTGATAGACAGGGAGGCCTGGCATGCTGCGATTCACAGGGTTGCAAAGAGTCGGACACGACTGAGTGACTGAACTGTATTGACTGAATAATTTTTAATAAATAATTTACATATATATTTTATTTCTCCCTAAGAAAATAGAAAGCATAGCTTTTCACCATCTATATATTTGTTCATTTATTATTAACTCAAGTAAAGAGATTTGTGTATTATATTTAAATACTGGACTGTCTTTCTCTAGTGTGGTCAGTCGCTCCATGATGTGCAACTCTTTGCAACCCCATGGACTATAGCCTGCCAGGCTCCTCTGTCCTTGAGATCTTCCAGGCAAGAGTACAGGAGTGGGTCGCCACTTCCTTCTCCAGACAGTCTGCCTGATCCAGGGGTTGAACCTATGAGAGGCTGATTAGAGAGATAAACCTGGGGTAGAGAGAATCAAATCGCAGAGACAAGGATCAGTAATTGAAAAGTCAATTAATGCATATGATGGCAAAAAGAGAAGAAAAATAGAGCAGAAAGCAGGTGAAATGAATATAAAAATTAGCAAACAGTTCTAACCCAACCATAGGAATAATTAAAACAGACTCGCCTAAACATTCAAAGTAAAAACCAAAGACTGTCATAGGTAATTGTTAAGACCAAACTATATGTTACAAGAAACTCATCCTAATTGTACGTCAAGATNTGCATATAATGGCAAAAAGAGAAGAAAAATAGAGCAGAAAGCAGGTGAAATGAATACAAAAATTAGCAAACAGTTCTAACCCAACCATAGGAATAATTAAAACAGACTCGCTTAAACATTCAAAGTAAAAACCAAAGACTGTCATAGGTAGTTGTTAAGACCAAACTATATGTTACAAGAAACTCATCCTAATTGTACGTCAAGATGAGATCAAAGCAAATGGGTTGAAAAAGTCTATTATAAAGCACTACAGTTTCTTAAATTGGGGATCACTTGCCTGTGACAAGATCGACTGTGTGTTCCAGCACTGGGGCCCCATGGCAACTGAAGCTCAGGAAACAGGATCAGTGCTGATGCTCTGGTCATCGCTGTTGGAGTGAGGGACTCAGAAATCTTGTCTCCCACCCATGAGTCTCCTGTTTTTAGCCAGGAACTAGGAAACTATTGCAGGCTGACTTGTTGGCTTGCAAGAAAGGAACAAGTAGGATAAAATGTGTACCTTTATCCTCTTTGTAACTATTTGCAGGAGTGCTTCAAATCCTCTGTTCTTTTGACAGGATCTTCTTCCTGTCTCCACATAATATCATGTTTCCCCCTGTGACTAAGTTTTTGCACAGGCTGCTTGAGTGTCCTCACAGCCTGCTATCTGGTTTCCCGGGGGAAAAGATCTGGAGAGATAGGAAGACAAGCAGAAACTAACCTTCTTGTTACCTAACCTTGGAAGTCATATAGCATAATTCTACAGCTTTCATTAAAATCTGGTTAGTAAATTCAACCGACACTGAGGTAGAGAAATTAAGCATCCCCATTTGAAGGGAAGATTGTCAAAGAATTTCCGGACATACTTTAAAGTCTACAAGTATTGTGATTTCATTTATATCAAGTTCTAGAAAGGCAAAAATTTTATGACAGAAAACTGACCAGAGGTTGCCAATGACCAAGGGTGGGAAAAAGGGATTTATGGTTAAAATACACAAGGAAAGTTTGTGAGGGGTGAGGAACTTCTATATCGTGATTTTGATACTAATTGGGAGGACTGCTGTGGAGATGATAGGAATGTTTGGCAATCAATGAAAGGATTTCTGCTCTTGTTGCTTATGAACCGAGTAAATGTCTTGAAAATTTTTTGAGTGTTACTTTTTTTCTTAGCATTTTCTAAGTATTTCTCCATTGCCTTTAGATTCTGGTCTTCATTTAAAATAAGCCTGATATAGTGATTATTTGCATTCTTTCAAATATATATATTTTTTATAGTTCTTTTGGAGCATACTTTTCTTGTACAGTGTGGGGAGTTGTTTGGTTAATGACTTCTATTCTTGAAGGCTTTCTTTGGTACTTTTGTGGGACTTTTGAGCCTTTAAATTGTCTTTCAAATCTGAAACATTTTCTTCTATCTTTAAGAACTCTAAACTCTAGCTCAGAGATTGCTACTAAAGCTTAAATTTTCATTTTCTCTTGGCTATTGTATATTCTCAGATGCATTCTCCTTACTTCTGTACTATATATAATGATTCTTATGTAAATTAGACAACTAATAAAATTATGTGCTTGACGTTGATGAGTTTTAGCATATACAATGGAGAAGGCAATGGCGACCCACTCCAGTGTTCTTGCCTGGAGAATCCCAGGGACAGGGGAGCCTGGTGGGCTGCTGTCTTTGAGGTCGCACAGAGTCGGACATGACTGAAGTGACTTAGCAGCAGCAGCAGCAGCATGTACAAATTATACCTCTATAAGTGTGATAAACATTTGAAAAGAAAACTCATGGCATTCATGAAATATCTGTTATACATGTGGAACTGTAGTGTCCTGACAAACGATGGAATCCTCTGAGCAAGAGTGACGGTACAACTGACAGCTTCAGTAACATCAGAGGGAAACAGTAACACCCCACCTAACGCTGAATCCAGCACACATTCCTAGCCAGCTTCTCTACATTAAAGGGCTGAAATAAGGCTCTGTAGGCATCACGTTTGTTTTTCTTCACTGTCTCTTCTGTGGGATGAGGAGAGTACAATGCACCCAGCACTGATGCAATGTCTTTGGCAATCACAGAAATTATGCACAAGCATCAGGCAGGGCTCTTGTCCTTTGGCAGCAGGGATTGTTAGCAAGCGATATCACCCCTCACCCGGTGCCTGGGGAAAATGGCAGCATAGGAGGAAATGCCACAGGAAGCCACAGCAAGACATGGGCATGTCATGCAGAGGCAAGGAGAAACAGCTCGCAGAGCACAACAGAGACCTGTGGTGATCTGGGTGTGTCAGGACATGCTCAAGGTCAATTCAGAGAAATGGGAAACAGTCCAGAGAAAGTTAGGCACTGTTTTAGTCTAACTGATATGAACTTGAAAATAGTAATTATTGGTAGCTGCTAATAATACTAACAATACTAATTATTATTACAGCTCTGGGGTAGAAAAGATCTCCTGGCTGATTAAGAATTTAGTCTGCATTAAAACTGGGAGATCCTTGCTGCTACTGCTAACTCGCTTCAGTCGTGTCCGACTCTGTGCGACCCTATAGAGGGCAGCCCGCCAGACTCCCCCATCCCTGGGATTCTCCAGGCAAGAACACTGGAGTGGGTTGCCATTTCCTTCTCCAGTGCAGGAAAGTGAAAAGTGAAAGTGAAGTCGCTCAGTTGTGTCCAACTCTTAGCAACCCCATGGACTACAGCCTTCCAGGCTCCTGGTAGACTGAGACTTAAAGACTGTATTCATTCTTTGGAAGAAATATTACATATTTATTCTGGGAAAAATCATCTGTCTTTATAGTAAAGGATCCCTATTCACTGTAAAATGGCCTGAGAGTATGCTATCTTCTCTGACAGAAATAATTCAATATATTAAAGTTCAAAGTGAGTACTTAATTATCTAGCACTGACAAGGAATTAGACTATCTGTTTAAACAAATACTTGATAGTAGAGTTATAACAGATTAAATAAAAATGATCCATTTGAAAGGGATTTGATTAAATTAACCCAACAGATCTCAAAGTATTAATTTTTATACAATCATCTAAAGTGAAAGTGAAGTCTCTAAGTCATGTCCGACTCTTTGCAACCGTATGGACTGTAGCTTACCACGATTCTCCGTCTGTGGGATTTTCCAGACAAGAGTACTGGAGTAGGCTGCCATTTCCTTCTCCAGGGTATCTTCCTGACCAGGGATTGAACCCGGGTCTCCAGCACTGAAGGCAGACACTTTACACTATACACTATACAATCACCAAAAGCACTTGTTAAAATAAAATCAACTGGGTCAAAGTACAGACATCCTGATTCTGTAATGTTTGAATGGGATCCAAAAATTTGAATTTTATGTAAATGCCCTGAGTGATTCTAAAGCTAGTGGATCTCAGAACACATTTGAGAAACACTGAAAAGAGTAATATTAACACTCACCAGAGCATAATCCCATAACATTCTGGAGCATGAAGGTTTCACATTAAGTTACAGAATAAAAAGGCCATGCCATCAAAAGCTTAACCCTACAGGAGTTTGGAAGTATTTTCTTAAGCACATTTGAAAAATAATCTACTACTACTAAGGGTATTTATATTAGTACTTTCAAACCCATCAACTCATTTTATATGAAAATGTTCTCTCATTATCTTCTTGGATCACTGCCATTTAATTATTTTTCTCTTCTCTACTGTGATGATTTTTCATATCTAAAATGTTCCCTACTTCTGTTCTATGGTATAATCTAGAACATCTTAAATTTTTTTAGAATTCTTTCTAGAAAACAATTAGCTGAAACTTTTTTGCCTGGATTTGATATTAAATTATAATCAGACTGATAGTAACACAAGAATCTATCTGCTAATGTAGGAGATCCAAGAGACACAGGTTCAATCCCTGGGTAGGGAAGATCCCCTGAAGGAGGAAATGGCAATTCACCCTATTACTTGCCTAGAAAATCTCATGGATGGAGGGACCTGGCCAGCTACAGTCCATGGGGTCACAAAGAGTTGTACATGACTGAGTGACTAAACACAAACAACAAAATCAATATTGTGGGCTTCCTTAGTGACTCAGTGGTAAAGAATCCACCTGCCAATGGAGGAGACATGGGTTTGATCCATGTATCAGGAAGATCCTTGGAGAAGGAAATGGCATCCCACTCTGACATTCTTGCCTGGTAAATACCATGGGCAGAAGAGTTGGTGGTCTAGAGTCCACGGGGTTGCAAAAGACTCAGACATGACTTAGCAACTAAATAACAACAAAATCAACATTATATATTTAAATCTAGTTATAGTACAATAATTACAGCTCTGGGGTAGAAAAGATCTCCTGGCTAATTAGGAATTTAGTTAGCCTGTATTAAAGCTGGGAGATCCTTAGACCTATCTTAATAAAGTATATGATATTAAAAACTGACTTTTACAGAAAAAGAACTATAAATACCACATGAAATAATTTATATGTGAAATCTAAACTATGACACAAGCAAGCATCTTCAAAGCAGAAACAGACTCATAGACATAGAAAATAGACTTGTGGTTGACAAGGGGGAGAGTTGAACCATAAAGAAAGCTAAGTGCTGAAGAATTGATGCTTTTGAACGGTGGTATTGGAGAAGACTCTTGAAAGTCCCTTAGACTGCAATAAGATCAAACCAGTCCATTCTAAAGGAAATAAGTCCTGACTATTCATTGGAAGGACTGATGCTGAAGCTGAAGCTCCAGTACTTCAGCCACCTGATGCAAAGAACTGACTCATTGGAAAAGACCTTGATGCAGGGAGGAGGAGAAAGGGATGACAGAGGATGAGATGGTTGGGTGTATAACATCACTGACTTGATGGACATGAGTTTGAGCAAGCTCCAAGAGTTGATGATGGACAGGGAAGCCTGGCATGCTGCAGTCCATGGGGTCACAAAGAGTTGGACATGACTGAGCAACAGAACTGAACTGAACTGTCAAGGAGGAGTGGTAGTGGGAGAGGAGTGGATTGGGACTTTGGGATTAGTAGATGCAAACTACTATATAGAGAATGGATAAACAACAGGTCCTATTGTATGACACAGGGAACTACATTCAATATCTTGTGATAAACAATCTTAGAAAAGAATGTAAAAAAGAATGTATATATATTATATGTATATATAATATATGTGTATATTATAACATTCACTTTACTGTACAGTAGAAATTAACACAACATTGCATTCTGTGGCTTTTTAAAATTATTATGTTGCCCTCTCAGATGCCAAAGCTCCCCACTGACCTGCCTGTGAAAGGGTTTCCTCTTGTGTGGAAACTTTTCCTTCTTCATGACTCCCTTCCCAGAATGGGTCTCCATCCCTAAATCCTTTGTCTCTGTTTTCATCTTTTATATTTTGTCCTACCTTCTTTCAAAGATATTGGCCTGCCTTTCTGGGTGTCTAGTGTCTTTGACCAGTGTTCAGAAGTTGTTTTGTGGCAGTTGCTTCACATTCAAATGATCTTTTGATGAATTTCTGGGGGAGAAAGTGGTCTCCCCATCCTATTCCTCCACCATCTTGGGACTACCTTTCTTAACATAACATTGTAAATCAACTATGAAAGTGAAAGTTGCTCAGTCATGTATGACTCTTTGAGACCCCATGGACTATTACAGTCCATGGAATTCTCTAAGCCAGAATACTGGAATGGGTATCCTTCCCCTTCTCCAGGGGATCTTCCCAATCCAGGGATCGATCCCACGTCTCCTGCACTGCAGGCAGACTCTTTACCAGTTGAGCCAGAAGGGAAGCCCAAGAGTACTGAAATGGGTAGCCTAGTCCTTCTCCAGCAGATTTTCTAACCCAGGAATCAAATTAGGGTCTCCTGCATTGCAGGCAGATTCTTTGCCAACTGAGCTATGAGGGAATAAAATTTTAAAAATGATATACACAAAATTATCATAACAATCTTCATTATAATTATACATCAGGTGCACCTAAGATAGATTTCTAACAGGTTCATAACTTGCTGTCAAATTATCCCAGCTTGGACTTATCCTCAGAGAAAAAATGCATTTCTTCCTTCCTTAAGTTATAAGAGAAATTCTTATAACTACCATGGGTGTGCTGTCCTAATTTTGTGTTACAAACCTAAACACTTCTGATTACTTTTTGCTTCCTTATTTATTATCTTCTGGGGAAACAGATGTTCAAATTCATCTACATAATGAGTCTTCATATATTTGAAACAGGCTATTATTACCATTTAACTGTGTAATGTTAACAATTGTACCCATAATGCAGAGAAAAACAGAATCTTACAGCACTGAAATTTAACAACACATAAGAATCTGTTGTATGTTTTGAATGGAAATAAGGTTTTCTATCATCTATTTTAAGCAGTAGATTTTTGATAGTTGTGTGAGATATGATTCTGAGAAGCAGCACTCTGAAGACACAAATTCTGTTTTTCTTCACACATCAATTTTTTTTTTAGACCTACTGTTTCATTTACCATTTCCTGAAAATTTCCTGTCTATTATCTAGAGAAAATCAAGACACAGTTTTTTTCAGACCCTTTCAGTGCCTCTACAGAAGTATAATCTCACTCTGTTGTTACATATCCATATGTTATACACACAATGTGTTGTTCATGCAGGTAGCAGCTCTAAATTTAAACATACTTTTGCATCCCTCTCCTTGAAGACACATCATAAGCTGTTTGAGGGCAATGCTGTTTGAGCCAGTAGGGCACTGCTGAGGATGCAATAAGTTTCAATCATTCTTCTTAACCTAATTTTTAAGTCATTCACTACTTGTAATCAATTCACGTTATTCTGCTTATCTTCCTCGCATACATTTCTTTTCCTGTGAGAGTTTGTCTTTCAACTCTGTAGGAGTGCTACTTCCCAATTTGGGTATTTATCTCTCACGTATTGTTCTTTCTGTGGTTCTAAAAACCCTGTTATGTTTCAATGTCTGTATCACCTTGAAAACCATTTTCATTCACAGTATCTCCTAAGGGAATCTGCAAATGCAATATTATGGCTTCACTATTTCCTATAATGTTGGATTTAAAGATGAAATTGTTATTATTAAAATGACTGTCATTATTTTAGGTAGGTGAGAAAACTGAGGAATGAAGAGATCAAAACTACCCACATGTAACCAAGGTAAGTCCAAAAGTAGATATTTCTTTTCTGTTTGATTTTAATTTGGTTTTGGTACATCCACTTGATTTGTCTCAGTATTTTTTGTGTTTATTTTTAAGAAGTTATAATGTCACTTTGTTCTGTGAGTAGTTCCATAGTAGGCAATAACTGCTCATTTCAACACTTGTTCTGTGTGACTCCATCATTCTTCTGATGAGTCATCCTGACAGTGGGAATGGAAGAGCCCGGTACTTCTGTAACAGTATTCAACAGGAGAGGAAAACCATATGTTTTGCCCTATCAAACACAATTCTCACTCTTTCCTCTATGACTTTACCTTTTCTGCTAACCTCTGTCTTGTTTTCTCTTGAAAAACACTCTACTCTCTGATAGGATGAGAAGTAAATTTAGACATGGGCTAACCCTTCCAAAGCCCATGACGCTTGCACAGCCTTCTCATAGTCATGACAAGCAATCATTCATAATGATTCACAGAAGAATCATAGCTTTAAAAAATGACCATGACTGTTTCCTTTGGGTACAGTCCTTATCACAGATATATGTGTATGTGTGTGTGCATGCACATGAATGCATAAATGTGGAAGTTGATATAGATATGATGCTGATTCTACTTAAGATTCTCATTCTAAGAAGCCATTTATTTCGCAAATATCTTGTGATTATCATTCAATATCAAGCCCTATGATATGCACTGAGGATATAATGAGACCATTGCTTATTATTTCCTAAAATTGGGAGTAATATTCATCAAACATCCACAGAAACAAATATATATTTGAAAGTTATAAAGGTGAACTAATAAAAAAAATCGGAGCATTGTATAAGAGATAATTAAAAGGGAATTTAGATGAAGAAGTTTCCTTGAAAAAGTAAAACTGAAGCTGACACTGCAGGGTATATGATGCAGTTGAACATAGATAAAATGTTTCGACAGCAGACCTAGCCAGCTTAAAGTCCCTGAAGTAAGGAAGACCATGTATTATAGGAACATCAGGAAGGACTCTGAGCCTGGGGAGATGATGCTTAAGAGAAAGTCTGAGGACCCTACAGGTCTGTGTAGGATGCAATTAGCATTTGGAAGTTTTATATTAAATGCAATGGAAAGGCCTTGAAAAGTTTAAAGTAGAAGGACAGCATGATTTACACTTAAGGAAAATCTCTATTGTATATTGATTGACACATTATATATGGAATCTGGAAATGGTATCGATGAACCCATTTGCAGTGCAGAAAAAGACAGCAGACTTAAGAGAATAGAGACTTAGAGACTTGTGGACACAGTGGGGGAAGGAGAAGTGGGATGGATTGAGAGAGTAGCATTGATATATACACACTGAAGAGGAACTAAAAAGCCTCTGGATGAAAGTGAAAGAAGAGAGTGAAAAAGTTGGCTTAAAGCTCAACATTCAGAAANGAGATATTTTCACTACTGAAAGGGAAGGTGTAAAGATTCATTTGATCTCTTTTTTAAGAACAAAGAGGAAAACTATTGAGAAGAGGTGTTCAATCTGCTCTGGTTACACAAAAACATATTTCAGGGTAAACAAAATTACCATTTGGGAAGCCCACACACAGGTGATTTTCTGACTTGAATAAGAAAGTGAGGGCATGACTCTAACCACACTAATGGCAGCTTATTACATACAGAGATCAGGAAGTTCAGGTTCTGACATTTCCTAGCTCCTGAAATATGGGCATGTATTTTTAATGGCTCTTTATCAATCACATTTATCATCATGACACCTATCTAAGACGACTGCTCTAAGGAAAAAATTCATGTCACTTTTGTTCCAGAACACCACACTGTGGGGAGCAGGAACATGGCCTTTGCTGATGCGTGGTTGCTAAATGAGATGCTCCTGTTGGCTGGAATATAAATTGGTACAGTAACTGTAGAGAACAGTATGGAGGTTCCTTAAAAAAATTAAATGTATAGTTGCCATATGATCCTGCAGGATCACTCCTGGGCATATATCTGGAGACTCTAGTCCAGGAAAATGCCATGCACCCTGATGCTTACAGCAGCACTATTTATAATTGCCAAGACATGGGAATGATCAAAATGTCCATCAACAGAGGAATGAATAAAGAGGCTTTAATACATATATATAATGTAATGTTACTCAGCCATAAAAAACAATGAAACAATGCCATTNGCAGGAACATGGCCTTTGCTGATGCATGGCTGCTAAATGAGATGCTCCTGTTGGCTGGAATATAAATTGGTACAGTAACTGTAGAGAACAGTACGGAGGTTCCTTTAAAAAATTAAATGTATAGTTTCCATATGATCCTGCAGGATCACTCCTGGGCATATATCTGGAGAAACTCTAGTCCAGGAAAATGCCATGCACCCCGATGCTTACAGCAGCACTATTTATAATAGCCAAGACATGGGAATGATCAAAATGTCTATCAACAGAGGAATGAATAAAGAGGCTTTAACACATATATATAATGTAATGTTACTCAGCCATAAAAAACAGTGAAACAATGCCATTTGTAGCAACATGGAAGGACCTAGAGATTATTGTAAATCAGAGAGAGAAAGACAAACAACATACAATATTGTTTACATGTGGAATCGAAGCAAAAGAGATAAAAATGAACGTATTTAAGAAACAGAAATAGATCCCTACATAGAAAACAAATTTATGGTTACTAAAGGGGAAAGGGAAAAAAAGGAAAAGTTAGGAGTTTGGGATTAACATAGACACTAATATATATACATATAATAGATTAAAAAACAAGGACCCACTGTATGGCATGGAAGCTCCACTCAATATTCTGTAATAACCTATAGGAAAAGAAGCTGAAAAAAGTGTGTGTAACTGAATCAATATGCTGTACACTTGAAGCTAACACAATATCGTAGGTCAATTATATCTTAAAAATATATATATAATTTAAAATAATTTTAAAAAATAAAAAATATAGAGAGTATAAGGTAGAGAGAGCTTCCTGAAGCTGATGTACAGGAGAGAACTGGTTCCAGCACTGATGCCACACCCGAGACTTTTCTGGTGTTTTCCAGCTCCCAAGGTCTGCAGGGCACCGTCTCCTCTGCTTGAAAGGCTCTTCCTCCGTTACTTTCTCTCTGTGCCCCCACCTGCCACTTATTTGTCGTCTAGGTCTCAGCTTTCCTGTCATCTTCCTGAGGAGGCCCATGCCACCCCACTCAGACTGGAAAGGTCCACCTCATTCTCAGGGAACATTCTTTGCTTCACAACTCAGCTTTTCCTGTGATTATTGTGCAAAATCTCTCTCACCTGCCACACTAGTAATTCTAAAAGGGCAAGAGCTGGTGTGTTTTCTTCAACACCATCTTCAGAGCAGAATAAAGATGCCACCTACATCAGTGAATGCTCAATAAATGTGTGTTGGATGAATTAACAGATAATTTGAATGCACATCTCCAAAAAATAAGGAATAGAACAGGAGACATCAAAGGACTGAGACATGAGAGGGACCAGTGAAAGCAAAGACTTAAAGAAGATCTTGAACAATTTCCTTTTCCTATAAAACAGAGGAAACTTCATTGCCAGAACTGTGTATTATTGTGTGGTGCAGAGCCTGTCATGTAACGAATGTTCAACAAATATTCATTCAGTGGATGAATATATAATTAAGAGAAGCCACGCATAGTTAACATAATCCCACTGGATGCTGATATAAGACAACCTAGATGTGATTTTTAACACAAGGAAGAATACTATACTTGATTGTCAAAAATGANAAACTTCATTGCCAGAACTGTGTATTATTGTGTGGTGCAGAGCCTGTCATGTAACGAATGTTCAACAAATATTCATTCAGTAGATGAATATATAATTAAGAGAAGCCACGCATAGTTAACATAATCCCACTGGATGCTGATATAAGACGACCTAGATGTGATTTTTAATACAAGGAAGAATACTATACTTGATTGTCAAAAATGAAATGAATTTTAATTTCAGGAACAAAAGCATTAAGGACTCCTTGGAGATTTTTTTTTCCTGTGGGATTTATAGAACGTTCAAAATGTCTTGATTAGTATATGTATATGTTCAACGAATCTGCTTGCAATGCAGGAGACCCAGGTCTGATCCCTAGGTCGGGAAGATCCCTGAAGGAGGGCATGGNTTTCCTGTGGGATTTATAGAACGTTCAAAATGTCTTGATTAGTATATGTATATGTTCAACGAATCTGCTTGCAATGCAGGAGACCCAGGTTTGATCCCTAGGTCGGGAAAATCCCTGAAGGAAGGCATGACAACACACTCCAGTGTTTTTGCCTAGAGGATCCCTTGGACAGAGGAGCCTGGCAGGCTACAGTGCATGGATTTGCCAAGAGTCAGACAGGACTGAATGACTAAGCACACACACACAAGAGATGTGGATTGTGAAGGGAAATAACCAGCTCTGAAAGGATTTCTCCTACATTTACAAAAATGGTGCAAATGTTATTTACTTTTTTAATGTTCATTTTTATTTATTTACATTTACAATAGTAGCTTAAGGGTCAAACATAACAAAAAAATGGACAGAAGGAGGCACAATGTTTACTGAGAAGGTAATTTCAGTTTTGAATATATTCATAATGTCCCTGGAAATTTCTAGTATAGGTGGGGCTTAGGGTCACATACTCATTTCTTTCATTTCTATTTCATTCAGGTGTGATGAACATGATATTATTGAACTCACAGCATTCTTGCAGTAGAAGCATTGTTATATGTAAAACNCCCTGGAAATTTCTAGTATAGGTGGGGCTTAGGGTCACATACTCATTTCTTTCGTTTCTATTTCATTCAGGTGTGATGAACATGATATTATTGAACTCACAGCATTCTTGCAGTTCTAGAAGCACTGTTATATGTAAAGTGTTTAAAAGTGACTGGCAGCTAGCCGATAGTCAATGAACATTAGCCATTATTATAAATAGCATCACTGATATCAATAAGTATACTAGGCAATTGAATATCTAGAATGGAGGAGAGAGAGCAGGTCTGTCTACACACATTGGGGAAAAGTCAGCAGAGATGATGACTGAATCTATGGGTAAACCCATGGGTTTACCCAGAAAGAGTCTCTCCAGATAGGGAAGAAATGAAATAGAAGGGAAAAAAATCTTCTGGGAATATTTATATTTATACTGTAGTTACTAAGAGTTTATTCAGTTAAGGAAGCTAAGAAGAAATGGAAATAGTACAGGCATTTTTGAAAGGAAATCATAAACATGGTTAAAATAAATGAATTTCAGTTGAGTTAGGAGATATTTATAGGAATCTGGTCACAAAATATGATTTTTAAAAAGCAGGAAAAAATACTTATTTATACCAAATAACCCCTATAGTCAGTTATATTTTATCCTATGAATGAGTTTTTAGCAATATTTTATAATTTATACTTTTATGTAACTGGAATGCATTCAATTAAGTCCCCCAAAACTTAAATTTAGGTTTTGGACAGTATGAAGGTAGATTTTTCTTTTTTATCTTAGAATTAAAATCATACTTAGATTTGTCATGAAAGCAATGTTTGTTTGCTGAATGTGAATGCATTAATAAATGAATATAATTTATGAGATTAACCAAAAAAAAGCATTATGTAAAAATAATGTGCTCTAAAGACGTTTCCTGGGAGAAGGGGATAATTTATGTTAAATGTTGTTTCTGTTTTCTTAGTAATTCTGCTCTGGCTCCAAGCTGGACCAAACAGAAGCTACTGTGAAGCCCTGTTTTAGATGGCAGTTAGCAGTTCTGTTATCCCTGGACACATCTGTCAGAAGCTCATCCTTACCTGAGTGATGTACTTCCCACAGCACATCCTACCTGCCCCCATCCACCATCCACCCCCCTCCACAAGACTTCACTCTATACAGTCTTCTCCTTGTATATCCAGTAATGNCACATCTGTCAGAAGCTCATCCTTACCTGAGTGATGTACTTCCCACAGCACATCCTACCTGCCCCCATCCACCATCCACCCCCCTCCACCAGACTTCACTCTATACCGTCTTCTTCGTGTATATCCAGTAATGTTCTTCAGTGATGTCTGAGTGCCTGTACCTGTTGATGGTTTGGTGAGTGAAACCCTTAGTTTATGATTTTTACTTTTAAGGATACATGTTTATCACATAGTGTTACTGTAGCCACTATCTTCCCATGTGAAATTTACACATGCCCCCATAGGAATCTTGCTTCCTCCTCCTACCAGCTTGGTGACCTTGAGAAAATTATTTTACCTTTCTGTGCCTCAGATTCTTCATCTGCAAAATGCGAATTAAAAGCATACTGTATATACCAGGTAGCACTACTGGTAAAGAGCCTGCCTGCAATGCAGGAGACGTAGGAGATGCAGGCTTGATTCCTGGGTCGGGAAGATTCCCAGGAGGAGGGCATGGCAACCCACTCCAGTATTCTTGCCTGGAGACTCTCACGGACAGAAGAGCATGGCAGGCTACAGTCCATAGGGTCGCAGAGAGTTGGACAGGACTGAAGTGACTTAGCACGCACCTCACGGCACATTTGCACCATGCACACCACACACATTCAATGTGATGTCAAACAGAATATGTGCTTTGTAAGTGTAAGCTATCATCATCAATATTTTTAAAGAGGGTTTTAAGTACTCAAAGACAAGTAAGATATATTTACTCCCTGCCTTCAGGAAGCTCGCACTTCAACAAAGGAAACTGACGTTTAAGCAAATTATGGAAAATACAGCATCACTAGCTTCAGAATTGGAACACAAAGCATTTAGTCAGGTTTGCTTGGGGTAAACATAAACCCTGGAGAAGGAAATGGAAACCCACTCCAGTATTCTTGCCTGGAGAATCCTGTGGACAGAGGAGTCTGGTGGGCTGCTGTCCATGGGGTTGCCCAGAGTTGGACACGACTGAAGCAACTTAGCATGCATGTACGCTTGGGTTTCAGTGGTTGTAGGGGATTCAGATCATGTGGTACAAGAAAGGGATATCTTTATGTGCTAGTTGAGAGATTACCTGGCTTATGCTAAATTATGTTTCAGAAAGATTTTTGTTGAGTCTTACTGGTAAGAATGGAGAAATAAAAAGAGCAATCTTGGTGCCACAGATGCCTGAGGAATGAGAACTGACAAAATGGAAAGGCACGTTATCAAAACATAAAAGTGAAAATAGGAAAACATGGATGCTTTTCAGGCACAAATGATAAATCTTATGACTCTGAAAATGTTTTTGTGTTTGCCATTGTATTGGGAAAGACAGTATGGTAATAGGAATAATATGATAATGCATAAAAAATGAATGTAAGCTTGAGAATTAAACATAAAAATATGTTGAAATATACAAATTATTGTAAAAATAATACATTTTATATGTGGATGCTTTATATAAACTACTATAAGCCCAGATACTAGTATTTTAAAATTTCATAAAACTTAACAGTACTATCTTTATGTACATATTAAAAAATAAACATTAAAATGCATATCTGACACTATATAGTCCATCTGTGATTTTTTTTAATTGGTTGGACTGCAAGGAGATCTAGCCAGTCCATTTTAAAGGAAATCTGTCCTGGGTGTTCTTTGGAAGGACTGACGCTAAAGCTGAAACTCCAATACTTTGGCCACCTCATGAGAAGAACTGACTCATTGGAAAAGACCCTGATGCTGGGAAAGATTGAAGGCCTGAGGAAAAGGGGACAACAGAGGATGAGATGGTTGGATGGCATCACTGACTCAATGGACATGAGTTTGAGTAAACTCTGGGAGTTGGCAATGGACAGGGAGGCCTGGTGTGCTGTAGTCCATGGGGTTGCAAAGAGTCGGACATGACTGAGTGACTGAACTGAATTGACCTGAAAGATGAATATGTTATTTCTTTACCAATTATTAGACTGAAAGATTTTTCTCCTTATAGATATTTGACATCAAGAAAAATAAATATACGTACGTTCAAACAGCTTATAGCAATAACATTTAAAATTGTCTATCAACTCTCATGATGTTTCTCTGGCCGGTTCTATGTCATTATTTCACTTGGAGTAAGTTTTGTTTCTGGATACAAATCCAATCACAAGAGTGCATCCTAAACCAAAAAGTAAGCCAATAATTACCCCCAAAGTCCCTCTGGATTAAGTGTGCCTACTCTTCAAAAAAACCAGGCATTTGAGAACTAAAGAGATCGTGTCTGATGGGAGTAAGGAATTGGCCCTGGGTTATAATCCTGGATCGTACATTATCATCTCTGCATGGTTGGCCAATGATTTAACTCCTCTGCTTTAAGATGATCACAACTCTTTGAAACTTATACTGGTAATTAAATATCCTCTGATACTGGAAACTATTACTCAGATACTTGTCATTTTTTCCTAACTCCAGAAAATTGTTTCCAGATTTTGAAGCACAATTTTATTCAACATAAGTTATTATTTTTTGATGAAGAAAACGCAAAACATGTTTACATGGACATCATGTAAACATGACTCCAAAATTCTCCCGTGTGGAGATGTTTTGCAGTTCAGTATGAAATATGAATATTATAAATTCAGTTTTGAAGAATCAAATATTTTGAAATAAATTTTAAATAAAAAATAGCAAGGTATAATTTGGGGCTTGATTTAGTTACTTTGACTCATATGTCTTACGTTACTAGTTGCTTTTCTTTCAAAAGCTCTTTTAAAATATCCATAATAATGTACTTCAATCCACTGAATATTTTTTGAGTTAAAAAAACTCTGAAGGTATGTTAGCAATGTTATAAATAATTAGCAGAATAAATGCTACATAGGATGTGGAATATTTTTAATACACACATGAACATACACACACAGAAACACAAACAATATTAAATAAAAAGAACAAAGACATGCTTATCTCTTTAACACAAATAGCTGACAGGATAATGCACATAAAACAGACTTGAAAGGCGTTTAAGATACAAACTAAGTATAGTTATAAACTTGAGTGCATTTTAAAGACAACCCCAAATAAAGATGACAAATGTCACACTGATTATCTATACCAAATCTCACTGAGAACTAAGGCACGTATTTTCAAGAAGGCTATGTAAAGGTCGATAAGTTATCTCTCATCTCAGAATCACGTAGAACTCAGTNAGTGCATTTTAATTTAAAGACAACCCCAAATAAAGATGACAAATGTCACACTGATTATCTATACCAAATCTCACTGAGAACTAAGGCACGTATTTTCAAGAAGGCTATGTAAAGGTCGATAAGTTATCTCTCATCTCAGAATCACGTAGAACTCAGTGTCACATGTGACTGCCATTCATGACTCAGACTTTAATAAAATTGTCCTCTGATAGTTGAGAGAACAGGCAAGTCTAATCTAGGAAGGGAGAAATTGTGGGGGGGCGGGGAGAGAGACACAGGGAAAGCAAAAGCATATACTTCATAATACTACAGATTTCCATTTTCATAAGACTCTCAACAACCTTGCAAATCATTTTCATTAGGCTATTTCCTTGTAAATCTATATATATTTACACAAAAGTGCTTTTAGTTATGGGTCAACTATACTCAATAGCTTCAAGTTTAAATAAACACATTTTTTTCTTTTTGTAACACAAAATTCTTGACAATAAGATGATGGGGAGTGGGGAAGGTGATGTTTACATAAAAAACTTCTAAACTGCATTATATCATCTCAAAAAAAAGAAAAAGATAAATGGAAAACAAGCATACATTAATTTATAATTGATTTTGGTTCTGATTCCTACCTAATAGTCTTTCTTATCTATTAATGTTGATAATATAAGGAGTGATAATTAAAATACTATGATCATAATACATAGCTTCCTAAATGAAACAAAAAAAAATTTTTTTGATTGAGGAAATTCAACAAAAGTGTAGATCCCTCCAAAACACTTTCCATCTGAAGTAAAACACCCTCAGTGAATTTAGGTGTGACACTGCAAATGTTTAGGTAAAATTTTAAAATAAGTAGTAACATTCATTTTAAGAATTTTTATGAATAAATTCTCAATTGACAGGCTTGTAGATATGAGATTACCAGCTTGTTTTAAAATACTTTTTTTAAAATTTTTGTTGCAGTTTAAATGTCAGATGCTATTTAGCTGCTGACCAAAAATATATTGAATGATATTTGAATACACTCTTATCCAAAGAAATAGATTCTAGAGATATACCATAGTCATGTAGATGGCAACAATTTAGAACTACTGCACTGTGGTATTTGTTAATGGACTTACTCTTTGAAAATAGAGATAGAAATATTGATTGATTGTCAGATTTATGGACAAGCACACTTTAAGAAACTTAAGGTTTTTTTGAGAGGAAAATATTTTGAGTCAATATTTAAAGAGATTGTTGATGAATGTTATCAGATATCTACTTTAAATTTAAATTTGAATGTTTTGAGTTAAAAATTGGACACAGAGATATAACTCTTAATTGTCAGAGCTATCCACATATTCAGATTATTTCTAAGTTGAATCAGATCAAAATCCACATGCTTTAAAGAAAACATCATTCCTAATCATCAGAAGAGAGGTTTCCAGTTTAACCATTCCTTCAATTTCTATTTATTCAAGATACATTCAATAAATACTTGTTCAACTAAATGAATGCATAACAGAATTAGTGAATGTCTTGAGATAATAAAATAAATTTGGAACTGAATACTGAATTTGATTTTTCTGCACCAAGTGGAACCCCAATGCATAAATTCATTTCTTTACTTTTTAAAGAAGAGAAAATGTTGCCTTATGTTTTAACTGATCATATTACATTTCCTTTCATCATCCCAGGAGAGAGTCCTAGCATCCACATCCTCCAGGTGAGAAGACAAGAGATCAAGGGAGACGTGAACAAAGGCAGGAAAAGCTAGAATCCTGGTTTTGACTCCCTCCCAAGTGGTTAATCCACTCCCCCACATTCCAATTTACAATAAAATGAAATTGGCACATGAACCTGAAAAGGAAGAAAAAAAAGAAAGAAACATGACCACATTGTGATGAATTCAGGCATATCCAATGAAGTAACAGTGCGTTTATGCATATCCAAAAAGGCTTTTGGTTCTGAAATAGAAAAACTGACGAACACCTAGTAGGGAAAAAAGACAATTTAAAAATAATCTGGAAGTGCTCGAGGGTAGAATTAAAATAGAAAATTGACTTGCGTTCATTTTAAAGTGACTTAAAGAAGGAATTCTGATGAGCAAACATATTAAAGATGGAAGAGCCTTCCTTTTCCTATAGAAATTCTATAAATTGTACATGGAGGAATATAACAAATTTGCAATTACTGAATCAGAATATGCCAGTGATGCAGAAATACAGCTTGACAGGAAATTTTTACTTCACTCTAGAAATTCTTAGTCATTTTTTGTGGTTATTAAGAAGACTCTGAGACTGTCTTGTCTTACCTTTGACAAAGTGAACTGCATTCTAAGTGACCTCAAAGTAAAAATCTCAGGAAAGACAAGCCGGAAGTAGATGGGTTAGCATGAAATAAAAGCTGAAAGGTGAGATGAATGAAACTTTAAAACTAGCTACCATTAGAAGTATAATATATGAAAAATTGCATAAGGACAGGAAGAGAATGTAAAATGGTGAAGCAAGGAGAAAAAAAAAATATAAACACACAAATTCTTACGATCTAGATTTATACCAGGCACTTTCCTACTTGCACTGGATATTTGGTCATTTGTGTTAGTTGCTGGGCTTGAATATCTTCATTTTTATGTAAATATGTTTGAACCCTCATGTACTTAGAGTGCCATATGATATCTATGAGTTGTTTGAAACACAGAAATATACAAGTATAATTTATTGATTAGTACCTAATAGAATCCCCAATGTCACGATCTAGTCCAAGCAACATATTATGAGGGTGAATCCCTTTTAAAAAATCTGACACAACTGTCAGAAAACATTTAGTGCAACCCCAAATTCTCATTCAGAATATCATGATGATTCATTTATACTTACCTATCTTTAATGTTGGTGATTAAAAATAAATCATTTTTTTTGCATTGGAACACTTTGCACAAAATGTACTCTACTCTTAAGCAGATGTTTATATCATTTGATTTCCTTTAATAAGCTTATTTAGAGTTCATACACCTGGAGAAGGAAATGGCAACTAACTCCAGTATTCTTGCCTGGGAAATCCCATGGACAGTGGAGCCTTGTGGCTACAGTCCATGGGGTCACAAAAGAGTCAGACAAGATATATTTACTAAACAACCACAAAGACTTCATATAAAATTTGTGGGACTTAACCAATAAACTCTCCAGAGTTCATAGTATATTACTAATAAACCTTACATCATCAATTAAAATTGGCAATATAGAGAGAGATAGTATGGAGACAGTGGTGGGAGGGGGGTTCAGGATTGGGAACACTAGTACACCGTGGTGGATTCATGTTGATGTATAGCAAAACCAATACAGTATTGTAAAGTAAAATAAAGAAAAAAAGAAAAAACTAATTGGACTTCCAACCATGGGGAAAAAAAAAAAAAGAACATGTGTAACTAATTCAATCCATACACCTACTCATTTCATTTCAATTAGAAGAAAATGGGATATTTACCTGAACTGCACCTCATTATACACAACAGAATTTCAGGCTCTCTAATAAATAAACTCTTACCCAGTCTAAAAAACAGGTTTAGAGACCCACACGTACCATTTAAGGCATTAAAGTATTGAGTTTTGTTTATATTTCCTAGGCTGATAAATCTAGGATATGATGAGATAGGAAATAGAAAACTGGGAAGAAAATTACATTGTATAGTTTTCTAATTATTTTCAATAATGTTTTTTTAATGGTATTGTCAAGGTGTTGTATTAAAGTCATCCGGTAGGGTTATTATGTTGTTAATGCTTCTCTTCATTTGCTCTGTTTATTACTATGACCACCAAAATATTTACAGCATTTGTAAAGTTATGATTGTAGACTATTAAGATTACTGTATATTTAAGCAGAGCATTAGTACACTCAACTTTGAAACATTAAATATACTCAAACTGCAAAATTTTATACAAGAAATGTTAATGTGCAAGTTTGAGGAACTAAAATGGCTTAATTTTAGACTATATTGTAAAGCACTGTTTAAATATTAAGATGATCATCTTTGTAGAAAGACAAAGTTGCAAGATTTTTAGTTTCTCATCAATACTCTCTTTCAATAAAAAAAGAAATGAACATTTTTTGGAAACATGTATGCCTTGGAAATGTGTTACACTGTGGAATTTTTAAAGCAAGTTACTTTTTTGCTCTTTGATATGGTTGTAACAGCAGATGAGCTGACAAAACGCAGTGCAAAATGAGGAACAAAATTCATAGTTATATTTCTATATACGCCTGAAACACTTAGTGATTGTAAGCTTGGAATGTTGAAAATGTTGATTTTAGCTTAATAAGTTATCTCTACTTTATTACAAGTGTATCATGCTAATGTATACATTGAGCAAAGGAGGTCCTTGTTGAGTAGAAACAGCTGGGTTTGCTTGGAACTACACGTAAGTACTTTTTTGTTTTTTTGTTTCTCATTATTATTAGTTTTAAGAACTATTTCGTAAAAATAAATAAAGATCTTTGTCTTTTTTAAGAACATGTTTTATGTATGACTGAAGTTTTTACAACATCCGAAAAAGCCATCCGATGTTAGATTTAAAAATAAAATCAAAAGCATTTTCTGACATAGTACACATGAAAAATTGGAAATTCCAATATCTTCAATAGAAGTTGTAGAAAGTGTATGTCTCCTTGGAGCCTGACACCCACTTAACACAGCAGAAAATAAGGTACCATATACTGTAAACAAAAAAGTACAGTAAAGGACAGTTGTAAATTTACATAAGGATAGTTCATAAACATTTTGGTCTTTCCATGACAGTTTTTATATAAAATGAATAAAAAAACCTTTAGACAGCTGTCATCACTCTTGTTTGACCACATTTCACTTGATGCACACAGATATATTTATATAACAATATATTGATGCACCGTTACATGGATATTATACTATGATTACTGCTTGTAACTGAGATGTGCATTATCCAATCAACATTATCCATAGTTGAAATACTCTTACATTTATGTATTCTTGTCATGTTGTATCTATAAAAACATGAAAATATAACTTTACATTATTTCAATTATTTACATTAGTTCAAGCTTGACAGAGAAAAATTGATAAGCTACAATTTGTAGAAGAGTAGGCCCAGAGGTACATTAAATAGCATTGATTGTATATTGTCATCTTTTTCATTTTTAAAAATCATTTTAAGTATAATATGGAAACAATTAGTCTGCAATTTGGTCATTCTAGCATTGATAATTTAAACTTAAAATGCACCTCCAACATTCATGATGAGGAGAAATGTACTAAAATTATATTGTTTTATCCTGGAATTTGTGATTAGGGACAGCTAAATTTAAGGAAGAATATCATGATACCTCACGCCACCACTTTCCATGCAAGTGATTGCTATTAAAACTCCACATTTCTCTTTCCTTTTGTGATACATAATAAATAAGAATGTTTTCAAGACACTTAGTAAAACACCAAGTGTGTGCCTGCAGAGACCAGCAAGAATAAAAATATTAAAAATTATGACTGAATGGTAATAATTTTAAACTCTGAATTAATTATATTGTAAAGGGCTTCAGTGGAAATAAATGGGCTTTTATGAAGGGAAAGATAGATCCTTTAAATTTCTCAACTAGAGAAATACAAGATCTTTAGTCATGAGTTATAGATATGTGTTTTAGCTACACTGGGCATTTTAAAATAGCTATTCCACCCAAGAAATAAAAGTATAAAAAAATATTTATCTTAAGGTCATTTATATTGATGAAAATTAGAAGAAACTGTATTGCAGGTAACTCAAAAGTGCTTAAATTATTCATAATATATAAGATTTATGCCAGCTCTTAAAATTTTAAAAACAAAAACACAGATTTAGTTTATGGAATTTGATCAACAGGCATCTATCTACTTTCAAGGTATCTCTAACTTTACCTACGACTAATACTTCTCTTTCTCAGACACTTTAAAATGGAACCTCACATACTCTGGTATTTGTTTTTTAAGATTAACTTTTAAAGCCTATTAGCATTTATCTACAGAGATTAAATGCTTTATATATGAGAAGCCATACTAAAAACAGGTTCAGATTTTGTTTTGGGAGTTTATACTTTAAGAACCACCTGGTTTTCTTTAACATGGGCTAATTTCTCTGGGAACCTAACAAGTTAATAGTCTTTGAATTCACTTGACTTATTGATGACCAAACTGTAGCTAAGTAAAATTAATTGGACCACTTGCAAATAAAACAATAGAAAAATGTTTATTTCAAATGTCAAGCATTGCCAAGTAATTTTATATTAACACCAAATGTTAAAGAATAGGATACATTAAAGTTTTAATAACAATATTAAATTACTACAAGATTGACTCTTCTCTTTGTTTTTTCTTTCCTTAGCATGTACATATTTGGCTTTGAAAAATATGTAACTGATACCTAAAGCCTTTTAATCACTTCCCACTTAGTTTAATTGTTGTTGTCTTATCCAACCAATATGGAAGCAAGTTTACTGAAAAGCCAGTTTGTTTGTGAAAATACCTAAAAATATTTTTTTAATTTTTTTTCCTTTTTTCTTATAAAACATGTCACATCTTGATGCAGTTGATGTCAAGTGTGCTTAAGTCATTATGAATCAAGAGACTAACAATAGGACTGCAGAAACGAGTCTGTTGTCTGTACAAAGACGTCAGTGAAATTAGAGTACTTCCGTGTGAGCTGTGCGTGTCCACCAAGCTTTGTCTGGAACTGGAGTAGAAAAGGATGTTGTGTTTCTAGGTAACCATTCTTTACAACTCGAGATGAATTCCACACATATAAGAACTCTTGGCTGAAAGAAAAGTCTTCAAGATACCGGATGCCTCTCACCACTTTGTCAATAAACACACAAGAAAACCATTGTGTAAGGCACTCAAAAGGTTCTTATCAATCACGAGAGATCAGTCACACTGACATTCATTCTCATGCCAGGACTCACGTAAGGGACAGCATGCACTGCTTTTGGAAATTCTGGAGTCATAACACGTCCATTTTCTCCAGTACTTCCTGTAATTGACAGCCTCGCTTCACTCCTCAGGGCATCGTTCAAGGTCATCTTAAATGAGAGAGGGAGGTGGGGAAAGAAAGAAAAAGGAAGCATATGTTACGGTTTTCAAATGTAATCAGAGGAAAGGCTGCAGTGCTTTTGAAAAGCTTATTTCTATCTGAAAGCTTGTAGCGAATGAAAGCAAACAGTGCCAAGCTGAACTACAGATAATAAAGCACAATTACAGCAGGAATCTGCCCACATTCCCCCAAGCTACCGTGTCATTAAAGAGGAAAATAGACAGTTGAGCTGCTGGTTAGTCACTGA
>SJYW01051109.1:37747-70831 GCA_006410735.1 Raphicerus campestris | reverse complement strand
AGACGGCACCCCAACAGGCTCCCCCGTCCCTGGGATTCTCCAGGCAAGAACACTGGAGTGGGTTGCCATTTCCTTCTCCAATGCATGAAAATGAAAAGAGAAAGTGAAGTTGCTCAGTCATGTCCAACTCTTAGCAACCCCATGGACTGCAGCCTACCAGGCTCCTCTGTCCATGGGATTTTCCAGGCAAGAGTACTGGAGTGGGGTACTATTGCCTTTTCCAATATTATGTTATTTCAAATAAGAATAGAATGCATAACCTAAGCCTTGTAGTTAAAGACAAGAATGCTGATTCCATCTGAGTTCACCATGTAAAGATATAACTTTTTTTGCAATGTGGGATTTGATCTTAAAACACTTTGATTGAACTTCCTTATTCAACCTCAACAACAAAAATAGAATATTTTAAGTGTGAATTTTTTAAAGCAATTGAAAGATGTATACAATTATGGGGTAGTTTTTTGCTGTTTGCTAACTAATCGAAAAGGGTTTGCAATTCTTTTTTGTTTTAAATGAACACATTTTTAGGGGTGCACAGTTATTTTGAAAAATACCACTAGGCTGTTTACACTGTGCTTTATAACAAGTTATTACTTTAGCAAATATTCCTATATGTTCCACTGTCAGGTTTCAGAGTGTTGTTTCAACACTCTGAGGTTCTAAAAGAAAAATAAAGAAGCCCCTATACAAAGACTAAATTTCTTTTAATAATTTTATTAAAGAAAATTTGACTTTATGGGGAACATTTAATGTGGGTAGTATTTTATAATATAGTTTGTACAGTTAACCTTTGAAAAACTCAGGAGGATAAACTCACTGATTTTAATTTGTAAATGAACAAAAAGTTTTGGAAATTAAAGGAAGTAACATAAAAGATATGGTAGCAAAAGTTACAGAGTATGCACAAAAATACATTTCACATACACAAGAAATGTTGGGTCCCTTAACTTATCAGTATGAATTTCTTTAGTAAGTCAAAGATATAGTATTTTCTACCTTGCTTAGCCTAGAATATCACACTACTAACCCAACTTGGGAAAAATGAATTGAAAGTTGCTCAGTTGTGTCTGACTCTTTGCAACCCTATGGACTATACAGTTCATGAAATGTTCCAGGCCAGAATACTGGAGTGGGTTGACTTTCCCTTCTCCAAGGGGTCTTACCAACCCAAAAATCAAACCCAGGTCTCCCACATTACAGGAAGATTTTTTACCAGCTGAGCCACAAAAAGTTTATTGTATTGATACTATTATAAATTATTCAGATAAAAAAGATCAGTTATTTCATCACTGGGCTTCTCTGGTGGCTCAGATGGTAAAGAATCTATCTGCAATGAGGGAGACCTGAGTTCATTCCCTGGGTTGGGAAGATCCCCTAGAGAAGTGAATGGCAACCCATTCCAATGGTCTTGCCTTAAGAATTTCATGGACACAGGAGCCTGGCAGGCTACAGTCCATGGGGTTGAAAAGAGTCAGACACGACTGAGCGACCAACAGTTTTACTTCATTATTAAAGAATTGCCTTCCCTATAAAAGGATTTAGCCTAAGTCCCCATTCTTTGGCCATGTCAAGAGTGAAAGACTAGTAAGAAAAAACTAGCTGAAGTAGCATAATATAGGACAATGACTTTATACATAGCTAACTTCATATATGTATGAGGATACTAGCCATATTAAATGTGAACTATATTATACAACATTAAATACAGTTGAACCTTGACCAACATGGGTTTGAACTATAAAGGTCCACTTAATGGATATTTTTCATTAAATGCATTCTATAGTACCACAGGGGCACAAAGAGTTGGATACAACTGAGCAACTGAACACGCACGCACAGTACTATAGGATCCAAATTTGATTGAACCTGCAGATGACGAACCATGTATTCAGAGGACAGACTGTAAAATTATAAGTGGATTTTCAACTGCATGGAGTTGGGACCCTTAACCCCTTGAATTGTTCAAGAGTCAACTCTATACGGTATTATACTAGCCACCTTAAAATTGCTATGCATTTATATCTATATATCTCATCATTTTAATGATTGGCATAAATATTCATGCCTGCCTCTAATTTTATTTTAACACTAATATGAAAATTTTATTTTTAATTTTGGGCAACATTTTTAAGACGCAACATCAACCATAAGATGAGAGAGATCTTAAAAATCTTAAATACTACAGAATATTTCCTACTAAGTTTCTGTCCTTAGCTTTTGCTTGTTTTATTTTTTGTGTGTGTGTATGTCTTATCTCAAGGCAGGTTTGTTTTTTTTCTTTTTTCCTTTCAATTGTGGTAAGAAAAAATACATATGAAGTCTATCTTTGTAACAAGTCTGTGAGTATGTAATACAGTATTGTTTAAGTACAGGCACATTGTTGAACAGATTTCTAGAAGTTTCTCATTTTGCACGACTGAAACTATACTCATGGACCAGGCTCCCCATTTCCCCCACCTCCAGCCTCTGTGACTACCAGTCTCCTTTTGCTTCAGTGGCTGCAGTTACTTCCGATACCTCATCATGCAAATGGCATCTTTAGGTATTTGTCTTTCTGTGACTGGCTTATTTCACTTAGCATTATGTCCTCAAGTTTCAACCATGTTGAAGCTTTCTTAAGGCTGAAGAATATTCCATTGAGTAATATACCACATTTTAAAATTTATTTCATCTTTTGATGGACATGTAGGTTGTTTTTATCACTTGGTTACTGTGAATAGCATTGCAATGAATGTGGGACTGAAGATATCTCTCCAAGATGCTGATTTTAATTATTTTGGATAAACATGAAGAAGTGGGATTGCTGAATCATGCAGTGGCTCTATTTTAACTTATTGAGAAAATGCCATTCTGTTTAACATAGGGGCTGCACAGTTTTGCATTCCAGTCAAGAGCTTGAATTTCTACATAACCCCACCAACACTTTTTTTTTTTTTCTTTTTCTAATGGTCAATCTAACCAGTATGAGGTGGGATCTTATTTGTGGTGTTGACTTGCATGTCCATAATGATTAATGGTATTGAGTACCTTTTCATATAACCTGCCGACCATTTATTTGTTGCTCTTCTTTGGAGAAATGTCCATTTAAGTCCTTTTCCAGTTTTTAAATGAGGTTATTAGTTTTTGCTATTGACTTGTAGGAGCACTTTAGCTGTTTTGCATATTAACCTTTATCAGATTTGCAAGTATTTTCTGCCATTCCATAGATTGCCTTTTCAGTCTTTTGTTTCTTTGCTGCACAAAAGCTTTTAAAATTAATGTAGTCTACTGGTCTAATTTTGCTTTTGTTGCCTGTAAGCCATGAAGCTTATCTCCTTTGTTTTCTTAAAGGAGATTTATTGCTTCAGTAAGATATGAAGATATTGCTTCATATCTTACTGAAGCAATAAATCTTTTAAATAGTTAATCCATTTTGAGTTGGTTTTTGTGTATTGTATACAGTTCTTATTTTATTCTTGTGCATATGGATATCCAGTTATATCAACACTGTTGTGAGGAAACTATCTTTCCCCACTGTGAAGTCTTCATGCCTTTGTCAAAGATCACTTAAATGTACATGCATGGGTTTATTTCTAGGATCTCTCTTCTGTTCCATTGGCCTCTAAATGTGTCTTTATGCCAGCACTATGATGTTTTGATTACTATACCTTTGTAAAATGTTTTGAAGTCAGGGAATGTAAGACTTCTAGCTTTGTTCTTATTTCTGAAGATTGGTTTAACTATTTCTGATTCTTTATGTTTCCATATGAATTTTAGAAATCTTTTTCTATTTCTTTAAAAAAAAAAAAAACAACTGACATTGGGATTCTGATAGGGATTGATCTTAATCTTTAGATACTTTGTGTAGTATGGACCTTTTAACAATATTAAGTCTCTCAATCTATGAACAAAAGATGTCTTTCCAATTATTTGCGTGTTCTTTATTTCAGCAATCTTTGGAGTTTTGGGCATACAAGTCTTTATCTCCTTGTTTAAGTTTATTTTTAAGCATTTTATTCTTTCTGCTACTATTGTAAATGGGACTTTCCCCTTAATTTTCTTTTCAGATCATTCATTGTTAGTATACAGAAATACAACTGATGTCTGTATATTGATTTTGTGTCCTGAAAATTTATTCAATTTATTTATTAGTTCTAAAAGTTGTGTGTGTGTGGAATTCTTTAGGTTTTCTCTATATAAGATCAAGTCATCTGTGAACAGAGATAATTTTACTTGTTTTCCAATTTGGGTGGCTTTCATTTCTTTTTCTTGCTTAATTTCTCTAGCTAGAAGTTTCAGTATTACGTTGAAAAAGAGTGATAAGAGTGGGTACCCTTGTCTTGCTACTGATTTGGGAAAAACTATTTCAAGTTCAGCACTGATTATTCTGTCATCCATGGGCTTCACTTATGAACTTTATTATGTAGAGATAATTTCTTTCTATTCCTAGTTTACTGAGTGTTTTTATCATGAAAGTGTGTTCAATTATGTCAAATGCTTTTTCTGCTTGTACTTAGATCATCATGTGATTTTTGTTCTTTATTCTGTTATTGTGATAAAATCACTTTAATTGACTTTCATAGGATGAAATTTCTTTGTATCACAAAATAAATCCCACTTGGTCATGGTGTATGATCCTTTTAACTTTCTGTTGAATTCACTTTGCTACTATTCTGCTGAAGATTTTTGCACCTATATTTATCTGGGATATTTGCTTGAAGTTCTCTTTTTTTGTTGTTTTTGGCATACCTGGCATTGTAAACTGAAGTGTTCCCTCCTCTTCTGTCTTTTGGAGGAATTTGAAAATTGTCATTAATTCTTCTTTAAATGATAAAATTTTCTAGTGAAGCTGTCTGAAAGTGAAAATGAGAATTGCTCAGTCATGTCTGACTCTTTGTAACCCCATGGACTATACAGTCCATGGAATTCTCCAGGCCAGAATACTGGAGTGGGTAGCCCTTTCCTTCTCCAGAGGATCTTCCCAACTCAGGGACTGACCCATTATCTCAAGCATTGCAGGCAGATGCTTTACCAGCTGAGCCACAAGGGTGGTCATGTGCTTTTCTTTATTGGAAGTTTTTATTATTATTGATTCACTCTCCTTACTAGTTGTACATCTATTTGGTTTTTCTTTTTCTTCAGGACTTAATCTTAGTATATCTTAGTATATGGTATATTTCCAGAAATTTATCCATTTCTTCTAGATTAATTTTTTGGCATATAATTATTCACAATAGTCTCATAATTTAGAAAAGTCTGTGCATTAATTGTAGTGTCTTTGCTTTCATTTCTGATTTTATTGAATCTTTTCTATGTTGTTCTTAGTTATTTTCTACTCTTTTACTTCCTTTGCACTTTATGTTATGGAAGCCACGAATTATCTTTATATTGTACAACCATTAACATATTTTATAGTTACAGTTATAGTTATTTTATAGTTATATTTTAACCTCTCAAATTAAAAGACACTTATGCATCACTATTACAGCATCATAGTATTCTGTATTTATCTATAGATGTACCTTTACCAATGAGCTTTGTACTTCCATATGCTTTGTGTTGCAATCTAGCATCCTTTCATTTCAACAGGAAGGACCTCTTTTAACACGTCTCGCAAAGCAGGTGTAATGCTGATTATCTCTCTCAGCTTTAGTTTATCTTGGAATGTCTTTATTTCTTCCTAATTTTTGAATGAGTGTCTTTCTAGATACGTCATTCTTAGTTAGCACTATCTTTTTCCAGTTCTTTGAATATATCCTCTCACTCCCTCTGACCTACAAGCTTTCTGCTGATAAGTCCATTAGGAGTCTTATGGGTCCTCATGTGTATGTGGCAAGGCATATTTGTCTTGCTGTTTTCAAAACTGTCTTTGACATTTGACAATTTGATTATAATGTTTGAGTACACTTTTCTTGAATTCTTCTTATTTAAGATTCTTTGGGTTTCATAAATCTGGATGTCTAGCTCCCTGCCCTCTCCCACCAGATTTAGAAAAAAATTATAAAACCATTTTTATTTAAATAAGTTTTCTACCCCTTTCTCTGTCTCTTTTCATTCTGGAATTCCATACACAAGTCCCTTAGGCTTTCTTCACTTTTTTTTTCATTTTTTTTTTTCTTATTGATACTCTGGACACTTTGAAATGACTTAAGTTTGCTGATTCTTTCTTCTACTTGATCAAGTCTGACGTTGAATCAGTATAGTGAATTTTTTAATTCAGTCATTGTAGTTATTTTCAACACTTGGTTCTTTTTTATATTTTTTACTTCTGTTAATATTCTCATTTTGTTCATGCATCATTTTCCTGAGCTCTTTGAGCATTTTTGTAACAGATATTTGGAATTCTTTGCCAAGTTATCCAGGTACCTCCATTTTTTTTTAAAGTTTGATTTCTGGAGATTAATGTTTTTCCTTTGAGCCACATTTTTGTTGTTTTTTTCCTATGTGCCTTATAAGTTTATGTTGGAATCTCTGCCTTTTTAAAAAATAGCCACCTCTCCCAGTCTTCATGGGTTGACTTCATATAGGGATAGAACTTCACCAATCACCCTGGTTAAATATCCCAAAGGCCTCTTAAACATTTTCTGTGGCTATGTCTTCTTTGGACTTGTATGTGTAAATTTCCAATCAGATGGATTTGCAGGAAGCTTTTTTTCAGAGTTCATAATCTCTTGCTCCTTTGATGTCTGTCTGCAGTAATGCAGGTTCTCTAGAGCTAGAATAAGCCATCTAGCTCTGTTTTATTATCTGTAGCCTCCAGGCTTATAGAGTATGCTAGGCCCAAGTCAGGAAACGCAGTTTCCAAAACACCCCACAGAAGGTCAGAACATTGTGGGCACACACCGTTCTTCTTCCAAAGGCAAGGGAGTGGCCACCAAGCTGCACTGGTCTCTGTGTGCTGGACCACAGGTCTCTGAAGCAGCAGCAGACTGTCAGCTCCCTCCTGTTCTCAGCAGCTCCCAGGCATCTAGCACGGGCCAGGTCCCAGCTGTGCTCTGAGCAGGCAAGACAGAACCAGTTCCTTGAAAAGTCCAAGAAATGGACCCACACTCCAACTTGCTGGCTAATTCCCTAACAGAAGCTCGAATTAGGGGTTTTCCCCAGTTTACCACATTGAGCTGGAAGGGAAGGTCTATGCTGAGTGAGTGTTTGCCAGGTCAAAGTGAAAGTCACTCAGTCATGTCTGACTATTTGTGATCCCATGGACTGTAGCCTGTCAGGATTCTCTGTCCATAGAATGCTCCAGGCAAGAATAGCAGAGTGGGTTGCCATTCTTTCCCTTCTCCAGGGGATCGTCCCAACTCAGGAATCAAACCTGGGTCTCCTGTATGGCAGGTGGGTTTTTTTATCATCTGAACCACCAGGGAAGCCAGGCCAAACCTTCAATTTTCTTCTCAGAGATCCCCAACCTGATGCCCTTTTTAGTGCTTAGATTCAGGCAAGACAGAAAGAAACCAGTTCCTCTGAAAAGTCATAACATGAAAATAGTCAAGTAGTCTCTCTCTCCCTAGAAAGAAACCAAGAGCTACGTGTTTCTTCCCAATGCTGATGTGCTGTGGCAGGGAAGTCACTGCAGCCAGTGAGGCCATGAATTTTCCTACAGGGATTGACTGGCTGGTTTCACACTCAACCTGGTTTGCGGGAGTCTCTTTAACTGTTTTCTCACCGAGTCAACGTACTGCTGTTGAGTCTGTGTATCTGGGAGAAAAAGGGAGGATCTGGATTTTTCGAGGCAACTATCTTCTGAAATCACCTTGTATCTTTGTTTCCTTAGATGAAATACTTAAAAAAATTTTTTTTTAACTAATTTATTTGTTTGCAGCACTTGAGATCTTTGTGGCAGCATGCAGGATATTCAGTTGTGGCATGTAGACTATTTGTGGCATATAGACTCTTTAGCTGTGGTTTGTGGGATCTGGGGATTCCCTGGTGACTCAGATGATAATGAATCTGCCTGCAATGCAGGAGACCAGGGTTTGATCCCTGGGTTGGTAAGATCCTCTGGAGAAGGGAACGTCAACCTCACTTCAGTACTTGCCTAGAGAATTGCATGGACAGAGGAGCCTGGCGGTCTATAGCTCGTGTGGTTGCAAAGAGTCAGACATGACTGAGCAACTAACACACACTCAGAGAGGCACACGGGGGATCCAGCTCTTTGACCGAGGACTGAGCCCAGGCCCCCTGCACTGATAGCCCAGAGCCTTAGCCCCTGAACCACCAGGGAAGTGCCCTTAGATGCAATATCAATTTGGGGAACCTGACAATATCTGACTTTGCTTGACTTTCCCAATTGGCATTTTATTTCTAAAATCTGATTATTCTGTGAACATAAGTAATCACATTCACTAGCACCTTGGGTTGGATCATCACTCACTATGATCTAGGGCAAAATTGTATGTTGGAAGCATGAAGTAAAAATTACTTTAGTATCAAGTTTTCCTTCAACTATCAAAAGTCCAATTAAAGAATTTTCAAAATTTTATCAACAATATTTATATCTAGTCCAGATTTTGCTTCCAGTATATTTAAATAATTGCAAAATTTCTATTTCTTTTCTCTGTACAACTTTTAGACTGCGTTTGTTACCATGGCAACTAGTTCAGAATATCCAGTGAGACAAGCATGATGATTCTTTTACTTAAGCACAAAGAATGAATTAAAAACCAAGTCATCTAAAGTACCCGCACAGGTATACACTGATATTTATCTTCTCTTAGGCATCTAAGCAGGAATTTTAGAAGAGTTTTGAGATAAGAGATTAATCTCAAATTCTCTCTATTGTTTGGACCTCTCTGGCTAGAATAATTAACCTCATGATTTGATAGTAGTGTGACAGGAGCATTTTCTCTTTAATATGGACAAGGATAGAAAGCATCCTAAAATTTGCTAAGAGTCAGATTATCTATCCAAAGGATAATGTGAGCTTTCAACTCCCTTTTGAGTCATAAAGGTGTTTTCTAAATGAAATGATCAGAAGCACAATGATTTGCTGAGAATTGCTATGGAAAGAAGAAAAGAACCAAAATGACAGTTAGTCTTGGAGAAGCTATCATTTTGCATGATAATTGTAATTCAGCAAGTAGACATACCCTTTTCTTTTTTCTTCCATAGTGCTTTCATCCCCAAAGCATCATTCAATATGGTCTTGCATACATTTCTTTCTGAATTTGTAAACTACTTAATGAAATGCAGGCCTTTAAATGAAACATTAGATCTTAAAGGAAATGTGAATCAATCTTATAAAATGTTGACCTTTCCTTCACAGTTAAACCACCGCCTTTAGCTGAATAAGAGAACACAGGCTTTCCCCAGGCAGCTTAGGCTAAAAGTAGCCTTAAAGTCTTTAAGAACTCAATCTTGTTCTCAGATATTTTGTGGAATGGTGAGAACATTTAAAATGTCAGAGAAACAAAATGCCAGCTAGAGAGGAAATGATTTCAACCAGTGCTGGATTATCTAGAGAAACCTTGAACATGCAGAGTTGTCAGCTGTAAAGATTTTTTATGACTAATCAAGCTCTTCAGCAACAAGAAAAAAAAACCTAAGAAAGAAAAATCTGTAACATTATGACTAACCATGCCATGAGTGACTTACAACATAGTCATATAGTGCTATTTGTTGCTAATGTATTCACGTTCAGCATTTATATAGTCCTGAGTATTTTGAAACTATTTAAAGAGTTAAGTATAACTTAAAGACTTATAAAGCGTTCATTTTGATATTAGTAAAATACATATGACTACATCCATTTCATTTTCATAATATTCTTTCAAAGAATATGAAGATGAAGTAGATATATTCATATACACAAAGCTAAAAATAAATATATATGTTTATATAAACAAAGCTAGAAGGATGTATATTCTACCCACATAGAAATAGGTGATATATAAGAAACTATGGTTGAAAAATCTTTAGCTATACCAGAAATAATGCAATAAGTATGGAGAACTACCACAAATTAGTGAAATCTGTTCTATAAAATATAAATAAAGGAATCATGCTTGTATTCCTGTTAAACACAAGTGGTTAGTGGCAAAAAAATGTAACTATAATGAAAGAGAACTTAGTGTAGCTCTATAAGAAGCTGCTATAATGGTTCAAATATTTTTATTTATAAATATATTTCAATCAATGTTTTATATATAAACATAAGTGTGTCTTATGCTAGGGAAGAAATTAAAAATATGCTGCAGCCTTTAAAATGATAAATTATTACAATTCTCTTGCATTTGTAATTATTATATAGTAAAGAAAACTTTCAAACCAGTCCTTTCATTCAGGTAAGGCACACCTGCATAACATTATCTATTTATCTATCATTTATACTATTTGTAAACTACGTGAAAGTCTACAATGCTGGATAACAGCAATATACTTTTATGGATTATTATCAGACAAAATTGAGCTTCTGAAGGTGGCATAATTAACTTAATTGAACACAAAGGGGTACCTTTATTTTAACAATATTTTAAAATCTGTTCATTGAGACACCAGCATAATTAAAGGAGACTACTTACTCAGAAACACACTGTCCTTCATTCTCCCAGAGGAAATAAAACAGATTGCAGTGTGGGTATTTCCTCTCTGCAAGTTAATACTTTTGTTTCATGGATTGACAGGCCTATGATTGGTTTATTTGTCAAGCCATTTTCTATTCCCCACATTTAAGTTTCTGTAGGAACATAATATACATAGTTCTTACAGAATCCTCCTCTGCACACACTCATCTAGTTCAAGATCTGTCCTCTTTTATTGAAAGAAGAAATTATCAAAATGTGAAAGTCTAAAAATAGTGGTTTATAATTGAAAGCCTAATTCTTTCTTAATTATAGGTGTGTTATGGTGGTGCTATAATTAGGGAGGATTGACAGCTCCAAAATAACTCAGACTTTATCATTCACTCTGTACAAGGATGTATATAGGTTCTAAGCACAGAAAATTCTGGAAATCTAAGATGTAGGGTCTATTTTCTCACATCTTTTGTTCATTACAAGATTGTCCTCTATTTACTTTCTCTAGTAGCAAAAAGCAAATATTTCATTCAAGTTAATTTCACTGATTATCACTGAAAGAACATATAGATTTTTAAGTTAGAAAATTTGCAGCTTAAATTGGAAGGCACACATACTGACTTCATTAAAGCCATATTAATGTAACCCCAAATTATTAAATTATGCAATTGAAATATGAACATATTTTAGAGTTAAACTGAACATTTGTCATCACCTTATGACAACAAAACAGATTTTTATAAATGAGATGAAATAGTCACCTTTTAATTTGATATAAGATGCCTTTTATCCCTTCAAAGACATATCTTTAGTTAATATTGAGACTGAAGACTGTAATTCTGAATTCTGTTTTAAAACTGGCCCTTTAAATAGTCTTAAACAAGTTATTTTCCATCTTTTAGCTACTCCTATATCTTTAAACTTTAGACAAAACTTTTCAAATCAGTTTCTCTAGTGGTTAAATTCAGAGCTCTTGCTGTGACAAGAAACAAAAGTTGACTTGATAAACACTGAAATAGTAGAAAATTTAAAATAACATAAATAATAAAACCCCCCTTCATAAACAGCATTACAAAGAAAAAGCTACCAATAAAGCCAAATTAAGTCATATAAGGAAACATAAAATAACTATTAGAATCTTAAATACCAACAAATGGAGACAAGTTTTCATGTCTCAGGCACGAAAGTAAGTACAAGTGGCAGCCAGAAAGTCTTCAGTGCGGGACATGCTCTCCCAGCTTTCTGCTTGTCCTACACCTGGTTTACAGGAGCCCCAAATGCCCTTAAAGATAGAGGGCAGTTGAGAGAGAAGATGTCCTAGGTGTGTGATGAATGTTAATTTTAGGAATGCATGGAGTGTGGTGTGCATGCAAGGAAATTTCCTTTGTAGCACCTTTCATCTTAAGCTTAGAAATTTGACCAGACTACTGCTAATAGACTGTAGTATAACCTAGCAATTAAAGAGGAAAAAAATGCCAAGGAAAACAATTACATTTTGCCCTTGTCATGTCTATAAAATATCTTCATCTCATTCAGTGCATTTAGAGTTACACTCTATAAACCAAAATCTTTTTAAAATGGGATCTGCAGTCAGTCCTCACATCTGAATCCAACAAACTTCATGAGAAAAGGTATGAGATGTGATGGACATGGCTATAAAGACAGACCATGCCTGAAAATATCTTTAGAGTCAGAAGCAAAATGAAGACTTCTCTCACTATAGTAACCATGGTACATAATTACCCAATACTAATTCAGTTACGGGCTTCCCTGGTGGCTAAGAACCCACCTGTAATGCCTGGGACCAGGCTTTGATCACTGGGTTGGAAAGATCTCCTGGAGAAGGGATCACTCATGAATTAGCAGCACCTTTTATTTAACTATATGGACAAAGTATACTTACTTTAAGAAACATATACTTTGTCCGTATAGTCAAAGCTATTGAGAGAGTCAATTCCTAGTCAATTGACAAGAAGTCCAGGGTCCTCAAAGAGGAGAGAGGGGCCTGGGGCTGTCAAAAAGGATATAGTGGCCTGGAATTCTCAAAGAGGAGGAAAGGACAAAATTTCTTTTCTACATTCCTTAGTAAGGATTCAGTTCAGTTCAGTTCAGTCGCTCAGTCATGTCCGACTCTTTCTGACCCCATGAATCACAGCACACCAGGCCTCCCTGTCTATCACCAACTACCGGAGTTCACTCAGACTCACATCCATCAAGTCAGTGATGCCATNAGATAAAGAGAAGCTGACTACTAACGCTTTATGCACTGAGACCTAGTCACCTTGATTCATCATAGCTCCTTTTGCAGGTATATGGAGAAGAACTGTAAGGCACTGATTGCATTTCTAACAATATAATCCTCTAACTTGACAAAACAAACACAGAGGGCATTGAAATAGAGCATGAAGGCGGGGAAGTAAATCCAGAGACTTTTCTCCACAAGGAAAAACAGTGTACGGGAAGAATGCTTTAGAGTAAAAGACTTTAGCATGCACATTGCCTGCTAGAATTTGGTCAAATCCTCACATTTAGTTTAATAGTGTGCAACATGCAAACAAAAATGACCACTCTGAGTATCAGACAGAAATACTGTGTGATTCAGAAACAATGCATAACATAAGACTCTTACNGTTTTCATTCCAATCCCTCCAAAAAATACAATGTCAAAGAATATACAAACTTCTGCACAAGTAATGCTCAAAATTCTCCAAGTTAGGCTTCAACAGTACATGAACCAAGAACTTCCAGATATTCAAATTGCATTGAGAAAAAGCAGAGGAACCAGAGATCAAATTGCCAACATCCACTGGATCATAGAAAAAGCAAGAGCACTCCAGAAAAACATCTACTTCTTCTTCATTGACTATGCTAAAGTCTTTGACTGTGTGGATCACACCAAACTGTGGAAAATTCTTCAAGAGATGGGAATACCAGACCACATTACCTGCCGAATGAGAAACCTGTATGTAGGTCAAGAAACAACAGTTAGAAATGGACATGGAACAATAGACTTGTTCTAAATTGGGAAAGGAGTACTTCAAGGCTGTGTATTGTCAGCCTGCTTATTTAACTTCTGTGCAGAGTACATCATGTGAAATGCTGGGCTGTATGAAGCACAGCTAGAATCAAGACTGCTGGGAGAAACAGCAATAACCTCAGATATGCAGATGACACCACCGCTATGGCAGAAAGTGAAGAGGAACTGAAGAAGCTCTTGATGAAAATGAAAGAGGAAAGTGGAAAAGCTAGCTTAAAACTCAATATTCAAAAAACAAAGATAATGGCATCTGGTCCCATTATTTCATGGCAAATAGATAGGGAAACAATGGAAACTGACAAACTTTATTTTCTTGGACTCCAAAATCACTGCAGATGTTGACTGCAGCCATGAAATTAAAAGACACGTGCTTCTTAAAAGAAATGCTTTGACCAACCCAGATACCATATTTAAGCAGAGACATTACTTTGCCAACAAAGGTCTGTCTAGTCAAAGCTATGGTTTTTCCAGTAGTCATATATTGATGTTGGGCCATAAAGAAGGCTGAGTTGGACTATAAAGAAAGCTGAGCACTAAAGAATTGATGCTTTTGAACTGTGGTGTTGGAGAAGACTCTTGAGAGTCCCTTGGACTGCAAAGAGATCAAACCATTCAAACCTTAAGGAAAACAATCCTGAATATTCATTGGAAGGACTGAAGCTGAAGCTGAAACTCCAATACTCTGGCCACCTGATGTGAAGAGTTCACTCATTAGAAAAGACCCTAATGTTGGGAAAGATTGAGGGCAGGAAGAGAAGGGTACAACAGAGGATGAGATGGTTGGATGGCATCACCAACTCAGTGGACATGAATTTGAGAAAACTCTGGGAGATGGTGAAGGACAGGGAAAGCTTTTGCGCTGTAGTCCATGAGGCTGCAAAGAATCAGACGTGACGGAGGGACTGAACAATAACAACAACAATAAGATAATAAACCTCACTTCTCTATTACTCCAGAGAAAGTAAGTTCCACAATCCTATATAGGCAAACGACATACTGCAGATATGTCAGGGTTGTTTATGTATGTGTGTGCGTACTGCTCGTGGGAACCACAAAATATATCTGTGGGGTTACTGAGCTGAAACACAACAGTTGAAGTATCCTCTGCCCAGAGACTTTTCATCCTGTCTCCTGGGAAATTTACATATTCTAATCATGAAATCTTGGCCATGTGCTGATTAAGGCACATGTGTCTATGGTTGAGTTAAGGTATACTGAAAAGCTCTGAGATTCTGAATGTGCAGTTATTGAGAATAGCTGGTCCCAAAGAAATTAATGAGATTAACTCTCAACAGACAGTGTCTGGAAACAAGGTTATTTTAATCAACATAAGTAGCAGTAAGTAAACCATGATATAACAAGTCCCTTCATAGATCTCATTTACTTAGAGAAGGAAGAATACCAATAAAATATATCAATAAAATAAAAGCAAGCCATACTGGAATACAAANTGTGTGTGCGTACTGCACGTGGGAACCACAAAATATATCTGTGGGGTTACTGAGCTGAAACACAAGAGTTGAAGTATCCTTTGCCCAGAGTCTTTTCATCCTGTCTCCTGGGAAATTTACATATTCTAATCATGAAATCTTGGCCATGTGCTGATTAAGGCGTATGTGTCTATGGTTGAGTTAAGGTATACTGAAAAGCTCTGAGATTCTGAATGTGCAGTTATTGAGAATAGCTGGTCCCAAAGAAATTAATGAGATTAACTCTCAACAGACAGTGTCTGGAAACAAGGTTATTTTAATCAACATAAGTAGCAGTAAGTAAACCATGATATAACAAGTCCCTTCATAGATCTCATTTACTTAGAGAAGGAAGAATACCAATAAAATATATCAATAAAATAAAAGCAAGCCATACTGGAATACAAATAACATTTAAATGTTTCAAAATATACTAACTGAGAATCAAACATACTGGAGTGAGCTGCCATTTCCTTCTCCAGGGGATCTTCCCAACCCAGGGATCGAACCCAGGTCTCCTGCATTGCAGACAGATGCTTTACTGTCTGAGCCACCAGGGAAGCCCATGCAATATTCTAATTAATTTAATAGCTCCATTGTCACGAACAGGCTAGAGAGCACATTGTGTTAAGCACTACAATATACACATATTGCAACTATTTTCAGCAGTAGGAGTAAACTGTCAGTAGCGCAAAACTGCATTGCAATATTCACAGGTAGCATTAAAGTCAAAGTAAAGTTGCTTACAAAAGGACCACAGTCTTGGCTTACACTGCAGTGCCTAGTGGAAGTACCAAAGTCCTGCTGCCCCACTCACATCCAAATTACTATCGATTGTCAGCAGTCTGACAGAACCACCTTTTCTCCCATCACATCTGGAGCTCAACAGATGTTATTTGGAAAAGATACCAATGGTAATGCAGGATGAGCATTACCACAATGTACTACTTCAGCTGGAAGCTGAAAGCCCTAATCTTCATTCCATCTCAGATACACTCAAAGATACTTGTGGATTATTAAAGATCATCATATGCCATCTATTTGGCTTAATGCCAAGGTTTATCTGCTTTATTTCAACATTTTAATAGAATGAGGTCTTTTAGAGAGAGAAGAGTATAAAAGAAGCGAAGTCACTCAATTGTGTCCAACTCTTTGTGATGCCATGGACTGTAGCCCACTAGGCTCCTCCATTCATGGAATTTTCTAGGCAAAAGTACTGGAGTGGGTTGCCAATTCCTTCTCCAGGGGATCTTCCTAACTCAGGGATCAAACTCAGGTCTCTCACACTGTGGGCAGACGCTTTACCATCTGAGCCACCACGGAATCCCATTAAGAGTATAAGGAAAGAAAATTTACCATCAGACTATTGGGCTGGTTCCTTTAGACAGAAAACNTGTAAAAGAAGCGAAGTCACTCAATTGTGTCCAACTCTTTGCGACGCCATGGACTGTAGCCCACTAGGCTCCTCCATTCATGGAATTTTCTAGGCAAAAGTACTAGAGTGGGTTGCCAATTCCTTCTCCAGGGGATCTTCCTAACTCAGGGATCAAACTCAGGTCTCCTGCACTGTGGGCAGACGCTTTACCATCTGAGCCACCAGGGAATCCCATTAAGAGTATGAGGAAAGAAAATTATACCATCAGACTATTGGGCTGGTTCCTTTAGACAGAAAACATAAAGCCACAGATATTTTAAAAACTAAAATACATTTAATAGATATGTAATTATTATTCCCATTTTAAAAATTAGGAGGTTGAAGGCCTTTGTTAGCCTTTTCTTGGAGGGTTTAACAGAAAACTCAGAATTACCACACATGAATATAATCGATTTCCTGACACAGAATTAACATAACTGATTTGACAGTTTCCAACTGTAAATTATGTAAGATAACTGACAGTCAAGCTTATTTAACATAAAGCAAGCTATAACATCATTTTCTTTTAAAAATAATAATTTTTCACTAGATTTTGCTTCAATTTTGTCCCAAAAGGAAAATCAATTTTTATAAAAACTAAATTTCTTTACAACATAGTGTTTTTCTCCAAAAGAGTCAGGAATCAAAAAAAAATAGATAGTGCCAAATATAGGGGTAGGGAGAGTAGAAGGTAGAGAAAAGGTTAAGAACAGAAATAGAAAACAAACTTATGGTTACCAAAGGGTAAGGTGGAGAGGAGGGATAAATTGGGATTTGGGGGTTAATAGATATATATTACTATATGTAAATTTGATAAACAACAAGAACCTACTGTATAGTACAGGGAACTTCACTCAAGTATTCTTTAATTATCTAAATGGGAAAAGAATTTGAAAAAGAATAGATACGTGTATATATATAACTGAATCACTTTGCTATAAGCCTGAAACTAACACAACATGTAAATCAACTACACTCCAATGTAAAATAAAAATGAAAAAAGAGGAACAATAATAGAATTAGAGACAGAGATGGAAGTAACTTTCGCATAGCACCTTTGTATAGACCATGGGAAAGGCAAGAAGGCACAGAGTTTAGGTTGGTTCAATTGCAAGACCAAAACAAGAACTTATGCAGTAGAATCTCTTACCCTGAAAAATTCCTTGGTGGAGCCAGAGTCTAATGTTCCATAAGCAATTTCTGTTTGTTTAGAAAGGTCCTCGGCACTTTCGATGGGAGACACCATCCTCTCTACAGTCAGGAAGGCAGCTAGGTTAGCCGTGTAGGAGGAGATTATGATCAGGGTAAAGAACCACCACACTCCTCCAACAATGCGCCCAGACAGGGATCTGATAACAAGTACGAAATGGATTTGTAAAGTGAAATGAATGACCTCATAAGGAAACAAATTAGCAGTATTATGCAAATGTTGATTTATAGGGAAATATTTTATTTAATACTTTTCAATGTATCAGCTAGTTCATGAAACTTTAAATTATATCTGATGAACTATCCAGAGGCAAAACTTCAGATTCCTGAAATTCCTTCACAGTTATCATGGCTACATGTGTAATCTTGAAACAAGCAATTTCAAGAAATGTGAAAATAATCTATCCAGTGCTTACAATATTTTATCCACTCATGACATAAATAAATAAAGAAGAGAATCTAAGATCAACAGCAAAACTCTGAAAAATGCTGACAAACAAAATCAAGTATCAAAAATAAAAGTATGCACCATAGGTATGGCTTTTATTTTTTATGTTACTGTTTCTTTTTCTTTACTTTATTATTTATTTATTTATTTATTTTACTTTACAATATTGTATTGGTTTTTCCATATATCAACATGAATCTGCCACGGTATGGCTTTAAATACCAAAGAAACCCTCCATTTAATCCATCCAATGAAGTTTCAAAACCCTCAAAAAAGGTCCAAAATTTCATTAGGATTTTGTATGTGTAGAAACATAGATTTTAGAAATAGTACAGGATAGAAATGGAAAAAAATGATACTACAAAGGATGACACAAAATATAATTCTTAACAAATAAAAATCTGATGCTTCAGACACAAACTGTTATATCCCTATTCCTTTGTGCCTCCTGCTTAAGGAAAAAAGAAAACTGAAGGAAAACAAACCAGACATTTAAAAGTTTGCCAAAATATAAATTTTTAGTGTGAAAAACAATAAAAATATTTCTGTGACCATAAATTGTTACATAAAATACTTTTCGAAAGCTTGATTTACTTTAAACCCTATATAGGTAAGTATAGATATGTAGATATAGAAATACATAAGTATAAATATGTAGATATAGAAGTAGATATATAGGGTTTTATTTGGTAAGATTTGGTGGGGTTCCACATAGAAAGATATTTGAGTAATATTAAAAAAAAACAATATTTTTTCTCTTTTGTTAATAACTCTATTATGTCTAACAATAAATCCTTCTATAGTGAAGAGGTAACACTTCTAAAACTTTAAATTATGTAAGTGTGCCAATTTATGACCTAAACTAAATTTTCTCACAATTAATAATAAGAAATACACTTTTTGACAAAACACAGATACTATATCAATTATCAGGTAACATCTGTATAATAAACTACTCAAGAAGTGAAGAAAAGCAGTGAAGCTAAAAGTAAAGATTTTTTAAATAAAAACGTCTGCTGCTAAAATAAAAGAGAAAAAGAAACTGCACAATCAATGAAAAATAAAACAATATGATAAAGAGTCTTTACCAGTATCTAAGAGATGTAAAATTTAAACAAATATGATAGGATGGAAAAAGTTAATTCTCACATAATCTGAAAAGGATATTAAGTACATCTTAGATTTGGAGAAACTCTATGTAGACAAAGCCATTCTCAAAATGTTCACTATTTATTCTATCACAAAAGAATGTATAATTGATGTCTCATGTAACTTGTATATAAGAGGGCAGATTCAGCTTAAGTCCTTAAAATGGATCTCATTGCCTTGGACAGTATACATTGCAAGTTTATTTGCAATATATTTTAGAATCATTTTTATAAATCATTCTGTTTCAGTTGTAAGATAAACACAAGTTAAAGACATAACATTGCTCCCTAATCCAGTATTTATGGCATACTTAATTAAATATGCTCATTTTTTGAAGTATGCAAGATAACCCCCAAAGCTTATACAACCTGTGCATCATTCAAAACAGAAAATTATTGAGCAATTAATTATTTACTTGTGTTTTCCAAGGATGAACTAATGCTTCTGAATGAGATCCTGAGAAATTTTAGAGGGGCAAATTAAACATTATATTTTGTGGTGACAGATAAAAACAGTTTCTCTTATTAAAAATAAAAGTTTCATCTCTCAGTATCTTCACTAAAGCAGCATATATATATACATATTATATCATTTTTCTAATCTCTATTAAATAACTAGTTTAACAATGAAATCTTTTAATCATTTGAATCACTTAAGGATATTGGAGGAGAAAACAGAAGTAAGCCAGAGAGTAAGAGTCAACTTTCCATCTTTTTGCTCTCATAAATTCTGTGGTCATAGTCTTCACAAAACTATAGTTATATGCTAAACCTAATTTCAGGCAATGACCAATTCACTTCATGTAATCATTCTAGATTAAAATTTCAATGTGTTCTATTCATATAAATAAAATAGTCCTTTATTATATTTTATTGAGAAAAAGATGATAAATATCTTTAAAAATATTTAAAGAGCATATATAAAGTGATCTGTGCATTTCAGGCATTACTATTAATATTATTTTAGATACTAAGCTGTTCTATCCTTTCCTAGAATTATCATCATTGCATTCTAAAACATGATAGCTTGGTTCCTTTAAAAAATCCTTACATTTTCCAATATTGGGCAGCAGGTTCAATTATCAAATGCACATATAACCATAAATTGAAAGGTGCATACGCTGAAAAATTTTAATCCCATGGCAAATAAAAGATAACAAGGAAAAACATGTTATCATGTTATCTAAAATTGATATATCTTACCAGGAAATAAAAATTATTGCATGTGAAAGTGTAGTGAGTCATGATTCATGAATGAAACCATAAGCAAATAAAAATGGTCATATTTTAGGAAGCAGGCTTTGTTAAAAATTGAATGTCAATATGTCACGGTGGACCCTGGAAAAACACAGATTGTTAAATGTGGCTTGTACTCCAGCCCCTATGTATGAATGTGTTTTCTGCTCCTCGACAAGCACTGGACACCCAAAAGAGTGACCTTCAGAGACCTGATACATAAGGAGCAAGGCAAATAAACCTGAGAGTTCATCAATCAGAACCTAGGTCAGTATGTCTTATGTCATAATGAAACTTCATCAATTTCTCCTGCTTGTTCACAAGGCAGAGGATAGTCTGTGGAACTCTAGGATAATTGCCTTATATTTCAGGGCTATGGTAACATCAAACTTCAGTAACCTTCTCTCCAAAGATGAATCATTTCTTTACTACTTATGAACCAGAATGTTCTCTGAGATTCCAATCTGGTTAGTATTTTTCTTTTTCATCATTAGAAACTTCTCTTTATGTCTTTAATGTAAATCAGATAAACTAAATACGGAGAGAGCACTATGAATCTTGTTATATCAGAGATCATCATAATCATAAATATATGATGTATGATAGTTATTATCATACATTATGTGCGAAAATTATGTCTCTCTCTATATGCAGTGCAAATACCCTTGGTTTGGTTCTAATATAGTGCAGTTCCATAGAGAGGCCACAGAAAACTTGATGGAATTAAGAGTTTCAGATCCACAAAGTTCATAAAGACATTCTATACTATTGGAAAAGTAAGTTATTGACACTTTCTGCAATGATATATTTCTTTTACCTTACTGGGGGAATAAAGACTGTAAAAGATACAAAATGTTTTTTGGGTTTCACATATAGTTTTTTGAAGTTAATTATTCTCAGCCCCCAAATGCTCAAAAACTAACAGTAATGAAATAGCATTTAAAAAGCCACTGCCTCTACTAGTTATTAAGATATCCCATAGAATCAAAGGAGAGTAACTGAACCCAAATTAAAATGCGCCAGCAGATCAATAATCATTTAGGCTTTAAATGTGAAACTAATCACATCAGGAAAAGTACCTCTAAAGAACCAGACATGGCTATTATTCTGACTTATATATGCAACATGCACAAAGGCAATGTGTGTTTTGTGATATATTTATTCTATTTAGGCATTATAGGGCAGGAATTAAAATATCATGTAACTGGTGGTATATGAATTTATTCCATCCTGTGTGCATTACTATTTAATATGGCACAAATACTTGTAATGAATCAGTCATCATCATCCCAACTATTTATTTTTAGATACTTGGAAAATATTTTATTATACATTCTTTTCAACTCACCAACCTAACCTCTAAAAACAAATTTTGTAAATATTTCTCCCATATCATTTCCATGAGCTAATAATAACAAAACAAAAAGATGGGATGTGTGAAATGAAGTTTTGTCGCTTTTTAGTTAGTAGGTAATGTTGCCCATTTTCCCAAATACAGGTCTGTGGATCAACACACAGATGACTGTAAAATGAGAATATGCAGCAAAAACACGGTACCCCTCCAAGAAGGCATGTAATGATAGGAACCTTATGCATTTTATAGCCTCTCCATGGTGTGTACAATTTCACCAGGGAAATACAGGACCAACATTCAAAGAACATTGCTCAAATATTTCACAGGCTTACGCCGATGGTAAAAGTCTGTCCTTGAGTCTTACACTGCTTGGGCAGACAGCCGGCAGCTGCTAACTTCTTTACAGTGAATTCATAAACACCATGAATGTCCACTCGAGACCTAAAATGCACAAAGTTGAAGCAGGCGAGTAACCAACCTTGGCGAAATATCGCATCCTTGCTGCATAAAGGCACCCAAGGAAAACCAGAGACTATTAAAAATCCCAAATTCATTAGTTGATTCACTACTTTGTGTTTCTCTTCCATCTTCAAATTCCTCAGTGTGCCACTCGTAGGGGCTAAATCTGCTGACCAGGAATAAAACTACACTGACCCCAATGTAGGCAAAAACAATGCACATCCAGATCTCATAGGCTAAAGGATCAAGAAATGAAAACACTCCTGGTTTGGACTTCTGAGGCTTCTTGATCATGATAGAGATCCCGAGGCTCATAAAGGGCTTTGAGAAATCGATCACCTCCTCTCTCACAAGGGTGATGGTTAATGGAGCGATTGCAATATCAGCTTTCTGTAAGGGAAACAAAGGACAGTAATAGAACCAGGGCTCCCAGTCAGGAAGGATTCATAGTTATGCTATTGGATCAATGGGTAGGGCAGGAAATCAGGATATAGGAATGAATATTTCCCTGGTGGAATCCCAGGAAATAATAAACAGAAGAAAAGCAGTTTGCTCCCCAAATATGCCTCCTTTTCAATAAATACAGAGAACACCCTTCTGGCTTGATTATGAGAACTACATCTGTATCCATGCTTTTGCGATCTTTGACAAATGCAAATGGCCCATAGACTTCAAGACAGATGAAGCCTGTCTCCATTTGCATGTTTGCTTCTGACGTCATCCTTCATCTTCAAATGTTTACAAGGAAACAAGACAGTATTCCTAGAGTAATATGGGAAACCAACAACCTCAGATGTTGGTACTTTGCATGGAAGTCAAACATTCCCTCAACAAGAGTTCAAATGCGATGATTTTATCTGTGAGAAGAGTGGTACTTACCCCATATACAAGTTCTCCAACCATCCCATTCCAAATTTTCGTGTCTGCATCCCTGGCCCCATACTTGCCATCCCCAACAATGGTCAACTTGTATTTGAACCCACAGTGTTTGGCGATTTCTGCGGCCAAGTCAACACAATAGCCCTCATATCGCTCATTGCCTTCAAGCATCTCATGATTTTTCTTCATCATAACATAAGGGGATTCCTATACAGAAAGAAAGTGCTTTAGGTGATCAAAACAGCCATATTAATTATCTGCTCTCATTGATTCAAATATTCTGGTTTAATTATTTCAAATTATTACCTGTTAGCTAGAGACATTGTAGAATACAGATAGTGGAAAATAAGAGGAAAATTAATAATAACATTTCTGAACAAAGATTCTCATATATCTTGCATTATATTTCATTAATATAGCTTGTACCTGGCCATACCAAGTAGACAAGAGACTCAAAAGTTGGTATATCCCCATGTCATGTTTGTAATTCTTAGGGCTTGCTGAAAAATAATGTAGTTCAACATCTGTTTCAGTTAACTCTGGATTCACCACTGTCTTGTTCTAAATTAGGGCTACCTTGACTCCAAAGAACCATCATTCACCCAAAACCCTGTATCACTACCAGTTCAAGGACAAGGTTCATGTTCTAATCAGGTCCGTGGCCAGAGATGTGCAGACTGAAAACGTTGTTGCCATGGTGATTACAGATGCTACCCTCTCAGACTTGAGATCAAATTTCCTTTATGAGATAATATCCTAGAATTATGCTACACAGATAGCTAGAGAGTAGCATTCCTCTGCAAACACCATAAAGAAGTATGAAAAAATGTCATAACACCAGCCTAATTTTCTCCACTGGAAAGTGACACTAAGCATATGTGGGGCCCAGTGAGATAGTTCTCAACAGCAGGATTAAGACAAAAATCCTCAAATACCTAGCTTACATTTATTAAGACTTTCAAAGTGCCAACCAATGTTCTTATTCAAATCCCTTACTAGCCTAAATATATTTTTTTCTCAATATTGTTACCATCATGAATCCCACCAATTCACTGCATCAGGGATTAGTAAAACAAAATAAGGATATTTTGTTGCAAAATCCTACACTATTAGTGAACCCAATTTCATTTCCTCCATTTTATTACATCAACAGCTTGTCATGATGACCATCTCTTAACCATCTATCCAGAGCCTCAGTGTTCAAGATCCAGTTCAATGTGCCAATTACTATGTGGATAATTGGGGTTAAAAACAAAGGAGATCACCCTTGTCTTTCAGAAGTTCCCCTTTCCATAGGAAGATAGAGAAGCTGACATTAAACCATGTATTAATAACAAATGTAAGGACAGAACTGATACCATTATTAAACCATGTAACAAATGTAAGGACAGAATGGACCCAGAATAGTGTGGAAGTGGAAAGGTGAAACACTGATGGAATGCAAAGAAGGCTCTTCCAGACTNAATTGGGGTTAAAAACAAAGGAGATCACCCTTGTCTTTCAGAAGTTCCCCTTTCTATAGGAAGATAGAGAAGCTGACATTAAACCATGTATTAATAACAAATGTGAGGACAGAACTGATACCATTATTAAACCATGTAACAAATGTAAGGACAGAATGGACCTAGAATAGTGTGGAAGTGGAAAGGTGAAACATTGATGGAATGCAAGGAAGGCTCTTCCAGACTTTCCCCAGATGTTCACATGTGTAAGCATGCTCAATCACTCAGTCATGTCTGACTCTTTGTGACCCCAGGCACTGTAGCCCCGCCAAGCTCCTCTGTTCATGGGATTATATCCTGGCAAGGATACTGGAGTGGGTTGCCATTTCCTCCTCCAGGGAATCCTTCCCACCCAAGGATCAAACCCACATCTCCTAAAACCCCTGGCAAGGAGATTCTTTTCTACTGAGCCACTTGAGAAGCCCCAAACACCAGGTTATGAATTATCTATAAAGCTAAAGTTCACTCTTGAAGTGGAGAGGAAATATTTTGCATGCTTTAGCTCGTTTGTGATCCCTTTAAACAGAATAACATGCAATGAATGACTGAAACATTCAAAAGCATCACCATATCAGTTATTATCCTAAAATATAAGCAGAAAAGACTCTGTTTCTGGGAGGGTCTGGGGGCAGGAGGAGAAGGGGATAACAGAGGATGAGATGGCTGGATGGCATCATGGACTTGATGGACATGAGTCTGAGTGAACTCCGGGGGTTGGTGATGGACAGGGAGACCTGGAGTGCTGCGATTCATGGGGTCTCAAAGAGTCGGACACGACTGAGCAACTGAACTGAATTGAACTGAACTGAAGCAGAAAAACTAGTTGGCAGATGTTTTTCTTAAGAAAAAATAATGTCAAACAGAGGCATATGGAGCTAATTACCAAAATAGTAGTGACAACAACTGTCTTATTCTCAAGCCCAGAGGTATCATTTCCAGAAGGGAGTTCAGTGAGGGTAACAACCATTTTGTCAACTTCGCTCCAGTATCCGATCTGAAAAAAGACACAGAAAGAGTGTACTTAGATACACAGCCTTTCTATTACCAAAGCACCGAGTTATTTTCAAACCCATGTCTGAATCTGAAATTACACCTATCCTAACTAGACTTGTCCTAAACACACAGCTTTAAAAATCCTAGCCAGGGCAATTAGAGAAGAAAAAAGACATACATCTTTTAGGTATGTGAATCAAATAAGACTAGAAAGGCACTGCAAAAACCATTCCTAAAAACAGACTGTCTCTTCATGTTCACTTTTCATATTCCCCAAGGGTAATTTTCATGGGAGTGATCATATAGAAACATAAAATTCAAACAATGGCATTTTAGCCATAACAGAAGAAAAAAAAAATGTTGACTTTAAAGTTACATGCACCAGCTATGTCTGATCTCCAGAACCATAATCTTTCAGCTATAGTTCTTTTTCTTCTCATTAAACTCTTTCTACCTCTGTCTAAAAAAAAATGTGTAACTGTTTTATTCATAGTTATTTTAAAATTGTTTCAGTATTACTTACCAGAAATAGATTTTATTTAGAAAAAAGATTTTAAAATATATGTTTCTGGAGTTGTGGAGTCCATCTATGTGAATACATGTCTCCAGGACTCTGGAAGATCAGGTGGTAGGTCCACTAACCCACCTCCTCATACAGACAGAAAGCCCTCAATTCACTAAGGATTTACCTTCCGGGGCCCATTCGTTTTAAGCTCCATGATGTTAATTGTATAATTTATTCTTTTTCCGTTCTGGTCAAACTTGATATTTCCTGAGAGACCTTCAACCTGTACCTAATGAGGAAATGGGAAAGGATACAGTTATAAATTCACTTCAACCAGACACAGTCTGGTTGACCAGAGGACTCTCCCAGGTTGCAAGTCAAGAAAATGACACTCAGTAGTTTTCTTTTTTTTCTTCAACCTACCTTTGCATAGGTAGGAAATAACATTCCTTCTACATAAAATAGAAGGTATAAGGTAAGAATGACTAATTCAGCAGGAGAGAAATAGTGGCCACCCTTAAGTTGCACCGCAATCATTTTGAGTGACTGACCTGTTTGAGGGCCCTTTCTATTTCTACACCTTGTCCCCAGGGCACCGCTGGGTTTGCCAGACAGTCTCCTGCATTTCCCCTTCTGGAGATTTCAATTCTCTGCTTCCGTAAGTTTCGAAAAGCTTCAGTCATCACTTGAACAGCGTCATACGTCAGAGCAGAAGTATACTGAAAAGTATCACACATTTCATAAGAATGGGAGAAAATTCAATGACTTTCTGTGCACTGGCTAACAGAATTCCAGTTGCCCACCATACGTGTCATATCCGAGTCCAAGAATTTAGACAAAATTTCTACTTCTAGAACGCTCAGCATCTAAGAGGAATAGAATAGAATATTGGAACTATGGATTGTCCCCTTGATTCTAAACATTTCAATTATATTAACATCTCATCTATTTCAGGTTAATGTTTTCTAGTTGTATTGAGTTTTCATTTTTCCAACTAGTTTCTCATTGTAGTATCACTTTATGGTCTGATTTGGTGATACACAGAATTATGAACTTAACAAAACAATATTTCTCCACTGTCTGAAGAGAGATTCAACTGGAAATATGAGAAGAATACTGATTAATTTCAGGATCTTTACTCTCTAATTCCATCCCACTGATGCTCAAATAGATCTGCAATGTTCTATCATCGGGGTGTTTGTTTTTAAACTTCCCTAGGTGATCATGATAATCAATGAGAAGAACCACCACACTTCATGATTTCTACATCCCCTCATGCTTCAATAATCTATGATAATATTGGTTTCAAGCTTATGATATTCAGATCTCAGTGGAGCAGCAGGATTATTTTAGGAGCTGAGGGTCAAACAGAAAATAAATACTATTGAAATAACTACTACAGAAAATAACTAAGCACCATCATGGGCTGGCTAAGTATTTGAACCCAGGGATCAAACTCAGGTCTCCTGTATTGCAGGCAGATTCTTTACCATCTGAGCCACCAGAAAAGCCCAAGAATATTGGAATGGGTAGCCTATCCCTTCTCCAGGGGCTATTCCTGACCCAGGAATTGAACCAAGGTCTCCTGCATTGCAGGAAGATTCTTTACCAGCTGAGCTACCAGGGAAGGCCCTTGTGTATATACTACCACGTATCAAGGTATGATGCTGCTGCCAGTAATGATAAACCACATTTTAACATAAAAGCTTTACTGACTGCTGAGAAAATTTCTTTATTCAGTATTATTTTAATCTTTAGGTAACAAGTACAGTGAAGCTGGGGGAAAAACCACTGTACCACACTGACCCCACCTCTCTCATCCTCTTGAGGACATTTTTTTTTTTTTTGCAGATATACTGTCAACACCTCACATCAGCCTTTTTTCTCTATTGGATCATCTCTAATAGCAAATCCACTGCTCCAATATCTCCTACTACCAACAAGGAGGAAAGAAATACATGGGTAGGTAGATTAAATACATAGATGGGTGATGATGATAATAATGATGATGATGATGAAAAGTAATAGATAACTGTTTATTAGGTTCCTATAACCTCTTCAATTTCCATCATCTTTTTTCTGTCTCTTTCACAGGAACATTTGTTAAGACAAATTTTCTAAATTTTCACACCAACCCTCCTTGCTCTCTCTATGTGATGTCATTCATTCTATGGCTTTAAATTACATCCAAGTGCTCAAATGTGACTTCCTCAGCAGTACCCTTCATGCCCAGCCCACCCTCAATCACTTTCCTTCATGTGATCTTGTTTACTACCTTAATATTCACCATCAGTATCTGAGTATCCTCTTTATGTATTCTTTGTCTAATTGATCTCTTCTCCCCACTAGAATAGTTACTCTAAGGAAGCAGAAAACTTATTTGTGACCACTGAATTCTCAGAGTTCAGGGCACATTGGGCACACTTAAGAGACTTGCTTAGACGGAAGGGAAGCAGGGAAGAAGGAAGGAAAAAAGGAAGGAGGGAAGAAAAAAACAGAGAGAAGGAGGAAGGAAAGAAGGCAGATCAGAAATCTTCATACAGATTCTATCTTTACAGGATTCACATTCCCTCCCAGTTCAGTGAAAAGATATATTAACAAAAAATTGCAATATACCATTCAGTTCAGTTCAGTTGATCAGTTGTGTCCAACTCTTTGTGACCCCATGGATTTCAGCATGCCAGGCTTCCCTGTCCATCATCAACTCCCAGAGCTTGCTCAAACTCATGTCCATCGAGTTGGTGATGTCATCCAACCATCTCATCCTCTGTCATCACCTTCTCCTCCTGCCTTCAATTTATCCCAGCATTAAGGTCTTTTCCAAGGGATCAGTTCTTCTCATCAGGTGGCCAAAGTATTGGAGTTTCAGCTTCAACATCAGTCCTTTCAATGAATATTCAAGACTGATTTTCTTTAGGAAAGACTGGTTGGATCTTCTTGCAGTCCAAGGGACTCTCAAGGGTCTTCTCCAACACCACAATTCAAAGTATCAATTCTTTGGCACTCAGCTTTCTTTATAGTCCAACTCTCACATCCACACATGACTACTGGAAAAACCATAGCTTTGACTAGATGGACATTTGTTGGCAAAGTAATGTCCCTGCTTTTTAATATGCTGTCTAGGCTGGTCATAGCTTTTCTTCCAAGGAGAAAGTGTCTTTTAATTTAATGGTTACAGTCACCATCTGCAGTGATTTTGGAGCTCCCCAAAATAAAGTCTCTCACTGTTTCCACTGTTTCCCCATCTATCTGGCATGAGGTGATGGGAATGGATGCCATGATCTTCCTTTCTGAATGTTGAGTTTTAAGCTAGCTTTTTCACTCTCCTCTTTCACTTTCAAGAGGCTCCTTAGTTCTTCATTTTCAGCCATAAAGGTGGTGTCATCTGGGTATCTGAAGTCATTGATATTTCTCCAGGCAATCTTGGTTCCAGCTTGTGTTTCATGCAGCCTGGCATTCTGCATGATATATGCTTCATGTAAGTTAAATAAACAGGGTGATAATATATAGCCTTGATATACTCCTTTCCCTATTTGGAACCAGTCCATTGTTCCATGTCTGGTTCTAACTGTTGCTTCTTGATCTGCATACAGATTTCTCAGGAGGCAGGTCAAGTGGTCTGGTATTCCCATCTCTTGAAGAATTTTCCACAGTTTGTTGTGATCCACACAATCAAAGGCTTTGGTGTAATCAATAAAGCAGATGTAGATGTTTTCTGGTATTCTCTTGCTTTTTTGATGATCCAGTGGATATTGGCAATTTGATCTCTGGTTCTTCTGCTTCCTCTAAATCCAGTTGGAACATCTGGAAGTTCATGGTTCAAGTACTGTTGAAGTCTAGCTTGAAGAATTTTGAGCATTACTTTGCTAGCGTATGAGCTGAGTGCAATTGTGCAGTAGTTTGAACATTCTTGGCATTGCCTTTCTTTGAGACTGGCATGAAAAATGACCTTTTCAAATCCTGCGGCCACTGCTGAGTTTTCCAAATTTGCTGGCATATTGAATGCAGCACTTTTACAGCATCATTGTTTAAGATTTGAAATAAGTCAACTGTAATTCTATCACCTCCACTAGCTTTGTTCGTAGTGATGCTTTCTCAGACTCACTTGATTTTGCATTCCAGGATGTCTAGGTGAGTGATCACACCATCATGATATCTGGGTCATGAAGATCTTTTTTGTATAGTTCTTCTGTGTATTTCTGCTACCTCTTCTTAATGTATTCTGTTTCTGTTAGGTCCATACCATTTCTGTCCTTTATTGTGCCCATCTTTGCATGAAATATTCCCTTGGTATCTCTCATTTTTTTTGAAGTGATTCTAGTCTTTCCCATTCTAGTGTTTTCCTCTATTTCTTTGCATTGATCAATGAGGAAGGCTTTCTTAGCTCTCCTGGCTATTCTTTGGAACTCTGTATTCAGATGAATATACCTTTCCTTTTTTCCTTTGCCTTTAGCTTCTCTTCTTTTCTCAGCTATTTGTAATGCCTCCTCAGGCAACCATTTTGCCTTTTTGCACTTTTTTTTTCTTGGGGATGGTGTTGATCACTGCTTCCTGTACAATGTCATGAACCTCCATCTATAGTTCTCCAGGCTCTCTATCAGATCTAATCTCCTGAATCTATTTGTCACTTCCATTGTATAATCACGGGATTTGATTTCAGACCATATCTGAATGGTCTAGTGGTTTTCCCTACTTTTTTCAATTTAAGTCAATTTGGCAATAAGGAGTTCATTATCTGAGCCACAGTAAGCTCCAGGTCTTGTTTTTGCTGACTGTACAGAGCTTCTCCATCGTTGGCTACAAAGGATATAATCAATTATTTCAGTATTGACCATGTGGTGATGTCCATGTGTAGAATCTAATATACCATTTAGTGTTATAAATTGATCCAATGGTCGATAGATATTTTTCTTCTTACTTTTTAATATGAGAGATGTTACAATAAGGCAAATGCGAAAGTAACTTACATAGTATAAATTACCACCTCCCTGAATCTAGAGATTGTTTAATATATCACATCTTTATTATTAAAAAGGAGCGTGAAGTTATTATTATTTTTTCATGTATAGTTTAGGTGAATCAGTTTCATTTTATCACATGAATGAATCAAATTTGATGAGAAAGTGATAGGAGGAAAGAAGAAAAAGAAAATGATTTTGAGACCACAGGACTGTGACTGATGCTGTTAATTGTAAGATATACACATTTATTGCTAAATTTTCTTAAGCAATGTCACTGCAGGGATATACATGAGCCCTTCTTCACAAATCTACATTATCTCTTGGGTGGCTGCACTTTAGTTTCCTGGAAATAACCCTACTAGATGGACCTAAATCAAACCCATTTCTATTTTCCCCCCAAATCTGCAACCTCTTCCTTCAAACTGTACGAGCAAGAAATTAGTAAAATACCCTGTGTTATATATCCATGTGAAAGTGAAAATCAGTCGTGTCCAACTCTTGGCTACCCCCATGGACCATACAGTCCATGGAATTCTCCAGGCCAAAATACTGGAGTGAGTAGCCTTTCCCTTTTCCAGGGATCTTCCCAACCCAGGGATACCAGGTCTCCCGCATTGCAAGCATATTCTTTACCAGCTATGCCACCAGGGAAACCCAATAATACTGGAGTGGGTAGCCTATCCCTTCTCCAGGGGATCTTCCCAACCCAGAAATCAAACTGGTGTCTCATGCATTGGAGGTGGATTCTTTACCAACTGAGCTATCAGGAAAGCCCTTCTATGTAGGCCATCTGTATCCCTGGATTGAAAATGTAATTTCTGGGAGCCTCTCCTAAGAAAACCTTCTCAAATACAGAGAACTTTCATACAAGGAGACTAATTTCAACATCATTCATAATGTGCAAAAATTATAAGGAATCTATGAGAATAAAATAATGTTTAAAAACTATGCTTTCTGTGGAAAGCATATGTGAACATACGTGGAAGCATTATGTGAACATTAGCTTCCCTGGTGACTCAGATGGTAAAGAATCCATTTGCAATGAAGGAGATCTGGGTTTGATCCCTGGGTTGGGAAGATCCCCTGCAAAAGTGAATAGCTATCCACTCCAATATTATGACCTAGAGAATTCCACGGACTGTATAGTGCATGGGGTCACAAAGAGGTGACCCCACATGACTGAATGATTTTCACTTTCACTATTCAAACAATAAAAATTCTATTAATAATGGTTATGTTCATTGCAGCACTGTTTATAAAAACCAGGACATGGAAGCAACCTAGATGTCCATCAGCAGATGAATGGATAAGAAAGCTATGGTACATATACACAATGGAGTATTACTCAGCCATTAAAGAGAATACATTTGAATCAGTTCTAATGAGGTAGATGAAACTGGAGCCTATTATACAGACGGAGGTAAGCCAGAAAGAAAAACACCAGTATAGTATACTAATGCATATATATGGAATTTAGAAAGATGGTAATGATAACCTTGTATGCGAGACAGCAAAAGAGACATAGATGTATGGAACAGTCTTTTGGACTCTGTGGGAGAGGAAGAGGGTGGGATAATTTGGGAGAATGGCATTGAAACATGTATAATTATTATATGAAATGAATCACCAGTCCCGGTTCAATGCAGGATACAGGATGCTTGGGGCTGGTGCACTGGGATGACCCAGAGGGATGGTATGGAGAGGGACAAGGGAGGGGGGTTCAGGATGGGGAACACGTGTACACCCATTGCATATTCATGTTGATGTATGGCAAAACCAATACAATATTGTACAGTAATTAGCCTCCAACTAAAATAAATAAACAATGCAAAGAAATAGAGGAAAAGAACAGAATGGGAAAGACTAGAGATCTCTTCAAGAAAATTAGAGATATCAAGGGAACATTTCATGCAAAGATGGGCTCAATAAAGGACAGAAATGGTATGGACCTAACAGAAGCAGAAGATATTAAGAAGA
>SJYW01051109.1:0-33759 GCA_006410735.1 Raphicerus campestris | reverse complement strand
TGGTGATGGACAAGGAGGCCTGGCGGGCTGCGATTCATGAGGTCGCAAAGAGTCGGACACGACTGAGCGACTGAACTGAACTGAACTGAACTGATATTTAAAAAATAAAATAATGGTTATGTAGCAATACCAACAATACAAGCTATAAAACAAGTGAAAAACAACATTACCACTAAATATTTTTCAACAGAAAATTAGAAGAGAAATAATTGCATCCCTTCAACAAAAAAAGGAAAGAAAAATAAACAAATGTTTAGAATAAAATAAGAAGGAGGAAGCATACATGATGATATTTTCTTGCCAAGTACTCTACAATATCCATGTTGCTTTTAAAAAAATCTGTAGTATATCAAAAGCATTGCTTTAAATCATATTTATTTAAGAACAGACTTCTTGGAGAAATAGAAATATCAGTACAGCTTTTATCTGCTTCACATATCTCTATTTTCCTAGAGGAAAAAAACTGATTAGTTTGCTTTCTTATACAGCAATCTGTCTATTGCTAGTTTAATTCTTATGATGAAGTTTAGGTCACTGAATTAGAAACAGAAGCCAGTATTGTAGTTTGTATTCAGGAATTACGATCATAGTTAAAAGGCAAACTCTTCCTTGAGTCACCCTGCTCATACTACTAGGAGAAATCTACAAAGTCATCTGCTAAATGTTTCAGAGTCTATAAATGTTGGTGAACTACATTAAAAAATAAGATGAAGCTGAATCAACTAAAAGCATTTAAATCCACGCAGCATGTTACCATTATGATTCAGGGCATGAGCTCACTAAGAAGAAAAATCCTTCCAACCTTTACCAAATGTTCAAATCTAATCAAGTCTCAAGCTTATTATCATTGTAAATTAATAGTCACAATCATAGACTCAATTCTGGGCTGAGAGAAAATCAACAGCCTCTGTATCCAGAGCTCCTTCTGGTTTATGTTCTACATATGTGGCTCATTTATTTTTCTCAACAAATATGTTCACATTTTTGATTGTATAGTTAAATATTTCAATTTTATTCTACCATTCACTAAACTAGATGGAAATTAATTTGAAGGGAACATGATAGCGATGTAACAATCTCCTTCCTTGAAAACAAATGCATCATCTCTGTCCTGATGTTTATGTTCTGTGAAATTCCTCAGCTGACTTGGAAATTTATATTTCAGTGGGGTGTCATTATATGCTATGGTGCTCTGCCACAATCACTCCTATCCACACTTGAAGAAAAAATCTGGGGAAACATTTTTACAGTCCATTTTCCAAATGCACTTTTTATTTCATTTTTAAGTGTATCTTTATTGAGACTCATTTTTCAAAAGTAAAACGCTCTATGCATTTTAAACATGTTTGTTTCGCCCAATACTTATAAGATATTATTCAGTAACACATTTCTCTAATCACTGATAACAGAAAAACAAAATGAGATGAAAAGAAGTTCTGTATACATTCTGTATACAGAGGGTAACTAGGCTGTACTATAAAATTTTATGGGTCATAATGACAGCACCTATTCTGAAACATATGTTATCTGCATGGTGCTTTGAAAATAGGGAAAAAAATCAAAACATCATTCAAAAACGAAGTACTAGGCTTTAGTATTATGAAATTGTCAAAATTTCCTATGAATGGGTATTTCCATATCTTCCTTGACACTTGAAACTGAATTGAGTATAGTTTAGAAAGCATTTAATACAGCATCTTCTGCAGCTCTGATTACAGCATTTACTACTCTGTTGCCTTGAGCAAGTTAACTAAAGTGTCTGTGTGCAAAGTTTGTTATCAATGAGATAAGCAGAATAATGTCTCTTCTATGTCATAGTGGAGTTGGAAAGGTAAGTGAGGGAAAAAGGAAGAATTCATGTTGACTTAGTTCTCTATGTGTCAAACATGAGCTGGGTAGTTTCCTAGAAAGACCTTAAAAAAAAAAAAAAAACAACTCTATGCAACAAATACTTTTATTCCAATGGTATAGGTGAAGATTACAAGTTATCAAGTTATATTTTTCTCAGGGTCACAAAAATATATGGCAAAGGTGGAATCTGAATCCCGATCTCTTCATTTCAGGGATAATGAGGTGACGGGCTGTCCTGGTTTGCCTTGGCCTGTCCTAGTTTTGGATCTGAAAGTTTGGAGTCCAGGCACACTGTGACTGTTGGATTTTGAGTTTTAAAATACACTAAAAATCAAAGTTATTGACCTGCATGTTTGTCTTCTCTTTTCCTTTTATTACTATCCATCTTGTTAAAAAATTAGCTTGTCTTGACACTGTTTTGAAAACCACCATCCTGATCTATAAGACTCTGATCCAATAAGTTTAGAAAATAATTTTCATGTCGGCATATTAAAGGCCCTGAGAAATCCTGCAGTAACAATTCCAATTACTTTGATTGATCAGCATTGCCCAAACTAATAACCATTTAAAATTTTTCTTTAACATCAATTAATTTCTATAAAAATAGCATTTGTATAACATATTTAGGCTGTCAAAAGTTTTATAGTCTGATACATTTTATACAGCCATTTAAAAAAACAGCATCATTTATTCAGTTAAAATTATTATAAACTAGGCAGACACTTTGGCTCAGAGGGTAAAGCGTCTGCCTGCAATGCCTGTCTCTTATACACATCTGTGAATGGTAGAATAAAATTGAAATATTTAACTATACAATCAAATATGTTCACATTTTTGATTGTATAGTTAAATATTTCAATTTTATTCTACCATTCACTAAACTAGATGGAAATTAATTTGAAGGGAACATGATAGCGATGTAACAATCTCCTTCCTTGAAAACAAATGCATCATCTCTGTCCTGATGTTNATTCTTGCCTGGAAAATCCCATGGACAGAGAAGCCTGGTAGACTGCAGTCCATGGGATCGCAAAGAGTCGGACTCGACTGAGAGACTTCACTTTCACTTTCATTATAAACTAAATGATGTCCCCCTAGAGAATCACATAATATAATTACTCTCAGTTTCTTTATCACAAAATTATCAACATTGTCAAAAATGATGACCTCTAGGAACAATAATTAAGCTTATAAGAAAGTTTACAAAGCCTCTCTTTTCTTTAAGCTTCTTGGCGATGGCCTGAAATCAACTAACGCCATAGAAAAGAAAGAAAAATACATTATAAACTTAAAATTAAAATTATTCACTTCTCTTAATTTTGAATTCAAGTGAAGTCTACCCTCTAAGAAAGAGCTGTCTGTGATAAGGTCATCTCTACTTTCTTCTAAAGCCTTTTAAACACATGCCCTTTGTAGCTTCACTGAATAAAATCACAAAATCTTCATTAAGACCCAACATCACTGGAACAACAGGAACTCTCACTCACTGTCAGTGGAAATGCAAAATAGTACAGTTACTTTGGGAGACAGATCATTTCTTACAAAACTAAACATATGTAATTGAGCCAACACACTCCTTGGTGTTTACCCAAAGGAGTTGAGACATGAAGCCCACTCAAAAATCACCACACATGTTAACTGCAGCTTTGTTTATAATTGCCAAAACTTGAAAGCAACCAAGATAGTCTTCAATAAATAAAAGATAAATAATGTGAGGTACATGAAGACAAAAGAGTATCATCAGAGTTAAAAAGGAGTGAGCTACCAAGCAACCAAAAGACAGAAGAATTTTAAATGTAAATGACTAAGTGTAAGAAGCCAATCACAAAAGGGTACACACTATATCATTCCAACTGTATGACTTTCTGGAAAAGGTGTAACTATGGAGATAGTAAAACGATCAGTCAGTGGTGGCCAGGTGTTGCTAGTGGGAGGAGGGATAAATGAAATGCAAAGGGCTTTTAGAGCCACGGAAATGCTCTGTATGAAAAAATAACAATGAAAGCATGTTATTATCTATTATCCAAACCTGTGATGTACACGTGATGTACTCTGCGTACAAGTTAAATAATCAGAGTGACAATATACAGCCTTGACACACTCTTTTCCCAATTTTGAACCAGTGCATTGTTCCAAGTCCGGTTCTAAATGTTGCTTCTTGACCTGCATACAGGTTTCTCAGGAAACAGGTAAGGTGGTCTGGTATTCCCATCTCTTTAAGAGTTTTCTAGTTTGTGTGATTCACACAGTCAAAGGGTTTTTTTTTTTTTTTTAATTTATCCTTATCTTAATTAGAAAACTAATAAAAATGCAATGCCTTTATAAGCACACAAGATGTATCACATTTCTAAGAGTGAAAAGACAGCTCCATTGGCAAGAAACCAAAATGAACATCTTTTCTATTATTATTTTCTTTGAATAATAAAAATAAGTTTTTAATTCACTGGGAAGAAAGACTCTTGAAAGTAAAAAGAATATATTGAAAACAANCACATTTCCAAGAGTGAAAAGACAGCTCCATTGGCAAGAAACCAAAATGAACATCTTTTCTATTATTATTTTCTTTGAATAATAAAAATAAGTTTTTAATTCACTGGGAAGAAAGACTCTTGAAAGTAAAAAGAATATATTGAAAACAACATACTCAAATCAACACATCGTCTGGTTTTGATTTACCCACTGGTAGGTAAAGACTTTCCTTAGAGGCCAATATTTTACTTTGTTCATTTCTTAGGAATCTAACAGTTGAAATTACCTTATTTTTGTAGTCTGAACAATAAAAACAATATTTTCCAGGGTTACTTAAGAATTGATTTCAGCAGAGGTGACCAGCTACAAGTCACTACAATCTTTGATAGAAGGAGGTGCTATTTGAGGGTCNTTCTAACAGTTGAAATTACCTTATTTTTGTAGTCTGAACAATAAAAACAATATTTTCCAGGATTACTTAAGAATTGATTTCAGCAGAGGTGACCAGCTACAAGTCACTACAATCTTTGATAGAAGGAGGTGCTATTTGAGGGTCATAAATTTGGCAAAAATTACAAATATTAGCATAAGGTTTTAGTGCCTAAATTTGCATATCACATAATCATGGTATTAAATTTGGGAGAAATCTCAGTAATCATGGACATTTATTCCCTTTGCAGATGAAAAAATATAGACGAGATGAACCCAGATATCATGCATTATAATTCAAAAAGCAATAATGCATTTTCATTTTTCTTGGTATAATATGCATATCTCCATAGTTTAATATATCATTTCCATTACTTTTTATAAAATATGTGATTTTATCAATATGATATTTTTAATTCGAGTTTATTTCAGTTATATAAACACTTTTTAAACCTAAACCACAAAACATAAGAGATAAATCTTGTCAAGCAACTTTTTCGTTGCATATCAAAAATACTTTAGTATTCATTGTAAGGGATGAGAAATGCTGGACTGGAAGAAACACAAGCTGGAATCAAGACTGCTGGGAGAAATCTCAATAACCTCAGATATGCAGATGACACCACTCTTCTGGCAGAAAGTGAAGAGCTAAAAAGCCTCTTGATGAAAGTGAAAGAGGAGAGTGAAAAAGTTGGCTTAAAGCTCAACATTCAGAAAACGAAGATCATGGCATCTGGTCCATCACTTCATGGCAAATAGATGGGCAAACAGTGGAAACAGTATCAGACTTTATTTTGGGGGGCTCCAAAATCACTGCAGATGGTGACTGCAGCCATGAAATTAGAAGACGCTTACTCCTTGGAAGAAAAGTTATGACCAACCTAGATAGCATATTAAAAAGCAGAGACATTACTTTGCCAACTAAGGTCCATCTAATCAAGGCTATGGTTTTTCCAGCCTTGTATGGATGTGAGAGTTGGACTGGGAAGAAGGCTGAGTGCCGAAGAATTGATGCTTTTGAACTGTGGTGTTGGAGAAGACTCTTGAGAGTCCCTTGGACTGCAAGGAGATCCAACCAGTCCATTCAGACGTGAGTCTGAGTGAACTCAGGGAGTTGGTGATGGACAGGGAGGCCTGGCATGCTACGATTCATGGGGTCGCAAAGAGTCAGACATGACTGAGCGACTGAACTGAACTGAGGGGATGACAATGTGCCAGCAGTGAGTTTGGTCAGTTAAAACATTCAAGGAGCAGAATCATTTTCATGAAGCCACCACAGCACATTTAATGCATGATGCTAATTACTGAACTCAAAGTGATTATACTATTTTTCAACAGGCTTCATAATTAAGAAAGTTTGAATTCCTGTTTTAAGTCTTCTTCTGAGTAAAATGAGATTCTTGGAGGAAAGCCATTATTTAAAGTGACACACAATGCCAGTCCTATATTATGGTTGAATTCCTTAACACCTGCAGGTCCCAACAGACACAATTCAAACTAGGTCCAAACTGTCCACATGACAAGGTTATATATTGCAAGTCATTGAAGACCCTGAAAATACCAAAAATCTATCTCAAAACAGAAATGTATCCAAATTAGTTTTAAGATAGTATCAAATCATCTGAATCATCTGTCTCTTTGTCAACTTTTTTTTTTTTTTTTTTTTTGAGAAAGGTAAAATGCTCACTGCAACTGTCCTGTTTAAACCCAGGTGCCATGATAGTTCAGAATTTTATATTTCAGCCAGCAAAATAACACGACTTTTCTGCCACAGCTGAGTAAAAGAACACAGCAGATGCTCAGGACAAAAATTTAAACCCCATCTTATGGCAATGATAATTATCTATTTTTTCCTTTCCCCCTGTCTTGATATATTCAAAATATTGACTTATTTTTCACTTCATTCCTCTTCATTTCTACAAATCTCTATTATGTGCCTACTCTCTGCAAATCCCGGCATGAGCTGTGGGGCTAATAAGGATAGAAGGATGCAGAGTGTCTTTCTGAATCTTGTTTTCAATCCACAAATACCTCTCAACAAATGTAGGGTTGTGATTTTTGCAATTATTATTCTAATAAAATGGAAAGAACTGGCAAGTGTAACAAATCCATTTATTTCCCTCCCTCCTCATGCCACAACCACCATTCAGACAACTCCTGAAATCTTCCTAAAAGCTCCTGTCACCAAGATCTGTTGTCACCCAGGCCACCCATAATCTTTGTGTGTCAAACCTATAGCCACCGTTCTCCTCTAGGGCGTTCTGGCTGCTCTCATGCATGCGCAGTTGCTTCAGCTGTGTCCAGCTCTTTGTGACCCTATGAAACCATAGCCCATCATACTGGTCCATGTGGATTCTTCAGGCAAGAATATTGGAGTGGGTTGCCATGCCCTCTTGCAGAAGATCTGACCCAGCTATCAAACTTGAGTCTTTTATATCTCTTGCATTAAGCAGATGGGTTCTTTATCACTAGCATCACCTGGGAAACCCTCAGAATAAGACAAATAATTCCTTAGAGGTCAACAAGGCACATATATGTCTATAAAGTATTCTTTCTATAAAGAATTCCCTCAAAACTCCTCTATTCAACTTTCAGCCTTACAGAAATATTTATATTTTCCTTGGACTGGGGACTTTGTGGGGAGTCATGTTCTCTTCCTTCTTCTAATACTTATCTCTTCCTCAGGTTTTAAATTCCATATGATTCCCTCAAAAAAGGAAGCCTTTCTTGCTTACAGATCTGGGGATAGAAGCCTCTTAAGGTGCTTTCCTTTGTTCATTCAAAAAGCCTTTTGCTAAAGAGCTGCTCAGTGCCAGGCCTACTTCTAGGAGCTAGGAACAAACAAAATCAGGGAACAAAGAAACACCAACTAAAAATCCCTGCCTCCACGGCACTTACTGTCAAGCTGAAGGAGCCAGACGTTTAACAAAGTAATGAATAAATTCATTATGAATACAGTACACCAGGAGGTATTAAACAGAAAAAACCGGAGCAGGGAAAAGGCAGGGGACACACTCTGATGTGTGGGGAGATTGCAATTTTAAACACAGAGCCTGTTGCTAGCTTCGTTGAGGAAATGGCATCTGAATAAAGACCACAGAAGGCAGGAGGCTTAGCTTTGCAGATGTGAAGGGGAGAACTGTCCAGAAGAAGGAAGATTCAGTGCTGAGGAGGGAAGGTCTCCTGTGCTTAAGAATGGGTAGAAAGGCCACCATAAGTGAAGCAGAAGGAGCAAGGGAAGAGCCCAGAAGAGGAAGGCAGGGTATGTACAGCCACAGGAGCCAAAGGGATGCATCTAGCTTTTATTCCAGTGGCAGAGATGGCCACCGAGTGGCCTGGAGAAGAATAGAGGTGAAACAGGAGGGAAGGGGCAGGCACAATATTTGAAAGAACAACATAGCCCCAGGATATGACATGATTAGAACTAACTGGATCCAAGATGGTAGATGAGTCAACTTCCTAGACCTAGAGCCTCAGTATACATACTCACTGTAACACATCAGGAAGCTAAGTGACATAACCTGAGGGGCCATGACAGTTCGAAGGCTGACAATCAAAGACCAAAAAGTGGGTAGAGCCCAATTCCTGGAAATCCCCATCCCTTCTCCCAAAATATCTAGAATACTTCTCCCACTCATTAGCCAATGAAATTAACTGCCCCTATAAACATTGATAACCCCAGACCTTGGGACCATCCTCATCTTTTGAGATGGCCCACAATCTGTCTGTGGAGTGTGTTTCTCACTAAATAAATCCACTTCTTACCTATCACATTGTCTCTCACTCTCTCACTGAACTCTTTCTGAGCTGAGACATCAAGAATCTGAGCTTCATTAAGTCTTGAGACCAGGTGAGATCTCAGTTAAAAGACCAAGGGTTCAAGTCCCAGTCTGAGTTACACAGTGTCAGCAGCAAAATACAATTTAAGTTTTAAAAAGACCACAAGCCTGGAAGATAGAAGGACAAATGTAGAGCAAGGAAATCCAGCCTGGGAAATCTTTGCAGTATCCCCAGCAGCAAGGCCGTGGTGGCTGGATGTAAGGGGATGCAGAAGAAGCAGAATGTGCTGATGGATTGGTTGTGGGCTNAAGAATTGATGCTTTTGAACTGTGGTGTTGGAGAAGACTCTTGAGAGTCCCTTGGACTGCAAGGAGATCCAACCAGTCCATTCAGACGTGAGTCTGAGTGAACTCAGGGAGTTGGTGATGGACAGGGAGGCCTGGCATGCTACGATTCATAGGGTCGCAAAGAGTCAGACATGACTGAGCGACTGAACTGAACTGAGGGGATGACAATGTGCCAGCAGTGAGTTTGGTCAGTTAAAACATTCAAGGAGCAGAATCATTTTCATGAAGCCACCACAGCACATTTAATGCATGATGCTAATTACTGAACTCAAAGTGATTATACTATTTTTCAACAGGCTTCATAATTAAGAAAGTTTGAATTCCTGTTTTAAGTCTTCTTCTGAGTAAAATGAGATTCTTGGAGGAAAGCCATTATTTAAAGTGACACACAATGCCAGTCCTATATTATGGTTGAATTCCTTAACACCTGCAGGTCCCAACAGACACAATTCAAACTAGGTCCAAACTGTCCACATGACAAGGTTATATATTGCAAGTCATTGAAGACCCTGAAAATACCAAAAATCTATCTCAAAACAGAAATGTATCCAAATTAGTTTTAAGATAGTATCAAATCATCTGAATCATCTGTCTCTTTGTCAACATTTTTTTTTTTTTTTTTTGGAGAAAGGTAAAATGCTCACTGCAACTGTCCTGTTTAAACCCAGGTGCCATGATAGTTCAGAATTTTATATTTCAGCCAGCAAAATAACACGACTTTTCTGCCACAGCTGAGTAAAAGAACACAGCAGATGCTTAGGACAAAAATTTAAACCCCATCTTATGGCAATGATAATTATCTATTTTTTCCTTTCCCCCTGTCTTGATATATTCAAAATATTGACTTATTTTTCACTTCATTCCTCTTCATTTCTACAAATCTCTATTATGTGCCTACTCTCTGCAAATCCCGGCATGAGCTGTGGGGCTAATAAAGATAGAAGGATGCAGAGTGTCTTTCTGAATCTTGTTTTCAATCCACAAATACCTCTCAACAAATGTAGGGTTATGATTTTTGCAATTATTATTCTAATAAAATGGAAAGAACTGGCAAGTGTAACAAATCCATTTATTTCCCTCCCTCCTCATGCCACAACCACCATTCAGACAACTACCAGTTATTGTCTGGATTGCTCCTGAAATCTTCCTAAAAGCTCCTGTCACCAAGATCTGTTGTCACCCAGGCCACCCATAATCTTTGTGTGTCAAACCTATAGCCACCGTTCTCCTCTAGGGCGTTCTGGCTGCTCTCATGCATGCGCAGTTGCTTCAGCTGTGTCCAGCTCTTTGTGACCCTACGAAACCATAGCCCATCATACTGGTCCATGTGGATTCTTCAGGCAAGAATATTGGAGTGGGTTGCCATGCCCTCTTGCAGAAGATCTGACCCAGCTATCNCCCCTCAGGAGGGAGCTTGAAAGGACACATCACCCCAGGAACTTCTGCTTCGGGCCTCCTCTAAAGCAGCAGTCTCTAGCCTTTTTGGCACTAGGGATTATTTCTGTGGAAGACAAATTTTCCATGGACTGGGGTGGGGAGGATGATTTTGGGATGATTCAAGTGCATTACATTCATTGTGCCCCTTATTTCTATTATCATATTAGCTCTACCTTAAATCATCAGGCATTAGATCCCAGAGGTTGGGGACCATTGCTCTAAAGCATTAATGGGTTGTCCTCCTAAAGCACCAGAAAATTCCCCTCCACAAGCCCTTCTAAAAAGGATCTTACCTTTTCCCTTTTCTTATGTTTAATAAAAAGTGACATCTTTTCAATTGACACTTTTTTTACATTCCAACACTGCAGTCTTCTTCACTAGACTGCACAGTCTTTTAGAGCAAAGACCATGTATTTCTGCCTTCATATCCCTAAAACCTATCATGGTGCACAGCATATGTTTAACTGAATCAAGATACTACCTAATATATGTCTGAATATCACAGAAACAAGTTTTACCACAAAAGCATGATGATTTGTTCTTGAGGTGATGCAACAGTTTTTAGAGTATGACTCTGAAATCATTTAAGCCATGTCAGTGGCTTACCAGCAAGTACTGGGTCAAAGATTTGGGGAAGACTTCCCCAGGGCAACAGTGAATTCAGAGTCACAAGCAGTTGAAAGCAAGAGAAGCATATTCAAGCAGTTTGGCCCTGGGTAAGGGACTGAATCTTTTAGAAGGATCTCTAGCTTAGACAATCACCATTCTGAAGCCCACAGTAAACCACAATTTCCCTTGTGGGGACATGACCTTAACTGGATGAGAAAGGAAGCCAATGATGTCTTTTGTTCAAATACACTAGTGGTAAAGAATCCATCTGCCAACACGGGAGACACAAGAGATGCGGGTTTGATCCCTGGGCTGGGAAGATCCCCTGGAGAAGGAAATGGCAACCCATTCCAGTATTCTTGCCTGGAAAATCCCATGGACAGAGGAGCCTGGCAGGCTACAGTTCATGGGGCCTCAAAGAGTCATGCATGACTGAGCTCACACGCTGAAGATTATACATAAAGAATTATTAAGTCAAAATTTTCTGCGCTGATGGAGGTGGAGGGCAGGGTCATTCTCCACTGGAAGTTTCTACTTTGAACAAAATAACATGAACTTTCATTGCATTTGTCTGGGTCTTATCTCTGTCTAGCTTGTACTTCTTGACCATTATCACTTGGATCACCTGCCTCCCAGAAACACGTTTCTACCACAACACTTCAACTGTGGAGCAAGTTTATTTGGAGCAAGTTTTTAAAAGTTGTCTTATTTTCACACAACTGATCATTAGTTCCCCAAAACTCTGGCAAACATTAGAGCTACACAACAGCTAGTAGCTGAGGATGCCTAAAAAAATATTGAGAATACAGTAAATCCTCAGGCTTCCCCAGACAGAGATAAGATAATAGAAAGAACCAGCTTCACAGAGTTTTCTTCCAGGTAGTCATTTAGCCTTGCACTAAACTCTTCCCTGCTTAAACAGACAGGGTAGCAGAGGAGATGGCAATAGAGTGGACAGAAAACAGATTCCTAGGCAGGCAAACCTCACTTTGAATCCCTCCTCTGTCATTTTCCTGCTGTATAATTCTGACCAAGTTACTAAACAAATCTGAGTTTTGGCTTTCCAATCAAAAAAGTAAATTAAAAACATCAACTTCATAAACTATTATAAAACTAGGTAGGATGTTACTTTTCAAGCACTTAGAGCTGACACCAGATAAACAATGGTTAGCATCAGTACCAGGATATGTATGAGAATAACCATTTCTAAGATTTATAGATTTCAGCAGACTTTGGGAGAAATATCTTATCAAAGGGTTAGTGACAAAGATTATGATTCCAAGTCATCCTAACCATGGAACTGTAAAGAAAGACATGCTGCTACTGCTGCTAAGTAGCTTTAGTCGTGTCCGACTCTGTTCGACCCTGTAGACGGCAGCCCACCAGGCTTCCCCATCCCTGGAATTCTCCAGGCAAGAACACTGGAGTGGGTTGCCATTTCCTTCTCCAATGCGTGAAAAAAGTGAAAGTGAAGTCACCCAGCCGTGTCCGACTCTTAGCAACCCCATGGGCTGCAGCCTACCAAGCTCCTCCATCCGTGGATTTTCCAGGCAAGAGTACTGGAGTGGGGTGCCATTGCCTTCTATGAAAGAAAGACATCAGTTCAGTTCAGTTGCTCAGTCATGTCCGACTCTTTGAGACCCCATGAATCGCATCACGCTAGGCCTCCCTGTTCATCACCATCTCTCGGAGTTCACTCAGACTCATGTCCATCGAGTCCGTGATGCCATCCAGCCATCTCATCCTCAGTCGTCCCCTTCTCCTCCTGCCCCCAGTCCCACCCAGTATCAGAGTCTTTTCCAATGAGTCAACTCTTCGCATGAGGTGGCCAAAGTACTGGAGCTTCAGCTTCAGCATCATTCCTTCCAAAGAAATCCTAGGGTTGATCTCCTTCAGAATGGACTGGTTGGATCTCCTTTCCCAAATATTCCAAACTTTCCTAAACAACAACAAGGTTCCTGAAATAACCATGCACAAAAGATGTCACATAATTCAGGGGTCACAGGCCTTCCCACCTCTGATGCTAACCCAATTGTGAAAGCTGTTCAGTACCAAGCATCTTCTGGGGCTTGCTCATCTAAAAGGAGTATTTTATGCACACACACACACATACACACATACACACACTTTAATAGACAGTCCTCTTGGGGATTTTTTCCCTGTGAAAATCAAGTAGAATAGAATTAGCTTAAAGACCTCTACAGAGAATCAGAGAAGACACTACTCAAAATTGATTCTACATCCTATTGTATAGCACATGGAAAGAAACAAAAATGTAGTACCTATGAACAAAAAATAAAATAAAACTGAGTCTATCAAAGATGACTAGATGATACATTATAGACTGCAACTTTACCACTAATTTCAAAACCCTCACACATTGCTACTGCTGCTGCTAAGTCACTTCAGTCGTGTCCGACTCTGTGCGACCCCATAGACGGAAAACCACCAGGCTTCCCCGTCCCTGGGATTCTCCAGGCAAGAACACTGGAGTGGGTTGCCATTTCCTTCTCCAATGCATAAAAGTGAAAAGTGAAAGTGAAGTTGCTCAGTCATGTCTGACTCTTAGCGACCCCATGGACTGCAGCCTACCAGGCTCCTCCGTCCATGGGGTTTTCCAGGCAAGAGTACTGGAGTGGGGTGCCATTGCCTTCTCACACGTTAGCAAGTTCTATAAATGGATGAATGTATTTGTTAGGCACACATCAAGGAATGAAGAGTCTACTGACAATAAAGCTATTTTGGAGAAAGGTTGCATTTAAATGCATTTAAAACAGCTGTTGACCAGGCTCCTGCCTTTTAGTAAACCTTCTGAATTTTGTTTCTAGAAGGGCATCTATAAATGGCCTATAGCTGTCTCGTTTTATTAGCTCTTTACAATGCAAGACATAAATTTCTCAGATAAAGCACCGGTAATGAAATTCCACGGTGAGCCTGTTTGTGGTAGGCAGCGCTGCTTCCCAGACCTGTACAGNCTTTTTTGCATTTCTTTTCCATGGGGATGGTCTTAATCCCTGTCTTCTGCACAATGTCACGAACCTCATTCCATAGTTCATCAGGCACTCTATCAGATCTAGGCCCTTAAATCTATTTCTCACTTCCACTGTATAATTATAAGGGATTTGATTTAGGTCATGCCTGAATGGACTAGTGGTTTTCCCTACTTTCTTCAATTTAAGTCTGAATTTGATAATAAGGAGTTCATGATCTGAGCCACAGTCAGCTCCTGGTCTTGTTTTTGTTGACAGTACAGAGCTTCTCCATCTTTGGCTGCAAAGAATATAATCAATCTGATTTCAGTGTTGACCCTCTAGTGATGCCCATGTGTAGAGTCTTCTCTTGTGTTGTTGGAAGAGGGTGTTTGCTATGACCAGTGCATTTTCTTGGCAAAACTCTGTTAGTCTTTGCCCTGCTTCATTCTGCATTCCAAGGCCAAATTTCTCTGTTACTCCAGGTGTTTCTTGACTTCCTACTTTTGCATTCCAGTCCCCTATAATGAAAAGGACATCTTTTGGGGGTGTTAGTTCTAAAAGGTCTTGTAAGTCTTCATAAAACAGTTCAGCTTCTGCAGCATTACTGGTTGGGGTATAGAGTTGGATAACTGTGGTATTGAATGGTTTGCCTTGGAGATGAACAGAGATCATTCTGTCATTTTTGAGATTGCATCCAAGTACTGAATTTCAGACTCTTTTGTTGACCATGATGGCTACATGAAAGGAGGGGATATACAGGCAATGAGCAGCCAAGAGACAACAGGGCAGCCTTGGGGCATGGTCCTGGTTCTCCCTCAAGGGATACACATTACTTTTCTTTAAGCTTTTCTGTGGGACGAAAGCCCCCAACAAATGGAAGAGCCTATGTTTTTATATTTGTGAGCCTGTGCCCTCTGGAGTGCCCCACAAGGAAGGGCCATCACCATCTCTCTGAAACTTGGTAGAAGGAGCCATCAGGGAGTCAGTACAGAAGGAAATGCTACAGCAAGAAAGGTCACCAACGAAGTGAAATCTGGTGCTACATCTTGGCAATCTTGGCTACATTTTTGGCAGAATATTTCTTCTGCCAAATATCGTAGGCAGAACACATTGCCAACAATGTCTCATCCTCCAAATCTGCTTGAACTTTGATGTATGGCACATGAGCTTTAATAGTGATATGACTTCCATGAGAAAAAATCATTTGCTTTCATCCTCTCACAGCCGGCAGCTGTGGGAGGCTACAGGATGACTAATAGAGTGTTCAGAGGAACATGTCAGCTCCATCTGAGGGTGAGCCCCACATGCAAGCTTCATCAGAAAACTATACTGGCACCATATCTGGGTGCAAGGAAGCCTGCAATCCCACCAGATGGGATCCACAGTCAGATCCCTGCTGAGAGCAGGTGAAGACAGACCCTGATGGCTGTCCCCTTGCTGACTCTCAGCATCTCCATTGCACGAAGACATGCCCACAAGACCATAACCCTGTTATAAATGCATCTGTGCTGAATCTCAGTCAAGGTCACCAAACAAGAAGCCACCTACTTTTGAGGAAAAATTAGTTCTGGGCTATTCTTTAAGATCCCATGGGACACTTTAATTCTGTGTCAAATTCTCACAAAATTAAAAGAATCCATTTACATACCCCAAAGTAGAAAACTTCAGAGCTTCTAATTTTTATCTAGCACCAGATACAAATTTAAAGGTAAACATTTATATCTGNTCTCACTTCCACTATATAATTATAAGGGATTTGATTTAGGTCATGCCTGAATGGACTAGTGGTTTTCCCTACTTTCTTCAATTTAAGTCTGAATTTGATAATAAGGAGTTCATGATCTGAGCCACAGTCAGCTCCTGGTCTTGTTTTTGTTGACAGTACAGAGCTTCTCCATCTTTGGCTGCAAAGAATATAATCAATCTGATTTCAGTGTTGACCCTCTAGTGATGCCCATGTGTAGAGTCTTCTCTTGTGTTGTTGGAAGAGGGTGTTTGCTATGACCAGTGCATTTTCTTGGCAAAACTCTGTTAGTCTTTGCCCTGCTTCATTCTGCATTCCAAGGCCAAATTTCTCTGTTACTCCAGGTGTTTCTTGACTTCCTACTTTTGCATTCCAGTCCCCTATAATGAAAAGGACATCTTTTGGGGGTGTTAGTTCTAAAAGGTCTTGTAAGTCTTCATAAAACAGTTCAGCTTCTGCAGCATTACTGGTTGGGGTATAGAGTTGGATAACTGTGGTATTGAATGGTTTGCCTTGGAGATGAACAGAGATCATTCTGTCATTTTTGAGATTGCATCCAAGTACTGAATTTCAGACTCTTTTGTTGACCATGATGGCTACATGAAAGGAGGGGATATACAGGCAATGAGCAGCCAAGAGACAACAGGGCAGCCTTGGGGCATGGTCCTGGTTCTCCCTCAAGGGATACACATTACTTTTCTTTAAGCTTTTCTGTGGGACGAAAGCCCCCAACAAATGGAAGAGCCTATGTTTTTATATTTGTGAGCCTGTGCCCTCTGGAGTGCCCCACAAGGAAGGGCCATCACCATCTCTCTGAAACTTGGTAGAAGGAGCCATCAGGGAGTCAGTACAGAAGGAAATGCTACAGCAAGAAAGGTCACCAACGAAGTGAAATCTGGTGCTACATCTTGGCAATCTTGGCTACATTTTTGGCAGAATATTTCTTCTGCCAAATATCGTAGGCAGAACACATTGCCAACAATGTCTCATCCTCCAAATCTGCTTGAACTTTGATGTATGGCACATGAGCTTTAATAGTGATATGACTTCCATGAGAAAAAATCATTTGCTTTCATCCTCTCACAGCCGGCAGCTGTGGGAGGCTACAGGATGACTAATAGAGTGTTCAGAGGAACATGTCAGCTCCATCTGAGGGTGAGCCCCACATGCAAGCTTCATCAGAAAACTATACTGGCACCATATCTGGGTGCAAGGAAGCCTGCAATCCCACCAGATGGGATCCACAGTCAGATCCCTGCTGAGAGCAGGTGAAGACAGACCCTGATGGCTGTCCCCTTGCTGACTCTCAGCATCTCCATTGCACGAAGACATGCCCACAAGACCATAACCCTGTTATAAATGCATCTGTGCTGAATCTCAGTCAAGGTCACCAAACAAGAAGCCACCTACTTTTGAGGAAAAATTAGTTCTGGGCTATTCTTTAAGATCCCATGGGACATTTTAATTCTGTGTCAAATTCTCACAAAATTAAAAGGATCCATTTACATACCCCAAAGTAGAAAACTTCAGAGCTTCTAATTTTTATCTAGCACCAGATACAAATTTAAAGGTAAACATTTATATCTGGTTTTTTTTTTTTTCCATTTGTGCAGAAAACAAGAGCATCAACTAAAATTCTCCAGGATGTTATCAACATAACTTTGAGGGCATCTGAAATAACACTGTTCCTGACTGGTTCTTGCACAGTGTGCTTTATAACAGATAAACAGATCATTACACATTTGACAATGTTCTGAAACTTTTAATTGCCATATAGCTCTAGTTTCACAAAGCAAGTGAACATGATCTCAGCCCACTCACTCTTCCATGTACTTTCCCTTAGGTTTTACACATCTCTGGTCTCAGTAAGGTGACCAACAGAAGAAAAATAAAAACATTCCTATCAACAGCAGAAATATTCATATTTGGAAGTAAATATAAGCCTGTATGTGTACACACAATAAAATACATTGAATAAACAAGTAAAGACTTAAATGTGCCCAAACCCACAGAGCATTTGAAGATTCTTTGATTGCATAAGGCACTACATTTATTTTGTTAATTATTCAAGTAAAGTTTTTCTTCTTTATAAGACGTTCCAGAGAACAGGCTGATCACCAGAAGTTAGTTAGAGACAGGTGGCGGAGGAGGTGGAGATGGAAGTGGAGGTGGAGGCTGGAATGAAAGTGAGAAAGGAGGTGGAGGTGGAGATGCAGGTGGAGGCAGATCCTGATAGACATGTACCTTAATTGTAGTCGTGTGTGCTCCAGGGTATTCTTTTTCTTCCAGTGTTGACCATCTTTCTATAAACTTAGATACCAGAGAATCATCATAGTCCACTATCTGAAATCCAGAGACATTTGCTCCTCCAAACTGAATTTTTAATAGGTCTCCATCAGTAAATCCCTAGGCAGAAAACACATTTATGTCATATTTTTTTAATTAAGAACCAAATAGAACTTTGACATTTACCAAATAACTCTATACACTGTGGTTTTGCAAATTTTAAAGAATACCAAAGAGATATAAAAAGCCTATAGTAAATGTTTCATGCATTTTATCAGCCAATATTCTTCTTCAGCACTTAGCATCATCTTGGTTAACATGGTCCTTAATCAATGATTGTCTACTGGTCCTACTTACATAAAAGCTCTCCAGATTATTGAAATGGAGTCTTATTTATCCTTATCTAAGGAGAAGAATGGGGTTTTATTATTTCTACAGCAGAGCACCACCAGATATTTAAACATTAAGCCAGTTCTTCAAGAGCTACAACACTGTGAGATGGTTATTTTTATTTAAATTGTTCATTCTCTCAGGTAAAATAAAACCTTTTAAAAGAGAAGGAAAGGTTCCAAATGCTTTGTCATTATTTGAAAACAATTAAGCATGAAACTTAGTTTTTATAAAATGTATTTAATTTTTAAAAATTCACTTCCACTGTATTATTAGGATGAATTCAGTCATCACTAAAACTATCATATGGTGTTTCCACTGACTTCCAATACTGTGCTGATTTAAATTGTACCTCAGTTTGGGAGCACATTCTCCAAATGATGAAATCACAATTTAAAAAAGCCATGATTATAAATATTTTCATTTTATATACTATTCCACATCACTGTACAAAAAAAGTGAAAATATTTTGACTCTAAAGTGTAACAGTCTTTTCTTTGTTGCTGATATTAAAAATATAGTTTAATATTATTTGTGTAGAGGATACTTATCTATATTTTGTTAGTGAATTATGTTTTTGTTTTTTCTTTTTATCAAAATAATTCAAATAAACGAAAATATAGAGAGAACAAAAATCATAGATTTTCTGTTCTGCCCCCCACACGCATTAGTTAAGCTCTTCAAAACAATCCATTTCAGTAATTTTTGTTTTTCATGTATTTGCCTCCATATTTCTGCATGAAACATTTTTNAGGAAAATATATAGAGAACAAAAATCATAGATTTTCTGTTCTGCCCCCCACATGCATTAGTTAAGCTCTTCAAAACAATCCATTTCAGTAATTTTTGTTTTTCATGTATTTGCCTCCATATTTCTGCATGAAACATTTTTGCTCTTTTTTTCCTTTCTTAACCATGCTAAGTTTTCTTATGAGTTTATACTTCTGCTAGATGAGTAAGTCTCATAACCAAACCACCTATCTCTTGTCCCATTTTCATGTTCACTGTTTTCATATTTAAAATTCTGTTATTTAGAATAAAGCCAAACAATGTGCTAGGATTTCATTTTCCTTCTTAAATAATCTTTCCTTCTAATGTTAATGATATCTGCATTTTTTCACTACTAGAACTTTCTCTGTACTTATCCTTAATTTTTTCCAGTTGCTCCACAAAAAAATTTCATGTTTATACAAATAAAGCTTTTTCAAATAAAATATTCAAACACTGCAAGCAATCTATTTTTCCTGTGTCCTGGAGCCTTTCTCCTTAATGCTGCAACCTGATTGGTTCCTCTTTCAATTTGCTCTGCCATCGTTCCCCTGAATTGCCCCTCCCCACTTTTCTGAGCAGATTCTCTGTATCACTTTTCTCTCTTGTTTTACCCCTTCCTTCTGCTAGAGTCCGCAGAAGTCCTCTGAGACGCATGGAGGTACATTTTTTGAGACACTGAATGCCTGTAAATACCTTTATTTCGCTCTGACAATTGACCAGTATTTTGTCTGGTCAAAACTTAAAATTTCAATTTTAAATTGAAATCCTCATAATCTGAAGGCATTGTTCCAGAGACTCTTGTTTTTATTTAAAATTACAATATCATTATTTCTAATCATTTTTTGCATGTGACCTGTTTCATACTCCTCCCTGGCCCACACCTGTCAAAACCTTTAAGATCTTTTATTTATCTCTGAAATTTCATGATGATATTTTGTTTAAAATATGAAACCTTTTGTCGTTCATTATTGAGTGTACCCAATAGGCAGTTGTGTGTCATTCAATACCAGGAATTTTTCTGAACATTTCTTTGATAACTTCCTTCTCCTTTTTTTTTCACTATTTGTGTTTCTACAAAATTTATTATTAAGATGTAACTCTTAGATTAAACATCTCAGTCCCTCAGTCTTCTCCACACACACCATTTTATATTGTATTTTCATTTTGCTACATAATTTGAAAATTTTTCTCAAATTTACCTTCCAAGTTACTCAATTTACATGTGATTTTAGAAAAAAAAAAGTTAACTTTCCAGAGCTCTTTCTTGTTCCTTTTTTTTTTAGCATCCTTTTCTTTTCCTTATGGATGACATTTTCTCCTCTTTCTCTGCACATATTCTTAAAATTTGAAGTCTTGTTCTGATTCCTGACTGCCCTGTTCCTCTTTTTTGTACTGTGTCCTTCGTGGCAAATATTTTTCTCAAATGCCTAGTAATGCTTAGCAGTCTAAGAGGAAGATGCTGAAATGATTCTTGAAATTTGTATGTGCCCAAGTGGGGCTGGTTGATGAGTGAGCCTCATTGTAGACAGAGTCAAGTGGGTGGATGGCAAGGCTTTTAATCTGTATATGAAGAGCTGAAGACAGGAAAATTGCATTCCCTATGACCACTTCTTTATCACTTTATCCCTTTTAATGATACATCAGGAACGGAACCACAGCCTGTTGGGGAGGTTAATCAAGCTTTCAGCAATTCCTGAAGAAATGAACCAACAATAATATCTGAGGATTTTTCTATCTATTACAACTACTTCCTCTTACACTCATTAGCCACTGGGAGGGAAAGCGTGCAAGTCCAATCAAGAGTTTAGAAGATGAAAGCCCTTCAACTTTGGATGGCATTCTTCAATTTTAAATGTCAGGGAAATTTTCAAGTGCCCTAGAAATTCTCAGAAACTGCAGCACTCTACAGATTCTTTGAATCTACTGATTCACCAGAAGTTCCATATGGTGAAGATACAAAGTATTTAGAAAAGGAAAAACACCACTTGAATTCAGATAAAATATTAGATAGACTTTTCCCCAGAAGCATGACAGCAGAAAGAAGTTGCTTTTATTTTTTACTCTTTTTACTTTGGTCATTCAATAACATATTTCTTTTTTCATATCAACTCTCAAATGGACCTCCTTCTGTCATTATTTCTCCATGTTCCAATATAACTTCTCCATCTGGACATTTTTAAAGATCACAGCTTTCAGTGTGGCTCTATGCCGTTCATCAAATGGCACAATTCACATGGGGACTGACTGTCCAGACTGTTCCTTGCACAGAGCAGTTCTGGAAAGACTGATTACAGAACTGCATTTATTTTAACTCTTGCTTCTCTAGTCAGGAACTATTTAGGGTCTATAAGCCAACTGGTAAGTAAGTTCTAAGGAATTTTTAGAGTAGCTATTTCATTGCCAAACAGAAATTTTATATTGAACAACCAGCTTTTCCCACTAGCATGTATGTCTGGGGTTTAATATTCTTTATCAATGCTGAAGACAATATTTATCACTTGTAAAGTTGTNCACACCTGTCAAAACCTTTAAGATCTTTTATTTATCTCTGAAATTTCATGATGATATTTTGTTTAAAATATGAAACCTTTTGTCGTTCATTATTGAGTGTACCCAATAGGCAGTTGTGTGTCATTCAATACCAGGAATTTTTCTGAACATTTCTTTGATAACTTCCTTCTCCTTTTTTTTTCACTATTTGTGTTTCTACAAAATTTATTATTAAGATGTAACTCTTAGATTAAACATCTCAGTCCCTCAGTCTTCTCCACACACACCATTTTATATTGTATTTTCATTTTGCTACATAATTTGAAAATTTTTCTCAAATTTACCTTCCAAGTTACTCAATTTACATGTGATTTTAGAAAAAAAAAAGTTAACTTTCCAGAGCTCTTTCTTGTTCCTTTTTTTTTTAGCATCCTTTTCTTTTCCTTATGGATGACATTTTCTCCTCTTTCTCTGCACATATTCTTAAAATTTGAAGTCTTGTTCTGATTCCTGACTGCCCTGTTCCTCTTTTTTGTACTGTGTCCTTCGTGGCAAATATTTTTCTCAAATGCCTAGTAATGCTTAGCAGTCTAAGAGGAAGATGCTGAAATGATTCTTGAAATTTGTATGTGCCCAAGTGGGGCTGGTTGATGAGTGAGCCTCATTGTAGACTGAGTCAAGTGGGTGGATGGCAAGGCTTTTAATCTGTATATGAAGAGCTGAAGACAGGAAAATTGCATTCCCTATGACCACTTCTTTATCACTTTATCCCTTTTAATGATACATCAGGAACGGAACCACAGCCTGTTGGGGAGGTTAATCAAGCTTTCAGCAATTCCTGAAGAAATGAACCAACAATAATATCTGAGGATTTTTCTATCTATTACAACTACTTCCTCTTACACTCATTAGCCACTGGGAGGGAAAGCGTGCAAGTCCAATCAAGAGTTTAGAAGATGAAAGCCCTTCAACTTTGGATGGCATTCTTCAATTTTAAATGTCAGGGAAATTTTCAAGTGCCCTAGAAATTCTCAGAAACTGCAGCACTCTACAGATTCTTTGAATCTACTGATTCACCAGAAGTTCCATATGGTGAAGATACAAAGTATTTAGAAAAGGAAAAACACCACTTGAATTCAGATAAAATATTAGATAGACTTTTCCCCAGAAGCATGACAGCAGAAAGAAGTTGCTTTTATTTTTTACTCTTTTTACTTTGGTCATTCAATAACATATTTCTTTTTTCATATCAACTCTCAAATGGACCTCCTTCTGTCATTATTTCTCCATGTTCCAATATAACTTCTCCATCTGGACATTTTTAAAGATCACAGCTTTCAGTGTGGCTCTATGCCGTTCATCAAATGGCACAATTCACATGGGGACTGACTGTCCAGACTGTTCCTTGCACAGAGCAGTTCTGGAAAGACTGATTACAGAACTGCATTTATTTTAACTCTTGCTTCTCTAGTCAGGAACTATTTAGGGTCTATAAGCCAACTGGTAAGTAAGTTCTAAGGAATTTTTAGAGTAGCTATTTCATTGCCAAACAGAAATTTTATATTGAACAACCAGCTTTTCCCACTAGCATGTATGTCTGGGGTTTAATATTCTTTATCAATGCTGAAGACAATATTTATCACTTGTAAAGTTGTGGGCTGTTTCAATCTCTCCATGACTACTAGAAGTAACTTGTGATATAACAATCTAATATTCCAGAAGCCATGACACAGATCTTCATTTGTATAAATAGGAAACCTCAGAGTCCTATAATGCTCTGGAGAACACATTCTCATTCTCTTCTTTTGTCCCTCTTCTAATCACGTTTTTTCTCAGGTTGGGGAGAGGCAGCCCTCAATTACACAGAGTCACATTTAATAAGGATTGTAAACCTTTGGAACACTAAAAACTGGAGCTCATTTTATTGCTGATTTTAAAATTGTTTTGAAAAAAGGAAACATCTAGTGATAATTCTAAATTGACTTTGACTATATGGAAGAAAGGGAGATGCAATTAACCACTGGGATGTTTCAATATAGGGGCTTCTCAGGTGATTCAGTGGTAAAGAATCTGCCTGCCAACACAGGAGATGCGGGTCCGATCCTCGGGTTGGGAAGATCCCCTGGAGGAGGAAATGGAAACCCACTCCTGTATCCTTGCCTGAGAAATCCCATGGACAGAGGAGCCTGGTGAGTTATAGTCCATAGGGTCGCAAAGAGACACAACTGAGCAATACACACATGTGTTTCAGTATAATCTTAATTTTAGAGGAATCTCAAAAAAAAAGTGATCAACTGTAGTAATTCAGTTTTCATTGTGTTGCTTATACAGCAAGTAGGAAATCAGAAATAAATAATGTATAACATATCAATATTCTAGATAGTTCCAGGTTTTCTTTTGCACTAAGACACAGTCTCACAAATGTGCATTTATACACAAAGAACTTTAAAGAAATGGGTAAAGGGTAATATTTATAAATCATAGTGACAGAAACAAGAGGAAACTTGGACAATAAAATTTTATCTTTTTGAAAAATTTCCCTCAGTTAACACAAAGCATATGCCTTGTAACACAAAGTATAAGCTTGTCAAATATTGTTCTATCATTTCTCACATCATTTATAATAATAGGAAAGTGATTAGGAAATATAAAGTAGAAAGTAAATCTAAAACATAACAAATTCAGAAAAACATCACCACTTCTAACTGACCAATGTAATCAAAATATGTTTTTAAAAATACCATTGATAAATCCTAGCTATTGATTGTTTTTAATTTATAGGCATCTCTATTAAAATAATAACTATAATTAATTCACCTACCAGATTTGCAATGATGTAATGGTATCCTTTAACATGTTTTCCAATGGTAATAACCTGACAAAGATAAAAAAAAATGTAAGTAATGCAAATGTAAAATTACTTATGAATTGATTCAGAAAATTAAAAAAAATTATTTACTATGTTTCTTGATCATCTACAAAGAGTCATATTTGATAAAACATGATTATCAAATTCAGAGACTATTTCTCTCAGAAAAAAGTAAACATACATTTTAGTGCTTTATAAATTTTACCATTCAAGAAGCCAACAACTAAAAAAAATACACATGTATTTTGTAATAGTACATGAATTTTAAGAGAATATTAAGAAATATATGACAGAATTCTAACAAGGACTGTAAAATAATATTCCAATCTTACGAATCTTGAAATAATTGTAGCCTAGTTACAATGAACATTGTTATTTCCAGTTTGAAGCAGCAAAATATCAGGGAAGCTAATTTTTCTCCACAAATCCAAGTCAAAAATCAACGGCGAGATAAACACCAAATGGAACCAGCAATTGTTGGTAATGCTCACAACAATCTTGGTCACTACTGAATCAACTGGACCCCTCACTGATCTAAATCACTGATAAAGAAACGTGGGTGAACAGTCATGCTGCAGAGTGGTACTTAGATACTCAACTTTAATTTCTATTTTTAAGGAAATAGTTACACCTATGCAAAGCATCACATGCTAATAAAAACTGAAAAACATTAGCTCAGTCCCTTATTAAACTGTTTTGGGGGCTTCTCTTTGCTTTTAGCAAAATGATCAAAATCCTTCATATGTAGCAAAATCCAGGTCCACCTTCTCCCTCTCTAACTAGAGTTAGAGTCCTCTTTCAGCTTCTTTGTGCACAAAAGGTTTCTTTCCATCACCTCAGGGCTTTCATAGATCCCACTGACTGCTTGGAAAGTTCCTCCACCACCATCTTCTTTGTCTCTTGAGGCACAGTGAACCCCAGCCAAAATCGCTACCTCCTAGAAGATTCCCTTCCTGAATCCACTTCCTCATCCCAGACAAAGTCAGGTGCTCAAAGAGCAAGTGAAAGTCGCTTAGTCTTCTCTGAGTCTTTGCGACCCCATGGATTATACAGTCCATGGAATTTTCCAGGCTAGAATACTGGAGTGAGTAGCCTTTCCCTTCTCCAGGGGGCCTTCCCAACCCAGGGATCGAACCCCATTAAAAAACAAGTGGAGGGCCAAACCCTAGAAGGATTCCACCATATTTCACCACTACCTCATATGGCAGACTTTGCTTCTAAGTGGTCGCTATTTGGAAGGGAGTTTGGGTTTATATTATTTTGTAACTTCTTTTTATGTTACACAACTAAATTGCCTTTTCCCAGAAAAAGAACACTTTGTATTGAAGGTAGGATTTTGAAGAAAAGATATCCTCCTAAATGAAATGCATTTTAATTAACTAACATAAGCTGAATTTAGATGGTCATGTCTCATATTTCCTACTGGCATCTATTGACTGTCCTTACTGGTCATCCTACTGTATCAATCATGCATGTCTTCCTTCCGGGGATTAAGAAAAATCACAGTATAAATGGTACTATCAGAAGTAGAAGTCCTTGACTTGTGTGTTCATTGGCAGAAAGAAGAAATATGAAAATGATCTAGCCCTGCTTCTCTGGTTGAGATCAGCCATACAGTCATATTTCTGTTTTATGGAGCCATTAGTATTATGCTAACAACAGTAAGTCTGTTAATTGCTAAATGCTTTTGATGTCTGAGTCCTTTTCCCACCTAATCCAATTAGAAATAGGTGTTTCTAAGATTTTATTAAGTGATAAAGTACTCAAGACTAACATTGTTTAATTCTATTTCTAACTAATTTAAGCTATTAAGAATATAAAGTTTTATCTCATCTCCATTCTCTTGACAGAGGGAATAAGCGAGTAGTGTTTCCTTTTCTTTAAATGTACCACAGACCTACATTTTGCCTAGTAAACTCTATTCAACAAAGGCCTTCAATGATCTCTCAACTGAAATTACGTTTATGTTCAACTTTTTTTCTCATAATATCCCGTTCTGTTCCTTGATAGTATACAGCATTATTATAGTTGCATATTTATTGGGCTGTAAAACATCATGACTGTTCACCTTGATGGGGCAGGCCAGTTCTGGCTAACATTATGTTTTTGGATCTACTGCAGTGCCTGTCTGGCAAACATTAGATGGCTGAGAGAAATTTATTGAGCAAACACATGAAGGCTTGAACACAAGCCAGCCAGCCAAGTGGTACCCACGTGTGAACCTATCATAAATCTTCCAACTCCTGTTAAGACAGATACTTCCTCCTCCATGCTCTTAGACCACATTGCATTACAACCTGCAATTCTGCAGCACTGATTATGTGTGAACACTTTCATTCCCCTCTCAACAGTGAATTCATGGGGTGTGGTCTAGGCTTTCTTTCTTTTCTCTGTATGCCTCATTCCAGACACATATAAGGTCCTCAATAAATGCACACATGCACACTGTACATTCAAATAAAATATATGCCCAAGATACTGTGTACATTTTGAATGGATGTCCATATGGATGTTTATTTAATCACAATCATGTATTATTTGTTTCAAAACATTTCATTCCATGAAGGAACATCATTTGCAGCAACACTGATGGATCTAGAGATTATCATACTAAATGGAATAAGCCAAGGACAAATACCATATGATATTATTTACATGTGGGATCTAAAATATGATACAAAGGAACTTACCTATGAAACAGACACAGTCTCACAGACATAAAGAACAGAGTTTTGGTTGCCAAGAGGGAGAGATGGGGGAGTGAAGGACTGGGATTTGGGGATTAGCAAATTCAAACTATTATATATAGAATGGATAAATAACAAAGTCCTACTGTATACCACAGAGAACTCTATTCAATATTCTTTGATAAATCATCATGGAAAAGAATATGAGAAAGAAGGTATAGATATAGATAACTGAATCACTTTCCTGTATAGGAGAAATGAACTAACATTGGAAATCAACTATACTTCAACAAAATAAATTTTAAGAAATTCCATTCTCTATATTCCCAGTTGTTCTCATAGTTCCTCTCTTCTGGTTTTGAAAGAAATATTTTCTTATAGGCTTTCACCAACCTGTATTATGATGAGTCATGAACACATAAATTTTTTAAACCAAAGACTAATGACTATTATTAAAATTCAGTTTTAATGAGAATCTCTTCTGAAATTCAAATGAGTTGTTGAGGTCACATTTGAACAAGAAGCCTTCAGGTTAAAAACAATCCCAGTCTCACATCCTGAGATAAGATTAAAGCTTTTCTACTGATATGTTCACTTCTCTGGCATACAACATTTTGTTCTTCCTTATAACAAGCTAGTTTGGTTCACTTATTCCATGTTTCATGAGAAATCTATTTTGTATATCTTAGGCCTTGTATTATTCTATATCAATTAAGGCTTCGTCAACATTTGTGTTTGCAAAATGTTTTGTGTTATACAGATTAATGAATCTAATTTTCTCTTCAAAGCCTAGAGAGACAATAAATGCATGGTAAACTTCATATTTTATTTCCAATCCTATATTATTCTAAGGAATAATTTTATATATATTCATTTATATATGTAAATAACATATATAAATGAATATATATATATAGCATTATTGTAAGGAAAATATAAATATACATTTTTAGTTGGAAAAGAAGCAGATACCAGTGGAGGAGACTTCAGTCAGTAAATCCTGATGCTTTTCACCACCACCCCTGGTCATCCCCCTATCTGTGTAACATAAATGACTATATTCTATCCCTTGAATATCACTACATGGCTGTTCTGATTTAAGAACAGAATCATTTAAGAATCATTTAAGATTCTAAAAGATCTTAAATTTTGAAAGAAAAATAATGTGAAGAGCACAGATAAAGCATCTATATCTCTGGTATCATGTTATTCTTTAAAATATTGTGAATTAATGCATCTAGTTTACTTCCCAAACAGAAAGGATGAAGTATATCTCTCCTATGTATTTTATTTTCATAAGTGACAGAAAACTTATCTACTAGGAGGAAAAAATTTCTTCTTGGGAAAATAAACACCCGCTCTTCCTGAAGACGTAAACCCACTCAGACAACAATCCAGGTTTAGCATACCACATTGTATTATCCTAAGTGTTTGATCCTTCATGTCTTGCCAAGGAATTCATATATTACTTATTTTCCCTTAGGACTCAGACATGTTTTCATTTAATATGTGTCTATGTCTTTATCTCTAAAAAGTTCAAAGGAACTGGATTTTAAATTTCCATTTCAAAACACTGAAGTTTAGGACAACAATTACCATACACAACATGAGCCAGGAATCATGTACTGAATATATGTAATGATTAGCGTGATGTGTCTGCGTTGTTGGGGACCCCCTGTTATTGCTCACTGAAGCCAGAGATAATCTAACTGATGATCTGTGCTGTATCCTCCCTAAACCGTCAAAAACTGCTGCACCAGCATCTCACACACACACTCTGCAAACGCTGACACTGCATGCAGCCTCTAAATTTGGTGCCTTAGGAAAGAAAGGAGCCAACCTGGTCTACGATGTCGTTGACTTTGTCCCGCTCACAGTCCAGGATGACACGCCGCTCCTTTTTTAGCTCCAGATCCTGGAAGAGGGAGCGGTAGGTCTCATCTTTCTTGTCATTGTTAATGTTCCCCACGTTGATGGCAGTCACTTGCCACTTCTTCTCGGCAGCAGAATCCAGCACAGCCTGCAGGGTGGACAAGCCTAGGATGGCAGAGAGATGTGGGGCTTGATGAGGAGGCTGGGAAACTGACAGCAAATACACTTCGAAGGCTGATATTTTTGTGCAGTTAAGGGGATACTGACACCTCTAAAAAGCTACAGCTAAAATCCTTATCAACATCCACTTATTTCCACTTTACATCGATGGCTCTTTCCTCTAACTGCCATTGTTTTGATGAAGAGTCATAGCTTGAGGAAAAACCACACCCCTTTCTTTCAGCCCCCTTTTCTCAACTGTCTTCCTCTGAATAGTACCAAAGTGTGATTTTTTTTTTTTTTTTTAGTACTTTGGGGTTTTGTTTTGTCTTGTTTTGCCAAACTGAGTGGCATGTAAGATCTTAGTTCTCCTAGGAGGGTTTGAAACTGCATCCTGGGCAGTCTGTAAAAGCACCCAGTCCCAACCACTGGACTGCCTGGGCATTCCCTATCTCTGATTTTTTTTGTTGTTGTTGGGTTACTTGTTTTTGCTTTAAGCTTTTTTTTTTTTTTCTAATGTGGACCATTTCTAAAGTCTTTATTTAATTAGTTACAGTATTGCTTCTGTTGTTTACATTCTGTTATTTTTGGCTGCAAGGCATGTGTAATCTTAGCTCCCTGACCACCTACTGAACCCACATTCTCTGCATTGGAAGGTGAAGTCTTGACCACTGGGACTGGGGAAGTCTCTATCTCTGGCTTTAACAAAATCAAAAGACATTCCATTCTTTCTTGTACAGAATGGAAAAGTAATATTTGTTTATCTATGACACTCTATTTCACATTATTTTCCTGAAAAGGCTGAGTCTGTTTTCAGTGAGATTAGTCTATGTGGGTCTCTGTGAGCCTAAAGGCCAATCATCTCTGAGGCTCTATTTCGGCTCCTATCCTTTTCCAGTCAGCAGTTGTTATTTTCTTCCTCAGCCTTCTGTTATATCATTTTTTGGTGTGTATTATTGGGACTAATGCTGCAGAAATTACATGTTCAGCTCTTAACCAGATGGGCAGCCAGCTTTCTCGCACATAGTAGTTACATATACGTAACTTCCAAAATGTGAGACCAGTCTGCTAGTAGTAACCACCTTATAGCATCATACAACTTAGAAAATGGTATTTTTATTTTTAGTTGTTCACACATTACCTCACATGTAGAATTTGGAGGAGGAACACTTTGGGAACATCTTTCTTAAAGTTAATTTTGCCATTTAACATTTGGAAAACCAGTATATAAATGTGTCTTTCGTGTTACTTCGACTTTTCATAGCCAACACAAATTCGGCACTTCTACAAAGAGCTTAATGAACAATAAAAATCAAGGCTCCAAAAAGAATTCAGGTCTCCTCACATCATCTTCCTTATTCCAGACAGACAAGACTATTGAACCTCTTTTATCCATAGAATGTGGGACTTACCCAATTTAACCACATGAATCTAAAAGCTTTATTCATGTACTGAATTTTATGTAATTCTACTTACCACAACAAAACAATATGTGCATTCTAAATCTTGTTGAAAATTACCTGATCCGGGAAAATATTGTTAAAGATTTTACTGATTCTATACTGGCCAAGGATATTTAAGAAGGGTCTAGAACATCGTGTTACACCATAAAGCAAGGAAACTCTGCAAAACTACCAGCACTNTTCTGTTATTTTTGGCTGCAAGGCATGTGTAATCTTAGCTCCCTGACCACCTACTGAACCCACATTCTCTGCATTGGAAGGTGAAGTCTTGACCACTGGGACTGGGGAAGTCTCTATCTCTGGCTTTAACAAAATCAAAAGACATTCCATTCTTTCTTGTACAGAATGGAAAAGTAATATTTGTTTATCTATGACACTCTATTTCACATTATTTTCCTGAAAAGGCTGAGTCTGTTTTCAGTGAGATTAGTCTATGTGGGTCTCTGTGAGCCTAAAGGCCAATCATCTCTGAGGCTCTATTTCGGCTCCTATCCTTTTCCAGTCAGCAGTTGTTATTTTCTTCCTCAGCCTTCTGTTATATCATTTTTTGGTGTGTATTATTGGGACTAATGCTGCAGAAATTACATGTTCAGCTCTTAACCAGATGGGCAGCCAGCTTTCTCGCACATAGTAGTTACATATACGTAACTTCCAAAATGTGAGACCAGTCTGCTAGTAGTAACCACCTTATAGCATCATACAACTTAGAAAATGGTATTTTTATTTTTAGTTGTTCACACATTACCTCACATGTAGAATTTGGAGGAGGAACACTTTGGGAACATCTTTCTTAAAGTTAATTTTGCCATTTAACATTTGGAAAACCAGTATATAAATGTGTCTTTCGTGTTACTTCGACTTTTCATAGCCAACACAAATTCGGCACTTCTACAAAGAGCTTAATGAACAATAAAAATCAAGGCTCCAAAAAGAATTCAGGTCTCCTCACATCATCTTCCTTATTCCAGACAGACAAGACTATTGAACCTCTTTTATCCATAGAATGTGGGACTTACCCAATTTAACCACATGAATCTAAAAGCTTTATTCATGTACTGAACTTTATGTAATTCTACTTACCACAACAAAACAATATGTGCATTCTAAATCTTGTTGAAAATTACCTGATCTGGGAAAATATTGTTAAAGATTTTATTGATTCTATACTGGCCAAGGATATTTAAGAAGGGTCTAGAACATCGTGTTACACCATAAAGCAAGGAAACTCTGCAAAACTACCAGCACTGGGTCAAAGACTCAGAAGCCAATTTGAGAAGAATCTCTTTAAATAAAGATGAGGCAATGTGAACATCAGTAAGACTAATATCTACAAAAGACTTAACTACATATGTTTTTAAATCCATAAATTAGCAATGACAGCTAATAAAAACATGTGATTGCCCTTGAAAGATGCCATTTGATGGCTTTTTGAAAGGAGCCAAGCAATTATTTTGAAAACTGGTAAATAAAGGAAAATAAACAAGCTTTTTTCTTGCCTTTCCTATATCAACTCTACTCAGGGTGATAATTAAGGGAGGTTTTTCTTTTTGGAAAAAACTCCAGCTAATAAATGATGAAATAATACAGATTCAGAATTACAACCGATCTTGCGACAAAGTGAATTAATGAATCAAGACAACAACGGTTAACTAATGCTAACAACACAAAAAGGGAGAGAAGATGGCCAGAAGTTACCTTTCAAATGGGGATACTCAACATCACCTATGCAGTATTCACGCCAAAAAAGCTAATGGGAACCTCAACAAGCATCTAGAACTAATATCCTTTCATGAGGAATATAGGCAATGTGTTAAATGCCACAATGGTGCAATCATCAAATTCCAAACTATGGGAATCTCCTCAAGAAAATTAGAGATACCAAGGGAACATTTCATGCAAAGATGGGGACAATAAAGGACAGAAATGCTGTGGACTTAAGAGAAGCAGAAGATACTAAGAAGAGAGGGGAAGAATACACAGAAAAACTATACAAAAAGCATCTTAATGACCCAGATAATCATGATGGTGTGTTCACTTGCCTAGAGCCAGACATCCTGGAATTCAAAGTCAAGTGGGCCTTAGGAAGCATAACTATGAACAAAGCTAGTGGAGGTAATGGAATTCCAGCTGAGCTATTTCAAATTCTAAAAGATGATGCTGTGAAAGTGCTGCACACATATTTTGCAATATGCCAGCAAATTTGGAATATTCAGCAGTGGCCACAGGACTGGAAAAGGTCATTTTTCATTCCAATTCCAAAGAAAGGCAATGCCAAAGAATGTTTAAACTACAACAAAATTGCACTCATGTCACACACTAGCAAAGTAATGCTCAAAATTTAGCAAGCAAGGCTTCAATACTACATGAACCAGGAACTTCCAGATGCTCAAGCTGGATTTAGAAAAGGCAGAGAAACCAAGATCAAATTGCCAATATCCACTAGATTATGGGAAATACAGAATTACAGAAAAACATCTACTTCTGCTTCACTGGGGCTTCCCTGATAGCTCAGTTGGTAAAGAATCTGCCTGCAAAGCAGGAGATCCTGGTTCAATTCCTGGGTGGGGAAGATCTGCTAGAAAAGGGATAGGCTACCCACTCCAGTATTCTTGGGCTTCCCTTGTGGCTCAGCTGGTAAAGAATCTGCCTACAATGTGGGAGATGTAGGTTCGATTCCTGAGTTGGGAAGATCCCCTGGAGAAGGGAAAGGCTACCCACTCTGGTATTCTGTCCTAGAGAATTCCATGGATTGTACAGTCCATGGGGTTGCAAAGAGACAGGCNAGATGTAGGTTCGATTCCTGAGTTGGGAAGATCCCCTGGAGAAGGGAAAGGCTACCCACTCTGGTATTCTGTCCTAGAGAATTCCATGGATTGTACAGTCCATGGGGTTGCAAAGAGACAGGCAGGATTGAGTAACTTTCACTTTCACGCTTCATTGACTACTTTAAAGCTTTGATTGTGTGGATCACAACAAACTGGAAAATTCTTCAACAGATGGGAATACCAGATCTTACCTGTCTCCTGAGATACTCATATGCAGGTCAAGAAGCAACAATTAGAACCACACATGGGACAATGACTGGGTTCTAAATTGGGAAAAGAATATGCCAAGGCTGTATATTGCCACCCTGC
>SJYW01051105.1:0-13808 GCA_006410735.1 Raphicerus campestris | reverse complement strand
GCAGTTACAGAATACAAATATGTTTCTTCATAAAGGCACACATGCCTTAATCACATAAAACAAAGATACTTTAGGCCATTACACTGATCATGATAGACTGCAAGAAAGGAGAGGTGGTATAATAGTAAATTCAAGCTGGTCAGTTTTCCTCAGTCTTTAGCACTAGAAAAATCCCTGTATTACGAGTGAGCCTGTACAAGCTCAACACAGACCCTCAGCTTTCAATGCATAAACAAAACTGGCACTCTGACATCACAGCAAGCCAGGGAATGGTTTGAATAGTTTTAAGAGACAAAATCTAAGATGGTTTTGATCACCTCCTTTTTTTTTCAACTACCTTTAATAAAAATTTCCAAAAACACAGTAAAATTGGGGGAAAATTAAGTGAATAGCTTTATTCTAGTCACCAAAAATTCCATAATTAACATTTTTCCAGATTTCTTTATCATATATCTAGTCACCTATTCAACCTTCTATGCATCCATCAACCCACCTATATTTTGAGTGCATTTCAAAATAAACTGCAGGCACCAGTATATTTCCCATCTAAAACCTTCAGCAAATATATCATTTTTATCTTAAAATGTTTAAGGTTAGGGGTTTCTCTGGTGGTGTAGTGGTTGAGTGTCTGCCAGCCAACGCACGGGACACAGGTTCAATCTCTAGTCCAAGATCTCACATACCCGGAAGCAACTAAGCCCGAGAGCCACAACCACTGAAGCCCATAAGCCTAAAGCCTGTACTCTGCAGCAAGAGAAGTCACTGCAATGAGAAGTGTGCACACCACCATGAAGAGTAGTTACAGGTACTCTCTGTAGCTAGAGAAAGCCCTTGCACAGTAACAAAGAACCAGCACAACCAAAAATAAATAACTCAAAAAAATCACTTTAGGGTTAAATGTAGTGCCATAAAGTGTACAAATCTTAACAGCACTGTTAAGTAAGTTTTGACAGATGTGTAACCTGTATGACCTAATCACCCATTTTTCAAGGATATACTCTTAGTACTTTGATATAAATAGCAAGAGGTAGATTATTACTATCACCCCCAAAACTTACCTTATGCTCCCTCCCAATTAATCTCCACTTCTCCCAGAGACTACCAATTATGTTTTTAGTTTTTTCCACCAAAGATTAGGTTACTAGCTCTCCTACACCCTAGTGATATTCTCCTCCTCCTCCTCTCACTGTTGAGATTTTGTGGGACTCTGTTCAGTCATCACTGTTCACATTTACTCTCAGGCAGCCAGGGAGATTTGGAGGTTCAGTTGCTAATACTACCTAAATTGAAAATTTCATAGCCAAGACACTCCGCATATATCTTACAAGGTTGTTTTGAAAAATGAGTGAGATAATGTATGTGAAAGCACATTGCACAGTCCCTAGAAAATAGTGAGCAGGTAAGAAATGTTTTTTTAAGTGATTCCAATCCTTTATGCATTATTTCACCTCTTCTTACCACTCCTGCCTCCCGCTTTCTTTCCCTTTCCTGTTCTAGTCATCAGCCTCCTCATCTCTCACCTTTGTGGAATGTGCCACACCTGCTAACAACTGTATGCCCATTTTGGGTCCATGGCCCTAGAAGTATTGATGCCTTCACTCTTCACATCTGCTTCTTGCCCCACTGTTTCCTTCTGTCACACACACACATCCCAGTTTTGATTCTCTTCTACTCCTCGTAACAACTCAGCCTTGAGAAAGCCAAGGCAGATGAGATATAATAGCGGAATCATCCCTGGAATTCATAGATTGTTAGAGGGGTAGCCAGATCCCTGGCACATCCTCCACTTGAACAAAAACCCACAGAAATATCCCAGATATTATGATTCTGAAAATGTAAAGAGAAGAAAAGTCAAAGAAGGACAGAGATAAGGATAGAAAAACATGACACAGAAGAGGGACAAAGGAAAGCAAATGAAATGGGAATTAAATTAAAAATAAAGGTAGCAGCTTTTTGGTCTGCTTTGCTTTCAAGAACTCAAGGATTGGAAGGCAAAGTGAAAGTCATTCAGTTGTGTCTGACTCTTGGCAACCCCTTGGACTATACAGTCCATGGAGTTCTCCAGGCCAGAATACTGCAGTGGGTAGCCATTCCCTCCTCCAAGGGATCTTCCCAACCCAGGGATCAAACCCAGGTCTACCCCATTTGAGGTGGATTCTTTACCAGCTGAGTCACAAGGGAAGCCCAAGTATACTGGAGTGGGTAACCTATTCCTTCTCCAGTGGATCTTCCCAACCCAGAAATCAAACCAAGGTCTCCTGCATTGCAGGCAGATTCTTTACCAACTGAGCAAAGTCTTAGCCTAAAAGGAGAGCAGAGGATACAAAACTGAGTGACAGTTGCTTGGGGAAGGATTGGAGAATGGACTTTCTAGTGGGAAAAGACTAGGATGCATGTCACAATGAGACATCTAAATTATTTTCCATGGTCTTCAGATCCCTGCTTCTGCACACACCTTCAAGGCACAATAAACATTTCCCTGGCTCACTGATTAAAGTGAGGCCACTGAACATATTTTTATCTTGTCTAAATTCCTTCTCATTGTTTTCAACTCTTCTACCTCTTTTTTTTTTTTTTAACTCCCCCTTCCCATTTCTGATGAACATCTGGATTAGCTATTCTGAGCACTATGCTTTCAAACTTTCTTCGTTCATCAGTCCTTTTCCCTTTCTTCAATTTGTTTTTATAATTGGCATCTTTTTCCTTCAGAAGTAATGGCCAGTATATTCAGCAGAGTAAACGGTGTTTGTAAGTCTAATACATATAACAACTCTTTTATACATATTTGAGAAACTACTACTCTTATCTTGTATAGCAAGTATTATGAAAAATTTAATATATGTAAAAAATGATGGAATAAAAGGAATAAATGCCAAGTGCCAGGGAACACTGTCACATTTCTTGTGCTCACTCTGCCATGAAAGCAACTTCATGAACACTTTATGATGAAGGTTGGACTGAATAATGGCCGAAATAAAATTTTAATTTTCTTTCATTTTAGTCTTATTGAGTACTTATGCCTGGTCCTTAAAAAGCATAAAATAGTGCTTTCCACTATTCACAAAAAGAATTGCATTTGTGTGGATACTATTGTGCAATTACTCCATAGATCTCTTCTGAGACATTCAAGGAGTTTCAAATACAGCAAATATAAAATGGGACTTTAAACATTGATGAAGACACTAAACAATAAGCACAAATGGTTTAGGAAGAATATTCTTTACCGAGAAACAATGGAAAAATGTTTATGAAAGAACTGATCACAGCATCAAAACTGGCATTTTTCAGGGGAACTGGTGCATTTCCCCATTAAACTGGTAATGACTCAGTTCCAAAGGATATTTAATTCATGGATCACTGCTGCAATGTTGTGTCAACATGTACTTAGGGAGTCTTCACTATATGGATCACTGCAGTGATAGACTGTAATGGTTCCTTGTCTATCAAGTTAATGCATATTATCACAGCACACTAATACAAGGGCTATTGATAAGACAATCTATAGCCCAATCTCTTACCTTAAAAAAAATTTCTGACAAACCCTTAACATTATAAGTAGGAGGATTAAAAAAAGAACAGAACTAGTTGCTAAGATTTCTTACAAAAACAATTTATAAAACATAAGTTTTCTCCAGTTTCACTCTGTGTTTACATGATCATTTTAATATTGAGTTTTTTCCTAAACTCTGTATTCTTAAATGATATATTCAGTTCTTCTACATTTTCTGGCCACCTCTATGGGTAATTTTGTTTGACCATTTTAACAGTAAAAAAAGTTACTAATTTGAGAGTGAATAACTAGGAAGTAGAATATTCAGTAAATTAGAAAGGTCCAAGATAATCTCATCAGATAACTCATGTGAAATGCTGGCTGGATGAAGAACAAACTGGAATCAAGATTGCTGGGAGAAATATCAATAACCTCATATATGCAAATAATGTCACCCTTATGATAGAAAGCAATGAGGAATTAAAGAGCCTCTTGATAAAAGCGAAAGAGGAGAGTGAAAAAGTTGGCTTAAAGCTCAACATTCAGAAAACTAAGATGCATGGCATCTGGTTCCATCACTTCATAGNAAATAAAATTTTAATTTTCTTTCATTTTAGTCTTATTGAGTACTTATGCCTGGTCCTTAAAAAGCATAAAATAGTGCTTTCCACTATTCACAAAAAGAATTGCATTTGTGTGGATACTATTATGCAATTACTCCATAGATCTCTTCTGAGACATTCAAGGAGTTTCAAATATAGCAAATATAAAATGGGACTTTAAATGTTGATGAAGACACTAAACAATAAGCACAAATGGTTTAGGAAGAATATTCTTTACCGAGAAACAATGGAAAAATGTTTATGAAAGAACTGATCACAGCATCAAAACTGGCATTTTTCAGGGGAACTGGTGCATTTCCCCATTAAACTGGTAATGACTCAGTTCCAAAGGATATTTAATTCATGGATCACTGCTGCAATGTTGTGTCAACATGTACTTAGGGAGTCTTCACTATATGGATCACTGCAGTGATAGACTGTAATGGTTCCTTGTCTATCAAGTTAATGCATATTATCACAGCACACTAATACAAGGGCTATTGATAAGACAATCTATAGCCCAATCTCTTACCTTAAAAAAAATTTCTGACAAACCCTTAACATTATAAGTAGGAGGATTAAAAAAAGAACAGAACTAGTTGCTAAGATTTCTTACAAAAACAATTTATAAAACATAAGTTTTCTCCAGTTTCACTCTGTGTTTACATGATCATTTTAATATTGAGTTTTTCCCTAAACTCTGTATTCTTAAATGATATATTCAGTTCTTCTACATTTTCTGGCCACCTCTATGGGTAATTTTGTTTGACCATTTTAACAGTAAAAAAAGTTACTAATTTGAGAGTGAATAACTAGGAAGTACAATATTCAGTAAATTAGAAAGGTCCAAGATAATCTCAGCAGATAACTCATGTGAAATGCTGGCTGGATGAAGAACAAACTGGAATCAAGATTGCTGGGAGAAATATCAATAACCTCATATATGCAAATAATGTCACCCTTATGATAGAAAGCAATGAGGAATTAAAGAGCCTCTTGATAAAAGCGAAAGAGGAGAGTGAAAAAGTTGGCTTAAAGCTCAACATTCAGAAAACTAAGATGCATGGCATCTGGTTCCATCACTTCATAGTAAATAGATGGGGAAACAGTGGAAACAGTGAGAGACTTTATCTTGGGGGGCAGGTCAGGAAGCAGCAGAACTGGACATGAAACAACAGACTGGTTCCAAATAGGAAAAGGAGTACATCAAGGCTGTATACTGTCACCATGCTTATTTAACTTATATGCAGAGTACATCATGAGAAACGCTGGACTGGATGAAGCACAAGCTGGAATCAAGACTGCCAGGAGAAATATCAATCACCTCAGATATGCAGATGACACCACCCTTCTGGCAGAAAGTGAAGAGGAGCTAAAAAGCCTCTTGATGAAAGTGAAAGAGGAGAGTGAAAAAGTTGGCTTAAAACTCAACATTGAGAAAACTAAGATCATGGCATATGGTCCCATCACTTCATGGCAGATAGATGGAGAAACAGTGGAAACAGTGTCAGACTTTATTTTGGGGGGCCCAAAAAACACTGCAGATGGTAACTGCAGCCATGAAATTCAAAGATGCTTACTCCTTGGAAGAAAAGTTATGACCAAGCTAGACAGCATATTAAAAAGCAGAGACATCACTTTACCAACAAAGGTCCATCTAGTTAAGGCTATGGTTTCTCAGTAATCATGTATGGATGTGAGAGTTGGACTATAAAGAAAGCTGAGTGCTGAAGAATTGATGCTTTTGAACTGTGGTGTTGGAGAAGACTCTTTAGAGTCCCTTGAACTGCAAGGAGATCGAACCATTCAATTCTAAAGGAAACCAGTCCTTAAAATTCATTGGAAGGACTGACGCTGAAGCTGAAGCTCCAATACTTTGGCCACCTGATGCAAAGAACTGACCCTAGGCAATGGTGAGACATATTAGGGTACATTTAGTCAAGAGTTTCTACTGGCATAACTATTAACATAGATTACTGAGAACCCTCTTTTTTATAAGAAGAGCAAAGATTCTATTTGATAAGCATGTGGAGTATTTTAAATTCTCTATAGATTTAAGTTCAGATTTTCTTCAATTGACAGCTATTCCAAGAAAAATCACATCATTAAAGTGCCAAACAATAACAGTCATAAATAAATATATGTACAAGATAATATATTAAAAAATCTTCCCACTTGTTTTTACTTCCTTCTCTTCTACTTGTGTTTATAAGACAAAATCTAATAAATAAACTGTGATACACCCATGCAATGGAATATTATTTAGCATAAAAAATAAACAACTGATTCATGCAATAGCATGGATGAGTCTGAAGTGCATTTGTTTTAATGTATTTTTAACTGAAAGAAGTCATACAAAGAAAGCTACATAATATATAATTTTCTTTATATGATATTCCGGAAAAGGTAAAACTATAAGGATGGAAACATGAGTGTTTGCTACAGATTAGAGGTGGGAAGAGGGTTAGGGACAAACGAGAAGCATGAGAAAAAATTTTGAGTGATGAAATGATTCTATACATTACTGGGGTAGTAGAAATATATCTCTATGCATTTGCCAAAAAACAGAACTGTTCAAAGAACGTGATATACAAAATTGACAGATAGCATTTAACCAAGTAGTCAAGAGTACCATCACCAGTTATCCCTGATAATAGTTTGCTGAGAAGTGATGTTTTACCAAAAATTTGTAACCTCAATCTAGTCATAAGAACATTTCAGAATAATCCAAATTAAGGGAGAAAATAGTGATCAATACCTTTAAAAGTATTGAGATAATGAAAGGTATGAAAAATCAGAGAAACTGTCACAGACTGGGGGAGCCTAAAGAGACATCATAGCTAAAGGCACAGTAGGATCCTAATGAAAGCATCTGCTGCACTGAAGGGACTATATTTATGTGTTCATCAAGTTGCCATGAAGCTAAGAGAAAGCCAGTAGACACAGAAGCATTGCATTGATTTTATAAAATAACATCCAAATATCTAATGTGATTTGGATTAAAAGCCATCTAACTCCATTTCTTCTCAAAAGATTTTAGAGTTAGAATCCATTTTCTGCTTTATTCCTCAAAGCAATCAGATAAATTAACTGTAGTAGTTATTTATCACTACTGTTTTAATCTTAGCATTATATGGGCCAGTTGATATACAAAAGGTACAATCAACCCTTTTCAAATCATTACTGTCTAGTTCTAGTCCATAATTCCATTCCTGAAGAGAATCATGGATTTATAGCATGCTGAAATATAGGAGACCTCAGACAGATTATTTGGTTCAGAAGTTATCAATATGGTTTGAGTTTGAACATTCTCTACGAAGTCTGACAACTGCTTCAGAGACAGGATGGAGGTCACGTGAGTGTTACTCAATTCTCTGGTAACCCACCCTCTTCCCATTTTCAACCACTGCAACCAGGTAACACTTAAGTTTCTTTTATTTTGTCTAATTGGACTGTATGGAATTTTTTAAAAATACATAATTCTAAGGCTAAAAAAAAATTTTAACCACTTCTGCATGTCAACTTTAAAAAACAAAATGTGAGGGAAAGATGTATGCCTGTGGTCATACAGCGTTTTAATGGTAAAGTCTAGAATCTAGGCCTCTTAATTGTAATGCATTTTCTTTTTCTGCAGCCTACATCCTAACTTATATCAAAGTCCCTCCGAAATGTAGTAACTAAGACTATTGCAGAGATCTCCTTACACTGAAAAGTGTTCCAGGGTCAACTGGGTAACAAAATGTTCAAGCATGATACCAATGTGCAGTGTAATTGTGATTGTCTTCATCTGACTACAGTGGTAATCAATGCATGCTTTAAATGTATATAACACGTACACAGCTACACAAAGACACACCGACAAGAATGCTTCAGAGTTTTCCCTTTAATATGTGTGCACTTTGTTCTTGTTCGACCAAATGAAAAGTTGTGTCTGAGGAAGAAATGTGTTGCTTATCTTACCTCATGAAATCTTAACTTCCCAATATTTCTTGTGCTGAAGAGTGAAACCAACCAATATTCTAAAGGCCACAGCTGATTTGGAAATTTCAGAAGTTCTTAATAGTGAGAAAGAGAAAGGCAGCCCATGACAGCCAGGTTTTGGCACAGCACTATTCATCAAGAGCTAGACTAGCACTCCCTGCTCACTTATGTTATGTTCTTCTCTTGTGGAACATCAACAGTCTCACAGAACACAAACACTGGGGAAGGCCACTCCGAATCAGTGATTTCTCCAGACATAAATCGAGACCTCTGAAAATCATGTCTGATCACAGGCAATATCACATACATTTCCAACAATAAAAATGGCCAAACATCTTTCTATGCTGGCTAACATTAGCTAATGTTGATTCTTTACCAAACATAGCTTCAGCTTTGCTTCATTCTTTTTGATTTTTAGATAAGAATTACTAAGAAACAGAATTACCTCTACTTTCTAATGGCGTCCAGTACACAGCAAAGCTCTGCTTCCTTGAATCCTTCTAAAAAACAACTAACAGAAGCTGAACTTCTGCAGGGAATCCCTCTAAAACCCTCTTACTAAGATATTTCACGGTTCCCCATGGTACATGTTTCCTCTCATTGCAACGAGTCAATTAACCCAAATTTGTTCAACTACAGGGTGCTCCTGATGGTCCTGGCGGAAGGGTACTGACAAAGGGGCAAAAAGAAGAAATTTAATCACACACTTGCAATGCCCAATAAACAAGTGACGAGAGGCCATCTGCATGTCAGCCCCTTTTTTTAAAACATCCACTTCATTACCACATGGAAAACAACTTTAAAAAATTGCTGTTTTGGAAGCAAAAAAAATAAAAAAATAAAAAATAAATAAATAAAAAATTGCTGTTTTCAATTTCTTCAGAAAAATATCCAGGAGAGGATATTGTTGGGTCACATGGTAATTGCGTTTTTAGCTTTGTGAGAACCTCCATACTGTTTTCCAAGATGGCTGCCTCAATCCACATTCCCATGAACAATTTACTACAATTTTCATTTTTTTTCCAGTGTTCTTGCCTGGAGAATTCCATGGACAGATGACCCCAGCAGGCTACAGTCCATGGAGTCTCAAAGAGTCGGACACAACTGAGCAATTAACACATTTTTTTCACATCCTTGCCAAAATTATTGTTGTGGTCTTTTTAATGACAGCCATTATGACCACTGCGAGTGACATCGTACTATGGTTTTGATTTACACTTCCTTAATGATTACAGATATTGATGGCCTGTTGGCCATCTGTGTGTCTTCTCTGGGAAAATATCTATTCAAGTCTTCTGCTCATTTTAAAACCGGTTTAGAAAAAAAAAAAAACCTGTTTGATATTGAGCTGTATGAGTTGTTTATATATGTTGGATATTGACCCCTTATTAGACATATTATGTGTAAATATTTATGTTATCATTATATGTAGAATCTGAAAAAAGACAAACAAGTGAATATAACAAACATAAACAGACTCACAGAGAACAAACTGGCAGTTACTGGCAGGGAGAGACGTGGATGGAATGGCAAGATAGAGGTAGGGAATTAAAAGGTACAAACAACTATATATAAAATAAATAAGATACAAGGATATGTTGTATATGGCACAAGGAATATAACCAACATTTTATAATAATTTTAAATGAAATATAATCTATAAAAATACCGAATCGCTATGCAGTACACCTAAAACTAACATGATGTGTAAATCAACTATATTTTTTTAAAAGAAGACAAGTTATGTGGACAAATGACTCAAAACAAAAAATAAATACTGTAGGTAATATTTTTAGGAGAAAATGTTTGGTTTCATAAGAACAGACTAATTGTTTGACGTGAATAGACTATTGTCTATGAGATCACGAAAATATGACTTGGAATCTCAATTTACACACAGGCTGTTATTGTTTGCTGTAATCTTGAGAAATTCATTCAATCTGTCTAAACTCAGGTTTTTCATCCCTAAAATATAAGCTCCACTGGGACAGAGATTTTGTCACTTTTGTTCATTGCTCTTTTCCTGATACCTAGAACAATTACTGAATCATAGTAGATACTGGGACACAAAATAGCATAATACCTGATAAACAGTGGAAGTTTAAAACATTTTTATTGTTAACTATGATGGTAGGGGTGGAATCATGATTTGGGGTATAATTTTAAAACAAAACATTAAAACACTGCTACCAGTCATGTTGATTGAAGCCACTCAAAACAGTAGGAGAGTTTGAATGACTGTTAGTTGCTGCTAGATAGAGTAGTGCCTTTTAACTGATATATAGGCAAAAAGTCATCTCTACTCAAACATGGAAAGTTACAAAGGAACGGCAAAATACTTTATTCTCATTTCTACATTTCAAACTCATTATCAAAATAAGTTTTGAAAGTATAAGATTTACATAATATAAGAGGTGAAAGGAGAATTTTAGAGAAATATAACAAGATGTATGNTCATGTGAAATGCTGGCTGGATGAAGAACAAACTGGAATCAAGATTGCTGGGAGAAATATCAATAACCTCATATATGCAAATAATGTCACCCTTATGATAGAAAGCAATGAGGAATTAAAGAGCCTCTTGATAAAAGCGAAAGAGGAGAGTGAAAAAGTTGGCTTAAAGCTCAACATTCAGAAAACTAAGATGCATGGCATCTGGTTCCATCACTTCATAGTAAATAGATGGGGAAACAGTGGAAACAGTGAGAGACTTTATCTTGGGGGGCAGGTCAGGAAGCAGCAGAACTGGACATGGAACAACAGACTGGTTCCAAATAGGAAAAGGAGTACATCAAGGCTGTATACTGTCACCATGCTTATTTAACTTATATGCAGAGTACATCATGAGAAACGCTGGACTGGATGAAGCACAAGCTGGAATCAAGACTGCCAGGAGAAATATCAATCACCTCAGATATGCAGATGACACCACCCTTCTGGCAGAAAGTGAAGAGGAGCTAAAAAGCCTCTTGATGAAAGTGAAAGAGGAGAGTGAAAAAGTTGGCTTAAAACTCAACATTGAGAAAACTAAGATCATGGCATATGGTCCCATCACTTCATGGCAGATAGATGGAGAAACAGTGGAAACAGTGTCAGACTTTATTTTGGGGGGCCCAAAAAACACTGCAGATGGTAACTGCAGCCATGAAATTCAAAGATGCTTACTCCTTGGAAGAAAAGTTATGACCAAGCTAGACAGCATATTAAAAAGCAGAGACATCACTTTACCAACAAAGGTCCATCTAGTTAAGGCTATGGTTTCTCAGTAATCATGTATGGATGTGAGAGTTGGACTATAAAGAAAGCTGAGTGCTGAAGAATTGATGCTTTTGAACTGTGGTGTTGGAGAAGACTCTTTAGAGTCCCTTGAACTGCAAGGAGATCGAACCATTCAATTCTAAAGGAAACCAGTCCTTAAAATTCATTGGAAGGACTGACGCTGAAGCTGAAGCTCCAATACTTTGGCCACCTGATGCAAAGAACTGACCCTAGGCAATGGTGAGACATATTAGGGTACATTTAGTCAAGAGTTTCTACTGGCATAACTATTAACATAGATTACTGAGAACCCTCTTTTTTATAAGAAGAGCAAAGATTCTATTTGATAAGCATGTGGAGTATTTTAAATTCTCTATAGATTTAAGTTCAGATTTTCTTCAATTGACAGTTATTCCAAGAAAAATCACATCATTAAAGTGCCAAACAATAACAGTCATAAATAAATATATGTACAAGATAATATATTAAAAAATCTTCCCACTTGTTTTTACTTCCTTCTCTTCTACTTGTGTTTATAAGACAAAATCTAATAAATAAACTGTGATACACCCATGCAATGGAATATTATTTAGCATAAAAAATAAACAACTGATTCATGCAATAGCATGGATGAGTCTGAAGTGCATTTGTTTTAATGTATTTTTAACTGAAAGAAGTCATACAAAGAAAGCTACATAACATATAATTTTCTTTATATGATATCCTGGAAAAGGTAAAACTATAAGGATGGAAACATGAGTGTTTGCTAGAGATTAGAGGTGGGAAGAGGGTTAGGGACAAAGGAGAAGCATGAGAAAAAATTTTGAGTGATGAAATGATTCTATACATTACTGGGGTAGTAGAAATATATCTCTATGCATTTGCCAAAAAACAGAACTGTTCAAAGAACGTGATATACAAAATTGACAGATAGCATTTAACCAAGTAGTCAAGAGTACCATCACCAGTTATCCCTGATAATAGTTTGCTGAGAAGTGATGTTTTACCAAAAATTTGTAACCTCAATCTAGTCATAAGAACATTTCAGAATAATCCAAATTAAGGGAGAAAATAGTGATCAATACCTTTAAAAGTATTGAGATAATGAAAGGTATGAAAAATCAGAGAAACTGTCACAGACTGGGGGAGCCTAAAGAGACATCATAGCTAAAGGCACAGTAGGATCCTAATGAAAGCATCTGCTGCACTGAAGGGACTATATTTATGTGTTCATCAAGTTGCCATGAAGCTAAGAGAAAGCCAGTAGACACAGAAGCATTGCATTGATTTTATAAAATAACATCCAAATATCTAATGTGATTTGGATTAAAAGCCATCTAACTCCATTTCTTCTCAAAAGATTTTAGAGTTAGAATCCATTTTCTGCTTTATTCCTCAAAGCAATCAGATAAATTAACTGTAGTAGTTATTTATCACTACTGTTTTAATCTTAGCATTATATGGGCCAGTTGATATACAAAAGGTACAATCAACCCTTTTCAAATCATTACTGTCTAGTTCTAGTCCATAATTCCATTCCTGAAGAGAATCATGGATTTATAGCATGCTGAAATATAGGAGACCTCAGACAGATTATTTGGTTCAGAAGTTATCAATATGGTTTGAGTTTGAACATTCTCTAAGAAGTCTGACAACTGCTTCAGAGACAGGATGGAGGTCACGTGAGTGTTACTCAATTCTCTGGTAACCCACCCTCTTCCCATTTTCAACCACTGCAACCAGGTAACACTTAAGTTTCTTTTATTTTGTCTAATTGGACTGTATGGAATTTTTTAAAAATACATAATTCTAAGGCTAAAAAAAAATTTTAACCACTTCTGCATGTCAACTTTAAAAAACAAAATGTGAGGGAAAGATGTATGCCTGTGGTCATACAGCGTTTTAATGGTAAAGTCTAGAATCTAGGCCTCTTAATTGTAATGCATTTTCTTTTTCTGCAGCCTACATCCTAACTTATATCAAAGTCCCTCCGAAATGTAGTAACTAAGACTATTGCAGAGATCTCCTTACACTGAAAAGTGTTCCAGGGTCAACTGGGTAACAAAATGTTCAAGCATGATACCAATGTGCAGTGTAATTGTGATTGTCTTCATCTGACTACAGTGGTAATCAATGCATGCTTTAAATGTATAACACGTACACAGCTACACAAAGACATACCGACAAGAATGCTTCAGAGTTTTCCCTTTAATATGTGTGCACTTTGTTCTTGTTCGACCAAATGAAAAGTTATGTCTGAGGAAGAAATGTGTTGCTTATCTTACCTCATGAAATCTTAACTTCCCAATATTTCTTGTGCTCAAGAGTGAAACCAACCAATATTCTAAAGGCCACAGCTGATTTGGAAATTTCAGAAGTTCTTAATAGTGAGAAAGAAAAAGGCAGCCCATGACAGCCAGGTTTTGGCACAGCACTATTCATCAAGAGCTAGACTAGCACTCCCTGCTCACTTATGT
>SJYW01051103.1:0-12539 GCA_006410735.1 Raphicerus campestris | reverse complement strand
TTCAGGGGGAATTGTGTCTCAGTTAATACTTTGTGAGAGGAAAGGGACAGAAACCTGTATATAGAGGATTAAGTTAAAAGGTGGAATTTATTGAAAGGATATAAGAGCATCAAGGAAAGTGGCTGTACTGGGGCAGCCTCTCTATCAGTTTGAGGCCCTCTGTCACACTTGCTGCTTTTTTCATATTTGCTTCATTCTTCCCACTTTGCAGATTATGTTTTTCTGCCCAATTTCCCACAAGCCTGCCTAAAATGTACATATCTAAGTTTAAGAATGCAAATGTATAAAATACACAGAGGGGGAAAAATGGAAAAGAAAAACTTAAAACTTAATCAGGACAGTGTCTGCCAGTTTTCCCCAAATAAATGCCATCTAAGTAGTGACATTTTACTGTACATTATGCTAGAGGCTTGGAAGAATTTTAATGAATAACTTCAGTTTCATCTTTCTAGTATTGCAGTAAACAATTTTTAATGTTCAGGATCCCTTCAGAAACCAAGATATTATTTTCTTATCAAGAAGTAAAGTAAATCAATAGTCCAAAATAAAATGAAATGATCTAATTTAAAAACAATTAGTGAGCTGTAACAGATCTAAGGCAATTAATTATCAAATGGCAGGCAAACTAATTAGGGATATGACACTACATTTGGCTGGATCTTATAAAATGATGGATATATACTCAGTACAAGTTGGATGATCTGAAAATCTGTGCACATCTCAATCTTTCAAATAATAATATTCAATATTAATTTTTATCATCCATGAACCTGGAATATACCATTTAGTTAGGTATTTTTGGCTTTTCTGTAGCTCAGCTGGTAAAGAATCCACGTGCAATGCAGGAGACCCTGGTTCAATTCCTGAGTTGGAAAGATCCACTGAAGAAGGGATAGGCTACCTAATCCAGTATTCTTGGGCCTCCCTTGTGGCTCAGCTGGTAAAGAATCTACCTGGGATGTGGGAGACCTGGATTGATCCCTGGGTTGGGAAGATCCCCTGAAGAAGGGAATGGCTACCCAGTCCAGTATTCTGGCCTGGAGAATTCCATGGACTATACAGTCCATGGTGTCTCAAAGAGCTGGACATGACTGAATGACTTTCACTTCACTAGGTATTTTTAAATTTCTTTCAACACTGTTTTCAATGTGTAGTTCTTTCACATCTTTCATTAAATTTTTTTCAACAAAATATCTTTTCTTAATGCCAGTTTTTGTTATGTAAGTTTCAGGTGTACAGCTTTACAGTTTAACGTCTGTCTACACTACAGTGAATGATCACAACTATAGACACAGTGACCATCCATCACCACGCAGCTCACCCCTTTATGTATTTTGCCCACCTCAGTCTTCTTCTCCTCCTCTCTCAATCACTGATCAGTTCTCTGTATCCACACTTTTGTTTCTGTTTGGTTTGTTCATTGGTTGTGTTCTGTTTGTTCAGGTCTTAGATCCCATATATATGTTCTGTTCTTTCAAAACAATGGGCTGTTTTTTAATTTCATTTTTAGGATGGTCACTGCAAGTTTACAGAAATACCACTGATTTTTATAAGTTGATCTTGGGTCCTACAAGCTTCCTGNGTTTTGTTATGTAAGTTTCAGGTGTACAGCTTTACAGTTTAACGTCTGTCTACACTACAGTGAATGATCACAACTATAGACACAGTGACCATCCATCACCACGCAGCTCACCCCTTTATGTATTTTGCCCACCTCAGTCTTCTTCTCCTCCTCTCTCAATCACTGATCAGTTCTCTGTATCCACACTTTTGTTTCTGTTTGGTTTGTTCATTGGTTGTGTTCTGTTTGTTCAGGTCTTAGATCCCATATATATGTTCTGTTCTTTCAAAACAATGGGCTGTTTCTTAATTTCATTTTTAGGATGGTCACTGCAAGTTTATAGAAATACCACTGATTTTTATAAGTTGATCTTGGGTCCTACAAGCTTCCTGAACTCAGAAGTTTTAACAGAATTTTTTTTAATTCATTATTTTCTATACATAATGTCATATCATACGCAAAGAGAGAGAGTTTTACTTATTTTCCAATATGGAAGTCTTTTATTTCCTTTTGTTGTTCGATTGAACTGGCTAGAACCCCTAGCACAACATTAAATAGAAGTGGCAAAAACAGATATCCTTCTCTTTTCCCTGATTTTAAGATGAAGTTGTATAGTTAGGTCTCCTTTTAGCTGCAGGTACGTTATTTGTCTTTTATCAAATTGATAAACTTCCTTTCTATTCTTAGTTCATTTATTTTTTTTTAATGAAGAAACACTGTTGGATTTAGTCAAGTGTGCTTTCTGCATCAACTGAAATGATATTTGCCCTGTATTCAGTTTATATTAACATTAGTTTACTTTCAAATGTGAAATCAACTTAGTGTTCCTAAGATATATACAACTTGGCCATGTCATATAATCATATTTACATATTATAAGATATGGTTTGCTAGCATTTTGTTAAGGACTTTTCCATCTATATTTATAAGGAATATTGGTCAGTAGCATTCTCTTAAGGTCTTTATCTAATTTTGGAAGCATGGTGATATTGGTTTAACAGAATGAACTGGGAAGCACTTTTGCCTTTTTTTATGGTGGCATGAGTAGTGAAGAACCCGCCTGTCAATGCAGGAGACTTAAGAGAGGCAGGTTTGATCCTTGGGTAAGGAAGATCCCCTGGAGTAGGAAATAGCAACCCCCTCCAGTATTCTTGCCTGGACAATTCCATGGACAGAGAAGCTTGGCAGGCTACAGTCCATGAGGTAGTAGAGTTGGACATAACTGAAGCAACATAGCATGCATGTAGAATTAATATTAAATCTTCTTTAAATGTTTGGTAGAATTTGCTAGTGAAGCCACTGAGCTTTTCTTTTTTTGTTGTTTTTATTTTCATTTTTAATTGAAGTATAGTTGGTTTACAATATTACATGAGTTTCAGGCAAACAACCTTCACAAATTTTAAAGGCTCTTCCCTATTTACAGTCACTATAAAATACTAGCGATAGTCTCTATGCTGCTAATAGATCTTTGTAGCTTATTTTATACATAATGGCTTGTACCTCATAGTCCCCTACCCTTGTTTTGCCCATCCTTTCTTTCCTCTCCTCTCTGGTAACCATGACCTTTTTTCTATCTCTGTGAGTCAGTTTCTTGTTATCTTCACTAGACTTATATTTAGATTCTGTATTTAAGTGATATTTTACAGTGTTTCTTTCTTTCCCTGACATATTTCACTAAGCATAACACCCTCCAAGTCCATCCATGTTGTTGCAAATGGCACAATTTAATTATCTTTCATGGCTGAATAGTATTCCTTTATGAATTTTTATGGGCTTCCCTGGTAGCTCAGATGGTATAGAATCTGCCTGCAATGCAGGAGACCTGGGTTGGATCTCCTGGTTGGGAAGATACCCTGGAGGAAGACATAGTAACCCACGCCAGTATTATTGCCTGGAGAATCCTCATGGACAGAGGAGGCTGGCAGGCTACAGTCCATGGTGTCTCAAAGAGTTGGACGTGACTGAACAACTAAGCATGTATATATATAAATAATGTGTGTATGTGTGTGTGTGTACACACACACCATATCTTCCTTACCCATTTATCTGCTGATAGACAATCAGGTTGCTACCATATCTTAATCTATTGTAATTAATGCTTCTATGAATATTGGAGTGCATGCATCTATCTGAATTAGTGTTCTGTTTTCTTTGGATATATACTTAGGAGTAGAATTGCTGAATCAAATGATAGTTTTAGTTTTTTAAGGAAAAACTTCCATACTGCTAAATTCAGTAGCTGTACCAATTTACATTTCTACTAGACAGTGTACAAAGATTTCCTTTTCTCTCGAAGAAGGCAATGGCACCCCACTCCAGTACTGTTGCCTGATAAATCCCATGGACAGACGAGCCTGGTGGGCTGCAGTCCATGGGGTCGCTAAGAGTCGGACATGACTGAGCGAATTCACGTTCACTTTTCACTTTCACGCATTGGAAAAGGAAATGGCAACCCACTCCAGTGTTCTTGCCTGGAGAATCCCAGGGATAGTACAGCCTGGTGGGCTGCCGTCTATGGGGTCGCACAGAGTCGGACACGACTGAAGCGACTTAGCAGCAGCAGCAGCAGCAGCAGCACACTCTCTCCAGCATTTATTGATGTGTTGTTATTGTTCAGTTGCTAAGTCATGCCTGGCTCTTTGTGACACCATGGACTGCAGCATGCCACGCTTCTCTATCCTTCACTATCTCCAAGCATTTGCTCAAATTCATGTTCACTGAGTCAATGATGCCATCCAGCCATCTCAGTATCTGTAACCCCCTTCTCCTTTTGCCCTCAAATTTTCACAGCATCAGGGTCTTTTTAAATGAGTTGGCTCTTAAACATCAGGTGGGCAAAGTATTGAAGTTTCAGCTTCAGTCCTTTCAGTGAATATCCAGAGTTGAAATCCTTTAGAATTGATAGGTTTGATCTAAGAACTCTCAAGATTCTTCTCCAGCATCACAGTTCAAAAGTATCAGTTCTTCAGTGCAAAGCCTTCTTTATTGTTCAACTCTTTGTCATAACTTTCTTCCAAGGAACAAGTGTCTTTTAATTTCACAGCTGCAGTTACCACCTGCAGTGATTTCACAGCCCAGAAAAATAAAATCTGTAATGGTTTCCACTTCTGTTTTCAATAACATAATGGGACCAGATGCCATAATCTTTGGTTTTTGAATGTTGAGTTTTAAGCCAGTTTTTCTCACTCTCCTTTTCCACTCTCATCAAGAAGCTCTTTAGTCCTTTTTCACTTTCTGCCATTAGAATGATATCATCTTCATATATGAGGTTGTTCATATTTTTTCTGGGAGTTTTGATTCCAGGTTGTGATTCATTCAGGCTGGTATGTTGCATAATGTACTCTGTATGTAAGCTAAATAAGTAGAGTGATAATGTATAGCCTTGATGTACTCCTTTCCCAATTTTGAACTAGAGTGCTATTTCATGTCTGGTTCTAACTTTTACTTCTTGTTCTTCATACGGGTTTTGCAGGAGATAGGTAAGGTGGTCTGGTATTCCCATTCTTAAAGAATTTTCCTCAGTTTGCTGTGATCCACACAGTCAAACGATTTAGCATAGTTAATGAAGCAGAAGTACATGTTTTGCTTGAATTCTCTTGCTTTCTCTATGATCCAATGGATGTTGGCAATTTGATCTTTGGTTCCTCTGCCTTTTAAAAACCCTGCTTGTATATCTAGAAGTTCTCAGTACATGTACTGCTGAAGCCCGGTTTGAAGGATTTTAAGTGTTACCTTGCAACTATGTGCAATGAGCACAATTGTACAGTAGTTTGAATGTTCTTTGGCATTGCTTTTCTTTGGGATTGGAATGAAAACTGAACTTTTCCAGCCCTGTGGCCACTGCTGAGTTTTCCAAATTTGCTGACATACTGAGTTCAGCACTTTAATAGCATCATCTTGTAGGAATTGAAATAATTCAACTGGAATTCCATCACCCCCACTAGCTTTGCTCATAATAATGCTTCCTAAGGCCCACTTAATATTCCAGATGTCTTGCTCTAGGTTAGTGACCATACCATCGTGGTTATCTTTGACATTAAGACCATTAAGTTCTTCTGTGTAATCCTGCCATTTCTTAATCTCTGCTTCTATTAGGTCCTGGTCATTTTTGTCCTTTATTGTGCCCATCTTTGCGTGAAATATATCCCTTGGTTTCTCCATTTTTTAAAAAAGATCTCTAGCCAAATATACTCAAGGGATTATACCTGGTAGACAGAGTGCCTGAAGAACCATGGATGGAGGTTTGTAACATACAGGAGGCAATGACCAAAACTATCCTAATGGAAAGGAAATGGAAGAAGGCAAAAGGGTTGCCAGAAGAGGCCTTACAAATGGCTGAGAAAACAAGAGAAACAAAAGGCAAAGGAGAAAGGGAAAGATATACCCATCTGAACACAGAGTTCCAGAGTACAGCAAGGAGAGATGAAGAAGTGAACAATGTAATTTATAACTTAAGTGAACAAAATAGAAAAATGGAGGAAATCAATATAATGGGAAAGACTAGAGATCTCTTCATGGAGCTGTCAGCATTTGTTAATTGTCATTTTGATGACAGTCATTCTGATGGGTGCGATGTGATATCTCATTGTGATTTTGATTAATTTCTCTAATGATTAGCTANGTGGCTCAGCTGGTAAAGAATCTACCTGGGATGTGGGAGACCTGGATTGATCCCTGGGTTGGGAAGATCCCCTGAAGAAGGGAATGGCTACCCAGTCCAGTATTCTGGCCTGGAGAATTCCATGGACTATACAGTCCATGGTGTCTCAAAGAGCTGGACATGACTGAATGACTTTCACTTCACTAGGTATTTTTAAATTTCTTTCAACACTGTTTTCAATGTGTAGTTCTTTCACATCTTTCATTAAATTTTTTTCAACAAAATATCTTTTCTTAATGCCAGTTTTTGTTATGTAAGTTTCAGGTGTACAGCTTTACAGTTTAACATCTGTCTACACTACAGTGAATGATCACAACTATAGACACAGTGACCATCCATCACCACGCAGCTCACCCCTTTATGTATTTTGCCCACCTCAGTCTTCTTCTCCTCCTCTCTCAATCACTGATTAGTTCTCTGTATCCACACTTTTGTTTCTGTTTGGTTTGTTCATTGGTTGTGTTCTGTTTGTTCAGGTCTTAGATCCCATATATATGTTCTGTTCTTTCAAAACAATGGGCTGTTTTTTAATTTCATTTTTAGGATGGTCACTGCAAGTTTACAGAAATACCACTGATTTTTATAAGTTGACCTTGGGTCCTACAAGCTTCCTGAACTCAGAAGTTTTAACAGAATTTTTTTAAAATTCTTCATTATTTTCTATACATAATGTCATATCATATGCAAAGAGAGAGAGTTTTACTTATTTTCCAATATGGAAGTCTTTTATTTCCTTTTGTTGTTCGATTGAACTGGCTAGAACCCCTAGCACAACATTAAATAGAAGTGGCAAAACAGATATCCTTCTCTTTTCCCTGATTTTAAGATGAAGTTGTATAGTTAGCTCTCCTTTTAGCTGCAGGTACGTTATTTGTCTTTTATCAAATTGATAAACTTCCTTTCTATTCTTAGTTCATTTATTTTTTTTTAATGAAGAAACACTGTTGGATTTAGTCAAGTGTGCTTTCTGCATCAACTGAAATGATATTTGCCCTGTATTCAATTTATATTAACATTAGTTTACTTTCAAATGTGAAATCAACTTAGTGTTCCTAAGATATATACAACTTGGCCATGTCATATAATCATATTTACATATTATAAGATATGGTTTGCTAGCATTTTGTTAAGGACTTTTCCATCTATATTTATAAGGAATATTGGTCAGTAGCATTCTCTCCAGGTCTTTATCTGATTTTGGAAGCATGGTGATATTGGTTTAACAGAATGAACTGGGAAGAACTCTTGCCTTTTTTTATGGTGGCATGAGTAGTGAAGAACCCGCCTATCAATGCAGGAGACTTAAGAGACGCAGGTTTGATCCTTGGGTAAGGAAGATCCCCTGGAGTAGGAAATAGCAACCCCCTCCAGTATTCTTGCCTGGACAATTCCATGGACAGAGAAGCTTGGCAGGCTACAGTCCATGAGGTAGCAGAGTTGGACATAACTGAAGCAACATAGCATGCATGTAGAATTAATATTAAATCTTCTTTAAATGTTTGGTAGAATTTGCTAGTGAAGCCACTGAGCTTTTCTTTTTTTGTTGTTTTTATTTTCATTTTTAATTGAAGTATAGTTGGTTTACAATATTACATGAGTTTCAGGCAAACAACCTTCACAAATTTTAAAGGCTCTTCCCTATTTACAGTCACTATAAAATACTAGCGATAGTCTCTATGCTGCTAATAGATCTTTGTAGCTTATTTTATACATAATGGTTTGTACCTCATAGTCCCCTACCCCTGTTTTGCCCATCCTTTCTTTCCTCTCCTCTCTGATAACCATGACCTTTTTTCTATCTCTGTGAGTCAGTTTCTTTTTTGTTATCTTCACTAGACTTATATTTAGATTCTGTATTTAAGTGATATTTTACAGTGTTTCTTTCTTTCCCTGACATATTTCACTAAGCATAACACCCTCCAAGTCCATCCATGTTGTTGCAAATGGCACAATTTAATTATCTTTCATGGCTGAATAGTATTCCTTTATGAATTTTTATGGGCTTCCCTGGTAGCTCAGATGGTATAGAATCTGCCTGCAATGCAGGAGACCTGGGTTGGATCTCCTGGTTGGGAAGATACCCTGGAGGAAGACATAGTAACCCACGCCAGTATTATTGCCTGGAGAATCCTCATGGACAGAGGAGGCTGGCAGGCTACAGTCCATGGTGTCTCAAAGAGTTGGACGTGACTGAACAACTAAGCATGTATATATATAAATAATGTGTGTATGTGTGTGTGTGTACACACACACCATATCTTCCTTACCCATTTATCTGCTGATAGACAATCAGGTTGCTACCATATCTTAATCTATTGTAATTAATGCTTCTATGAATATTGGAGTGCATGCATCTATCTGAATTAGTGTTCTGTTTTCTTTGGATATATACTTAGGAGTAGAATTGCTGAATCAAATGATAGTTTTAGTTTTTTAAGGAAAAACTTCCATACTGCTAAATTCAGTAGCTGTACCAATTTACATTTCTACTAGACAGTGTACAAAGATTTCCTTTTCTCTCGAAGAAGGCAATGGCACCCCACTCCAGTACTGTTGCCTGATAAATCCCATGGACAGACGAGCCCGGTGGGCTGCAGTCCATGGGGTCGCTAAGAGTCGGACATGACTAAGTGAATTCACTTTCACTTTTCACTTTCACGCATTGGAAAAGGAAATGGCAACCCACTCCAGTGTTCTTGCCTGGAGAATCCCAGGGACAGTACAGCCTGGTGGGCTGCCGTCTATGGGGTCGCACAGAGTCGGACATGACTGAAGTGACTTAGCAGCAGCAGCAGCACACTCTCTCCAGCATTTATTGATGTGTTATTATTGTTCAGTTGCTAAGTCATGCCTGGCTCTTTATGACACCATGGACTGCAGCATGCCACGCTTCTCTATCCTTCACTATCTCCAAGCATTTGCTCAAATTCATGTTCACTGAGTCAATGATGCCATCCAACCATCTCAGTATCTGTAACCCCCTTCTCCTTTTGCCCTCAAATTTTCACAGCATCAGGGTCTTTTTTAATGAGTTGGCTCTTAAACATCAGGTGGGCAAAGTATTGAAGTTTCAGCTTCAGTCCTTTCAATGAATATCCAGAGTTGAAATCCTTTAGAATTGATAGGTTTGATCTAAGAACTCTCAAGATTCTTCTCCAGCATCACAGTTCAAAAGTATCAGTTCTTCAGTGCAAAGCCTTCTTTATTGTTCAACTCTTTGTCATAACTTTCTTCCCAGGAACAAGTGTCTTTTAAGTTCACAGCTGCAGTTACCACCTGCAGTGATTTCAGAGCCCAGAAAAATAAAATGTGTAATGGTTTCCACTTCTATTTTCAATAATATAATGGGGCCAGATGCCATAATCTTTGGTTTTTGAATGTTGAGTTTTAAGCCAGTTTTTCTCGTTCTCCTTTTCCACTCTCATCAAGAAGCTCTTTAGTTCTTTTTCACTTTCTGCCATTAGAATGATATCATCTTCATATATGAGGTTGTTCATATTTTTTCTGGGAATTTTGATTCCAGGTTGTGATTCATTCAGGCTGGTATGTTGCATAATATACTCTGTATGTAAGCTAAATAAGTAGAGTGACAATGTATAGCCTTGATGTACTCCTTTCCCAATTTTGAACTAGAGTGTTATTCCATGTCTGGTTCTAGCTTTTACTTCTTGTTCTTCATACGGGTTTTGCAGGAGATAGGTAAGGTGGTCTGGTACTCCCATTCTTAAAGAATTTTCCTCAGTTTGCTGTGATCCACACAGTCGAAGGATTTAGCATAGTTAATGAAGCAGAAGTACATGTTTTGCTTGAATTCCCTTGCTTTCTCTATGATCCAATGGATGTTGGCAATTTAATCTTTGGTTTCCTCTGCCTTTTAAAAACCCTGCTTGTGTATCTAGAAGTTCTCAGTACATGTACTGCTGAAGCCTGGTTTGAAGGATTTTAAGTGTTACCTTGCAACTATGTGAAATGAGCACAATTGTATAGCAGTTTGAATGTTCTTTGGCATTGCTTTTCTTTGGGATTGGAATGAAAACTGACCTTTTCCAGTCCTGTGGCCACTGCTGAGTTTTCCAAATTTGCTGACGTACTGAGTTCAGCGCTTTAATAGCATCATCTTGTAGGAATTCAAATAATTCAACTGGAATTCCATCACCCCCACTAGCTTTGCTCATAATAATGCTTCCTAAGGCCCACTTAACTTCATATTCCAGATGTCTTGCTCTAGGTTAGTGACCATACCATCGTAGTTATCTTTGACATTAAAACCATTAAGTTCTTCTGTGTAATCCTGCCATTTCTTAATCTCCTCTGCTTCTATTAGGTCCTTGTCATTTTTGTCCTTTATTGTGCCCATCTTTGCATGAAATATATCCCTTGGTTTCTCCATTTTTTTAAAAAGATCTCTAGCCAAATATACTTAAGGGATTAGACCTGGTAGACAGAGTGCCTGAGGAACCATGGATGGAGGTTTGTAACATACAGGAGGCAATGACCAAAACTATCCTAATGGAAAGGAAATGGAAGAAGGCAAATGGGTTGCCAGAAGAGGCCTTACAAATGGCTGAGAAAACAAGAGAAACAAAGGCAAAGGAGAAAGGGAAAGATTATACCCATCTGAACACAGAGTTCCAGAGTACAGCAAGGAGAGATGAAGAGTGAACAATGTAATTTATAACTTCTTAAGTGAACAAAAAAAAGATATGGAGGAAATCAATATAATGGGAAAGACTAGAGATCTCTTCATAGAGCTGTCAGCATTTGTTAATTGTCATTTTGATGACAGTCATTCTGATGGGTGTGATGTGATACCTCATTGTGATTTTGGTTAATTTCTCTAATGATTAGCTATGTGAACTCCTTTAATGTGCCATTATGTATCTTCTGTGGAAAAATGTCTATTCAGCTCTTTTGATTGTCTTTTTTTTTTTTTAATATTGAGTTACATGAGCTATTTATATACTTTAGACATTAACCCCTTATTAGACATATCATTTGCAAATATTTTCTCCCAATCTAGTAGGTTGTCATTTTGTTTTCTTGATGGCTTTCTTTGTTGTGCAAAAAACTTTTAAACCCTGACTCTAAAGGAGATCAGTCCTGGATGTTCATTGGAAGGACTGATGTTTAGCTGAAACTCCAATACTTTGGCCACCTGATGTGAAGAGTTGACTCACTAGCAAAGACCCTGATGCTGGGAAAGATTAAGGGCAGAAGGAGAAGGGGACGACAGAGTATGAGATGGCTGGATGGCATCACTGACTCAATGGACATGAGTTTGGGTAAACTCCGGAAGTTGGTGATGGACAGGGAGACCTGGAGTGCTGTGGTTCATGGGGTCGCAAAGACTCAAAATGACTGAGTGACTGAACTGAACTGAACTGAGGCCTCTTTTGTTTATTCACTTTTGTTTCTTTGTCTTAGGAGTCAAATCCATAGCAATATTTTTTAATATTGCTATGATTTATGTCAAAGAGTGTTCTTTTTTTTTTTTCTAGGAGTTTCATGGTTTCTGGTCATACATTTATGTCTTTAATTAATTTTGAGTTTATTTTTGTATATGGTATGAGAAAAAATTTCTAATTTAATTCTTTTACACGCACCTATCCAGTTTTCTCAGCACCACTTATTAAAGAGACTATCTTTCCTTCACTGTATATTTATATCTAATAATTGATCATAAGTGTACAGGTTTGCATCTGAGGTCTCTATTCTGCTCTGTTGATCTATGTGTTTATTTTTGTGCCAGTACAATGCTGTTTTGAATACTCTAGCTTTGAAGTATAGTCTTAAGTCAGGGTGCACAATACCTCCAGCTTTGTTCCTCTTTCTTAAGACTGTTTGGGCTTTTGGGGATCTTTTTTCTAGTTCTATGAAAAACACCATTGGCTACTAGATAGGGATTGCACTGAATCTGTAGATTGCTTGTGACAATATGGACATTTTAACAGTGTTAATTCTTCCAGTGTATGTATATGATACATATTTCCATGTCTCTGTGCTATTATTTAATTTCTTTTATCACTGTCTTTCAGTTTTCTTTCACCTCTTTATGTATGTTTATTCCTAGGTATTTTTTTTTGGGGGGGGGTATGATTATAAATGTAATTATGTCCTTAATTTCTCTTCCTGATAGTCTGTTGCTGCTACTGCTGCTGCTGCTAAGTCACTTCAGTCATGTCTGACTCTGTGTGACACCACAGACTGTAGCCTACCAGGCTCTGCCGTCCCTGGGATTCCCAGGCAAGAACACTGGAGTGGGTTGCCATTTCCTTCTCCAATGCATTAAAGTGATAAGTGAAAGTGAAGTCGCTCAGT
>SJYW01051102.1:2956-16050 GCA_006410735.1 Raphicerus campestris | reverse complement strand
AGGCTCGACTGCTGACACACTGGCACGTGTGATAGCCCTGGGGTACCTCGAGTGCCAGCCACAGATCCTTTTGTCCATTAGACAGAGAGCCGAACATGGCTGCTGCACCCTGGAGTAAAGCGGCCCTGTACGTCTATGGGCGAGTCGAGGCCTCACTACACTAAGGGGGATCCAGTGGAGCCCCACGACCTACGGAGGCACAGGTGAGGAAAGCTCAGGCTCCGGACTCATCACCAGGATGGNGAGTAAAGCGGCCCTGTACGTCTATGGGCGAGTCGAGGCCTCACTACACTAAGGGGGATCCAGTGGAGCCCCACGACCTACGGAGGCACAGGTGAGGAAAGCTCAGGCTCCGGACTCATCACCAGGATGGAACTGAGAACTGGGCGCCACTGGGGAACAATCCTCAGATGTGCCTCACCCCTGGCACTGAGACTGGCCTCTTCTGGGGCCCCAGGGATGGGTCCCTGGGGCCCTGTCGTAACTTGAGAGGACACCTCCGCAACTCAAATAAAAACAGACACTTACCTGCAGGCACGTAGAGACCCTTGTTGATGTGGAATCTCGGAGGAATTTACCCCTGCATTCTGGACCTCGCAAGGTCGCTTCACACCCTTGCTGTGAATGAAGAAATTCCCCGACCCACCCGTCCCCACTAGAGAGAAATGCCGTGGGTCCTGGCAAGACTCAAGAGGAGCCTGGTTTTACCCTGCTGAGCTCCAGATGAGGGACTCTTTATCTGCTCCATCGGGAAAGGTTTTCCGGTGCTCCACTCGCATCCTAAGAGGTGGCCTCGCATCAGGAGAGTCGGGAGGAGCCTCAGGTGTCCGACCACCACTCCCCAGGATCCCCAAATGCCTCCTCCACTCCAGAAGAACATGACTGCCCTGAACTATCTGGACTGTCACTCTGAGGCATGACTCCCAACACAGTGGCACATCAGACAGCCCTGGAGTACCTCGATGGCAATCCACAGATCCCTGTGTCTGTTTTATGGGGAGTCGGACACTGTCATTGCAGTTGGGGAAGAAACNACTTCCCTGCACTATCTGGACTGTCACTCCGAGGCACGACTCCCAACACACTGGCACATCAGACAGCCCTGGAGTACCTTGATGGCAAGCCACAGATCCCTGTGTCTGTTTTATGGGGAGCCAGACACTGCCACTGCAGTTGGAGAAGAAAGAGGCCATGCAAGTCTCCAGGCGAGAAGAGTCCTGACTCCCCTGTGGGGGCTCCAGAGTAACCTCAAGACCAATGAAAGCATGAGTGAGGAAATCTCAGGCTCCGACCTCAGCACCAGACAAGGACTGAGGACCCAGCAATGACTGGGGAGGAATCCCCAGAGGCGTCTCGCAGCACGCACTGAGAATGGCCTCTTCTGAGGAAACAGGGGTGGGTTCCTGGGGTCCTCGTCGTAACTCGAGAGGATCCCACCAGAACNACAAGGACTGAGGACCCAGCGATGACTGGGGAGGAATCCCCAGATGCGTCTCGCAGCTCGCACTGAGAATGGCCTCTTCTGAGGAAACAGGGGCGGGTACCTGGGGTCCTCGTCGTAACTCGAGAGGATCCCGCCAGAACTTGAGAAAAACGAGAAGCTTCTCCCCTGCAGGCATGGTATGGCCCTTGTCCGCAACAGCATCTAAGGAAAATTCACCCCGGCCCTCGTGGACCTCGAAAGGCCCCTTCCCACCCTTGCTGTGACCCAAGAAGTTCCTAGCCCTATCCGTCCCCACTTCAGAGGAATCCCAAGGGGCCCACCAAGACCCAAGAGGAGCCCCGTTTTTCCCTGCTGAGCTCCAGATGAGGGGCCCTTTCCCTGCTCCATCGGGAAAGGTTTCGCGGTGTTCCTCTTGCATCCGAAAAGAAGGTGCTCTCACCTGGAATGTCGGGAGGAGTCTCCCAGATTGGGTCACCATTATCAAAACCCCCAAATGCCTCGTCCACTTCACATGAACCTGAGTGCCCTGCACTGTCTCGACTGTAACCCCGAGCCTTGACTCTGGCACACTGGCACGTGTGACAGCCCTAGGGTACATTGAGCGCAAGCCATAGATCCCTGTATACACTTGAAAGGGACCCGGACACTGTTACTGCAGTCGGGAAGGAAAGCGGCCGTGCAAGTCTCCAGTGGAGACGAGGCCTGACTCCCCTCTGCAGACTCCAGGGGAAGCCCAATACAAATGTCCGAATGGGCTAGGCAATCTCCAGCTGCAGCCTCAGCACCAGAAGGGGACTGAGGGATTGGTGCCACAGGGGAGGAATCCCCAGAAGTGCCTAGGCCTTCACACAGAGAGTGGCCTACCCTGGATCCACAAGGGCAGATCCCTGTGTTCCCCATCATAACTGGAGAGGACCCTGCCCCACCTCAAGGAAAACCAGAAGCTTCACCCTTGCAGGCAGATTGAGGCCCTTGTCCGCTGCGGCGTCCCAGGGCAAATCACCTGTTCCTTCTTGGACCTCAAAATGCTCTTTCACAACCTTGCTGTGACCCAAGAAGTTCCCCTCCCCACACGTACCAACACGAGAGGATTGCTGAGGGTCCCGCCAGGACTCAACAGGAGTTCCATTTTCCCATGCTCAGCTCCAGATGAGGGGCCCTTACCCTGCTCCATTGGGAAAGAGTTTGCGGTTCTCCCCTCGCATCCCAAGAAGAGGCACTCACAACAGGCGATTCCAGAGAAGCCTCAGGCTTCGGGTCTCATTTCTGCAAGACCCTGAAATGGCTAGTCCACTCCAGATGAATCTGATGTCCTGCACTGCCTCGACTGTCACTCTGAGGCTCGACTCTGGCCTAGTGGCACTTGTGATAGCCCTGGGGTACCTGCAGGTCAAGCCACTGATCCCTGTATCCTCTTGACATGGACCCGGACTCTGTTGCTGCAGTTGGGGAGGAAAGCAGCTGTGCACGTCCCCAGGCGAGACGAGTACTGACTCCCCTATGGGGGATGTAGGGGAACCCTAAGACCAATGTCAGCATGGGCGAGGCAAGCACAGGCACTGGCCTCAGCCCCAGACGAGGACTGAGAACCTGGCGACGTCTTGGGAGGAATCCTCACAGGTGCCTCGCAACTTGCATGGAGACTGGCCTCTCCAGAGGCCACAGGGACGGGTCCCTGGGGTCCCTGTCAGAACTCGAAAGGAACCCACCACAACTCGGGAAAAACCAGAAGCTTCTCCCCTGCAGGGAGGGTTAGTCCCTTGTCCACTGCAGCATCCCAGGGGAAATCAACCCTTCCCTCTTGAATTTTGAAAGGCTACTTCATACCCTTGTTGTGACCTAGGAAGTTTCCCGCCCCAACCGTCGCCACTCAAGACAAACCCCTAGGGTCCTGCCGTGACTCAAGAGGAGCCCTGTTTTCCCCTGCTGAGCTCCAGATGAGGGGCCCTTTCCCTGCTCCTTCGAGAAAGGATTTCCGGCGCTTCCTTCCCATCCCAAGAGGTGGCCTCGCAGCAGGATAGTCGAAAGGAGCCTCAGGTGACCCACCACCACTCCCTAAGATTCCCAAATGCCTCATTCATTCCAGATGAATATGACTGCCCTGCACTGTCTCGATTGTCACCCCGATGCTCGACTCCCAACACACTGGCACCTGAGACAGCCCTGGAGTACCTTGATGGCAAGCCACAGATCCCTGTGCCCGCTTTATGGGGAGCCGGATGCTACCACTACAGTTGGGGAAGAAAGAGTCCGTGCAAGTCTCCAGGCGAGAAGAGGCCTGACTCTCCTGTGGGGGCTCCAGAGTAACCTCAAGACCTATGAAAGCATGAGCGAGGAAACATCAGGCTTCGACCTCAGCACCATACGAAGATTTAGTAACTGGCGATGCCTGGGGAGGAATCCCCAGAGGTACCTCTCAACTCGCAATGAGAATGGGCTCTCCTGAGGATACTGGGGTGGGTCCCTGGGGTCCCATCTTAACTCGAGAGGACCCCGCCACAACTCAGGACAACTGGAAGCTTCTCCCCTGCAGGCGTGGTGTGGCCCCTGTCCCCAGCGGCATCTCAGGGGAATTCACCCCATCCCTCGTGGACCTATAAAGGCTCCTTCACACCCTTACTGTGACCCACGAAGTTCCCCACCCCCCCCATCCCCACTCGAGAGAAACCCCAAGGGTCCCACCAAGGCTCAAGAAGAGCCCCGTTTTCCCAGCTGAACTCCAGATGAGGGGCCCTTTCCCTGCTCCGTCAGGAAAGGTTTTGCAGTGTTACACTCACATCCCAAGAGGAGATGATTGCACCTGGAAAGTCGGGAGGAGTCTTCCAGGTTGGGCCACCATTTCCCTAGACTCCCAAATGCCTCGTTCAATTCAGATGAATCTTACTGCCCTGCACTGCCTCGACTGTAACCCAGAGGCTCAACTAATACACAATGGAACATGTGACAGCCCTAGGGTACCTCGAGCGCAGCCATACATCCCTGTATCTGCTGGAACAGGGACCCGGACACTGTTACTGCAGTTATGAAGGAAAGCGGCCCTGCACGTCTTCAGTTTAGATGACGCCTGACTCCCCTCTGTGGGCTCCAGGAGAAGCCCAATACAAATGTCAGCACGGTCGAAACAATCTCAAGCTGCAGCTTCAGCATCAAAAGGGGACTGAGGACTTGGCGCCACTGGGGAGGAATCCGCCGATGTGCCTCGCACCTCACATGGAGACTGGCTTATCCTGGGGCCACAGGGGCGGATCCCTGTGGTCCCCACGTAACTGGAGAGGACCCCGCCTCAACTCGAGAAAAACCAGAAGCTTCACCCTTGCAGGTGGAGTGAGGCCCTTGTCCACTGCTGCGTCCACGGGGAAATCACTCGTTCCCTCTTGGACCTCGAAATGTTCTTTCACACCCTTGCTGTGACCAAGAAGTTCCTCGCCTAAAAAGTCCCCACTCGAGAGGACCGCTGAGGGTCCCGCTGCGACTCAAGTGGAGCTCTTTTTTCCCATGCTCAGCTCCAGATGAGGGGTCCTTTCCCTGCTCCATCTGGAAAGTGTTCCTGGCTCCCCCCTAGGATCTCAAGAGGAGGCACTCACACCAGGAGAATGCAGAGAAGCCTCAGGCATCGGGTAATATTTACACAAGACCCACAAATGTCTAATCCACTCCAGATGAAACTGACTGTCCTGCACTGCCTCGACTGTCAACCCAAGGCTCGACTCTGGCACATTGGCATGTGTGATAGCACTGGGGTACCTCGATGTCAAGCCACTGATCCCTGTATCCGCTCGACAGGGACCCAGACACTGTTGCTGCAGCTGGGGAGGAATGTCGCTGTGCAAGTCCCCAGGCGAGATGAGGCCTGATACCCCTGAGGGGCTCCAGGGGAACCCAAAGACCTATGTCAGTATGGTCAAGGCAAGCACAGGCTCTGGCCTCAGCCCCAGACGAGGACTGAGGACACAGTGAGGTCTCTGTAGGAATCCCCACAGGTGCCTGTCAAATCGCATGGAGAGGGGCCACTCCTGAGGCCACAGGGGCGGGTACCTGGGGTCCCTGTCGTAACTCAAGAGGACCCTGCTGCACCTCGAGAAAAACCAGAAGCTTCTCCCCTGCAGGGAGGATGAGTTGCTTGTCTGCTTCAGCATCTCGGGGAAAATCACCCCTTCCCTCTTGGACTTCGAAAGGCTCCTTCATTCCCTTGTTGTAACCTAGGAAGTTCCCTGCCCAAACCGTCCCCAATCGAGAGGAACCCCGAGAGTCCCGCTGTGCTCAAGAGGAGCTCCGTTTTCCCCTGCTGAGCTCCAGAATAGGGGCACTTACCCTGCTCCATCTGGAAATGTTTTCCGGGTCTCCCTTCACATCACAAGACGTGGCCTTGCATCTGGAGAGATGGGAGGAGCCTCAGGTGTCCGACCACCACTCCCCAAGATCCACAAATGCCTCATCCACTCCAGATGAACATGTCTGCCCTGCACTGTTTTGACTGTCACCCCGAGGCTCGACTCCCAACACACTGGCATATGAGACAGCCCTGGAGTACCTGGATGGCAAGCCACAGGTCCCTGTATCCGCTTTAGGGGCAGCCGGACACTGCCTCTGCAATTGGGGAAGAAAGAGTCCGTGCAAGTCTCCAGGCGAAAAGAGGCCTCACTCCCCTGTGGGGGCTCCAGAGTAACCTCAAGACCTATTAAAACATTAGCAAGGACATTTAAGGTTCCGACCTCAGCACCAGACGAGGACTGAGGACCTGGCGATGAAGGGAAGAAACACCATTGGCGCCGCTCAACTCGCACTGTGAATGGCCTCTCCTGAGGATACAGGGGGGGTGGTCCCTGGTGTCCCCGTGTAACTTGAGAGGACCCCGTTGCTACTCGAGTAAAACCGGAAGCTTCTCCCCTGCAGGCATGGTGTGGCCATGTTCACAATGGCATCTCAGGTGAACTCACCCCGTCCCTCGTGTACCTCGAAAGGCTCCTTCACACCCTTACTGTGACCCAAGAATTTCCCCTCCCCACCCATCTCCAATCGAGAGGAATCCCAAGGGTCCCACCAAGAACCAAGAGTAGCCCATTTTCCCCTGTTGAGCTCCTAACGACAGGCCCTTTCCCTTCCCCGTCGGGAAAGATTACGCCGTGTTCCCCTCATATCCCAAGAAGAGGTGCTCACACCTGGAAAGTCGGGAGGAGTCTCACAGGTTGGGCCACCAATCCCCAAGAACCCCAAATGCATCGTCCACTTCAGATGAAACTGACTGACCTGCACTGGCTCAACTGTAAGCCTGAGGCTCGACTCCGGCACATTGGCACGTGTGACAGCCCTAGGGTACCTCGAGGGCAAGCCATAGATCCCTGTATCTGCTCGAGAGGGAACCAGACACTGTTACTGCAGTTGTGAAGGAAAGCGGCCCTGAACGTCTCCAGTCGAGAGGAGCCCTTACTCCCGTTTGCGGGCTCCAGGGGAAGCCCAATACAAATGTCAGCACGGGGGAGGCAATCTCAGGCTGCAGCCTCAGGACCAGAAGGGGACTGAGGACTTGGCACCACTGGGGAGGAATCCCCAGCTGTGCCTCGCCCCTGGTACGGAGACTGGCCTATCCTGGGGCCACAGGGGTGGATCTCTGTGGTCCCCTTTGAAACTGGAGAGGACCCCACTGCAACTCGAGAAAAACCAGAAGCTTCACCCTTGCAGGCAGAGTGAGGTCCTTGTCCACTGCGTCATCCCGGGGGAAATCATCCGTTTCCTGCTGGACCTCGAAATGATCTTTCACACCCTTGCTGTGACCCAGGAAATTCTCTGCACCTCACGTCTTCACTCAAGAGGACCGCCGAGGGTCCCACCGCGACTCAGGAGGAGCTCCATTTCCCCATGCTCAGTTCCAGATGAGGGGCCTTTTCTCTGCTTCATCGGGAAAGTGTGCTCGGCTCACCCCTTGTATCCCAAGAGGGGGCACTCACACCAGGCAAGTCCAGAGAAGCCTAAGGCATTGAGTCAAATTTCGGAAAGACCTCAATTGCCTAGTACACTCCAGATGAATCTGACTGTCCTGCACAGGCTCAACTGTCACCCCAAGGCTCAACTCCAGCACACTGGCACGTGTGATAGCCCTGGGGTACCTCGAGGTGAAGCCTCTGATGCCTATATCAGGGATCCGATAACTGTTGCTGCAGTTGGGAAGGAAAGTGGCCGTGGCCGTCTCCAGTCGAGACGAGGCCTGACTTCCCTCTGCAGGCTCCAGGGGAAGCCCAATACAAATGGCAGCACAGGCGAGGCAATCTCAGGCTGCAGCCTCAGCATTTGAAGAGGACTGAGGACTTGGCGCCACTGGGGAGGAATACCCAGCTGTGCCTCACCCCTCACACTGAGACTAGCCTATATTGAGGCCACAGGGGCGGGTCCCTGTGGTCCAAGTCATAACTTGAGAGGACCCCGCCGCAACTCGAGAAAAAACAGAAGCTTCACCCTTGCAGGCGGAGTGAGGCCCTTGTCCGCTGTGGCATCACAGGGTAAATCACTCGTTCCCTCTTGGACCTCGAAATGCTCTTTTACACCCTTGCTGTGACCCAAAAAGTTCCTCGCCTCACACGTCTCCACTGGAGAGGACTGCTGAGGGTCCCACAGCATATCTACAGGTGCTCCATTTTCCCATGCTCAGCTCCAGATGAGGGGCCCTTTCCCTGCTCCATCGGGAAAGGGTTCCCAGCTCTCCCCTGGCATCCCAAGAGGAGGCACTCACACCAGCTGAGTCCAGAGAAGCCTCAGGCGTCGGGTCATATTTCCACGAGACCCCCAAATGCCTAGTCCACTCCAGATTAATCTGACTGTCCTGCACTGCCTCCGCTATCACCTCAAGGCTTGACTCCGGCACACTGGCACATGTGATAACCCTGAGGTATCTCACAGTCAAGCCACTGATTCCTGTATCTGCTCAACTGGGACCCGGACACTGTTACTACTGTTGGGGAGTAAAGTGGCTGTGCCTGTCCCCAGGCGAGATGACGCCTGACTAACCTATGTGGGCTCCAGGAGAACCCAAAGACCTATGTCAGCATGGGCGAGGCAAGCAGAGGCTTCGGCCTCAGCAACAGACGAGGACTGAGGACACCGTGACATCTCGGAGGAATCTCCACAGGTGCCTCGCAACTCGCAATGAGATTGGCCTCTCCTGAGGCCACAGCGGAGGGTCCCTGGTGTCCCCTTGGTAACTCGAGAGGACCACACCACAACTCGAGAAAAACCAGAAGCTTCTCCCCTGCAGGGAAGGTGAGTCCCTTGTCCACTGCAGCATCTCGGCGGACATCACTCCTTCCCTCTTGAAACTTGAAAAGCTCCTTCATACCCTTGTTGTGACATAGGAAGTTTCCCGCCCCAACCGTCCCCACTGGAGAGAAACACCGAGGGTCCCGCCGCGACTCAAGAGGAGCCCTGTTTTCCCCTGCTGAGCTCCAGTTGAGGGGCCCTTACCCTGCTCCATCGCGAAAGATTTTCCAGCACTCCCCTCGCATCCCAAGAGGTGGCCTCACATCAGGAGAGTCAGGAGGAGACTCAGGTGACCGACCACCACTCGCCAAGGTCCCCAAATGCCTCGTCCACTCCAGATGAACATGACTGCCTTGCACTGTCTCGACTGTAACCCGAGGCTCAACTCCAAACACACTGGCAAGTGAGACAGCCTTGAAATACCTCGATGGCAAGCCACAGACCCCTGTGTCCGCTTTAGGAGGAGCCGGACACTGCCGCTGCACTTGGGGAACAAAGAAGCCGTACAAGTCTCCAGGCGAGAAGAGGCCTTACTCCCCTGTGGGGGCTCCAGTGTATCCTCAAGACATATGAAAGCATGAGCGAGGAAATCTCAGGCTCGACCTGAGCACCAAAGGAGAACTGAGGACCCGGCGATGACTGGATAGGAATCTCCAGAGGCGCCTCGCAAGTCGCAATGAGAATGGCGTCTCCTGAGGATACAGGGGCAGGTCCTGGTGTCCCCGTCGTAACTCGAGAGGACCCCCCGCAACTGGAGTAAAACCAGAAGCATCTCCTGTGCAGGCGTGGTGTGGCCCTTGTCCGCAATGGCACTTCAGGGGAATTCACCCCACCCCACGTGGACCTTGAAAGGCTCCTTCACACCCTTGCTGTAACCAAAGAAGTTCCCCGCGCCACCCGTCCTCACTCGAGAGGAACACCTAGGGTCCTGCCAAGACTCAAGAGGAGCCCCGTTTTCCCCTGCTGAGCTCCAGGTAAGGGGCCCTTTTCCAGATCCATTGGGAAAGGTTTTCCATCTCTCCCCTCGCATCCCAAGTGGTGGCCTCGCATCAGGAGAGTCGGGAGGAGACTCAGGTGTCTGACCACTACTCCCCAAGATTCACAAATGCCTCGTGCACTCCAGATGAACATGACTGCCCTGCACTGTCTCGAATGTAACCCCGAGGCTCGACTCCCAACACACTGGCACTTGAGACAGCCCTGGAGTACCTCGATGGCAAGCCACAGACCCCTGTGTACATTTTACAGGGAGCCAGACACTGCCGCTGCAGTTGGGGGAAGAAAAAGGCCGTGCAAGTCTCCACTCGAGACGAGGCCTGACTCCCCTCTGGGGGCTCCAGGGAAAGTCCAATACAAATATCAGCATGGGCTAAGCAATCTCAGACTGCAACCTAACCACCAGAAGGGGACTGAGAACCTGGCGCCACTGGGGAGGAATCCCCAGATGTTCCTCGCCCCTCGCACGGAGACTGGCCTATCCTGAGGCCACAGGGGCGGATCCCTGTGGTCCCCGTCGTAACTCGAGAGGACGCCGCCTCAACTCGAGAAAAACCGGAAGCTTCTCCTCTGCAGGCGTGGTGTGTCCCTTTTCTGCAACGGCATCTCAGGGGAATTCACCCCATCCCTCGCGGACCTCGAAAGACTCCTTCACACTGTTACTGTGACCCAAGAAGTTCCCGGCCTCACCCGTCCCCACTCGAGAGGAACCCCAAGTGTCCCGCCAAGACTTAAGAGGAGCCCCGTTTTACCCTGCTGAGCTCCAGATGACGGGCCCTCTCCCTGCTCCATCGGCAAAGGGTTCCCGGCTCTCCCCTGGCATCCAAAGAGGTGGCACTCACACGAGCTGAGTCCAGAGAAGCGTCAGGCGTCGGGTCATATTTCCACAAGATCCCCAAATGCCTAATCCACTCCAGATGTATCTGACTGTCCTGTACTGCCTCGACTATCACCTCGAGGCTCGACTCCAGCACACTGGCACATGTGATAACCCTGAGGTATCTCGCAGTCAAGCCACTGATCCCTGTATCCACTCAAATGGGACCCGGACACTGTTACTACTGTTGGGGAGTAAAGCGGCTGTGCCCGTCCCCAGGTGAGACGACGCCTGACTAACCTATGTGGGCTCCATGGCAACCCCAAGACCTATGTCAGCATGGGCGAGGCAAGCACAGGCTTCGGCCTCACCACCAGACGAGGACTGAGGACACCATGACATCCCGGAGGAATCTCCACAGGTGCCTCACAACTCGCAATGAGACTGGCCTCTCCTGAGGCCAGAGTGGAGGGTCCCTGGTGTCCCCTTGGTAACTTGAGAGAACCCCGCCGCAACTCGAGAAAAACCAGAAGCTTCTCCCCTTCAGGGAGGATGAGTCCCTTGTCCACTGCAGCATCTCGGGCACATCATCCCTTCCCTCTTGAAATTTGAAAGGCTCCTTCATACCCTTGTTGTGACCTAGGAAGTTTCCCGCCCCAACCGTCCCCACTCAAGAGGAACCCCGAGGGTCCCATCGTGACTCAAGTGGAGCCCCCTTTACTCCTGCTGAGCTCCAAATGAGGGGCCCGTTCCCTGCTCCATCGGGAAAGGTTTTCCGGCATTCCCGGTGCATCCCAAGAGGTGGCCTCGCATCAGGAGAGTCAGGATGAGCCTCAGGTGTCCGTCCACCACTCCCAAAGTTCCCCAAATGCCTCGTCCACTCCAGATGAACATGACTGCCCTGCACTGTCTCAACTGTCACCCCGAGGCTCGACTCGCAACACACTGGCACGTGAGACAGCCCTGGAGTACCTCAATGGTAAAACACAGATCCCTGTGTCCAGTTTACGGGGAGACGAACACTCCTGCTGCAGTTGGGGAGTAAAGAGGCCGTGCAAATCTTCAGGCGAGAAAAGGCTTCACTCCGCTGTGGGGGCACCAGAGTAACCTCAAGACCTATGAAAGCATGAGCAAGGAAATCTCAGGCTCCGACCTCAGCACCAGACCTGGACTGAGGACCCGAAGATGACTGGGGAGGAATCCCGGGAAGCACCTCGAAACTCCCACTGAGAATGGCCCCTCCTGAGGATACAGGCGCGGGTCCCTGGGGTCCCTGTCTTTACTCCCGAGGACCACGCCACAACTTGAGGAAAACAGGAAGCTTCTCCCCTGCAGGCGTGTTGTGGCCCTTCTCTGCAACAGCATCGCAGGGGAATTCAACCCGTCCCTTGTGGACCTCGAAAGGCTCCTTCACACCCTTGCTGTGACCCAAGAACTTCCCCGCCCCACCCTTCCCCACTCGAGAGGACCCCAGGGTTCCTGCCAGGACTCAAGAGGAGCCCCGTTTTACCCTGCTGAGCTCCAGATGACGGACCCTTTCCCTGCTCCATCGGGAAAGGTTTCGTAGTGTTCCGCATGCACCCCAAGAGGAGGTGCTCACAACTGGAAAGTCTGGAGGAGTCTCACAGGTTGGGCCAGTATTCCCAAAGAGACCCAAATGCCTCGCCCAATTCAGATGAATCTGACTGCCCTGCATTGCCTCGACTGTAAACCTGAGTTCGACTCTGGCACACTGGCACGTGTGACAGCCCTAGGGTACCTCGAGTGCAAGCAATAGATTCCTGTATCCGCTCGAGAGGGATCTGGACACTGCTACTGCAGTGGGGAAGGAAAGTGGCCGTGCACGTCTCCAGTCGAGACAAGGCCTGACTCCCCTCTGTGGGCTCCAGGGGAATCCCACTACAAATGTCAGCACAGGAGAGTCAATCTCAGGCTGAAGTCTCAGCACCAGAAGGGGACTGAGGACTTGGCGCCTCTGGGGAGGAATCCCCAGATGTGTCTCGCCCCTTGCATGGAGACTGGCCTATCCTGGGGCCACAGGGGTGGATCCCTCTGGTCACTGTCGTTGCTCGAGAGGACCCCACCTCAATTCGAGAAAAACCAGAAGTTTCATCTTTGCAGGCGAAGTGAGGCCCTTTTCCTTGGATCCATCCCGGGAGAAATCACCCGTTCCCTCTTGGACCTGGAAATGCTCATTCACACCATTGCTGTGACCCAAGAAGTTCCCCGCCCCACCCGTCCCCACTCGAGAGGACCGCAGAGGGTCCTGCCATGACTCAAGAGGAGCTCCATTTTCCCATGCTCAGCTCCAGATGAGGGGCCCTTTCCCTCCCCCATCGGGAAAGGTTTCCCGGTTCTGACCTCGCATCCCAAAAGGAGGCACTCACACCAGGCGAGTCCAGAGAAGCCTCAGTTGTCAGGTCACATTTCCACAAGACCCCCAAATGCCTAGTCCACTCCAGATGTATCTGACTGCCCTGCACTGCCTCGACAGTTACCCCAAGGCTCGATTCCAGCACACTGGCACGTGTGATAGCCCTGGGGTATCTCGAGTTCAAGCCACTGATCCCTGTATCTACTCGACAGGGA
>SJYW01051096.1:0-12689 GCA_006410735.1 Raphicerus campestris | reverse complement strand
TATTTCTCCCAGCAATCTTGATTCCAGCTTGTGTTTCTTCCAGTCCAGCGTTTCTCATGATGTACTCTGCATATAAGTTAAATAAGCAGGGTGACAATATACAGCCTTGACGTACTCCTTTTCCTATTTGGAACCAGTCTGTTGTTCCATGTCCAGTTCTAACTGTTGCTTCCTGACCTGCTTACAGATTTCTCAAGAGGCAGGTCAGGTGGTCTGGTATTTCCATCTCTTTCAGAATTTTCCACAGTTTATTGTGATCCACACAGTCAAAAGCTTTGGCATAGTCAATAAAGCAGAAATAGATGTTTTTCTGGAACTCTCTTGCTTTTTCCATGATCCAGCAGATGTTGGCAATTTGATCTCTGGTTCTTCTGCCTTTTCTAAAACCAGCTTGAACATCAGGAAATTCACGGTCTAGAGTATAGGTCATTTATATTTCTTTGCCTACAAATAGTACAGTGTGTGCTTTTAGATGGCAGTTATAATAATATTTATTAAGTTAGAATAAGTCATCTGATCTTAGAACAAGTGACATGGAAGAGACTGAGAGCCCATAATTCCTGTGTACTCTGTCTTCAGACTGAGAAAATGGATTCTTTTAAGGGTGAGGTCTCAGAAATCTGCCTGTTTCCTTGACTTCACAAATAGACTTGATTTTCGGAAATGTCTTCCCGTTTCCCTCTAGCTGAGATATAATATATCCTGTCAGATGGAGACCCCATCATGGCTAGGCAAACACACCTGAATTTACAGGATATGGGATTGTCAGGGAGGGTGAGCAGACACGTATTTCTTCCCCTTCCTTTACGAGCTTCCTGACAATCTGCCATTCACACAGTCACTCACATCTTCTGTTCTCCTGACAAAACACAAGATCATAAAAGAACCTGGATCCCAATCAAAGAGCACTTCTATATTTTATATCAATTTGAATTCACGGATTTTATGAGTCCTCTCAACTCTCTTGGAATCCTCTCCCAGTTTGTCTTTCTCAGGACAGATTTGTATCTGAGAGAGAGTTTGCTTCTTCTCAGTATCCACTCTGTTTATCGTTCAGTGGAAAGTGGCTTTAGAGATAGTGCCATGTGGCTTGACCCTGACAAAAGCTAGCATCACCCACCACCAAGTATCTCCTAACTTGGGCTCAGAGCACATTCGAGGAGTTTCACAGGTAATACCTAGGAGGGTATTGCAGACTCCATCTGCAATGCAGGAGACATAGGAGACGAGGGTTCAATCCCTAGGTCGGGAATATCCCCTGGAGGAGGAAATGGCAACCCACTCCAGTATCCCTGCTGGGAAAATCCCATGGACAGAGAAGCCTGGCAGGCTATGGTCCATGGGGTCACAAAGAGTGAGACGCAACTGAAGCAATGAGCACGCATGCATACATGCACACATGGTGAAATTACAGAAAGCAAAGCAGATCAGAAAGAACCCAAAGTTCCATTCTAGCACCAGAAGAACTCACAGTAAGACTCTGAGCCAGCCCTGGCACCTCGCTGAGGCTCAGTTTTCTCTTCTATAAAAGGAAGTATTATACTAAATTATATGTATGGTGGTGGTGGTGGTGGTGGTGGTGGTGGTGGTTTAGTCACTAAGTCATGTCTGACTCTTGAAACCCCATGGACTGTAGCCCACCAGGCTCCTCTGTCCATGGGATTTTCCAGGCAAGAATACTGGAGTGGATTGCCATTTCCTTCTCCAAGTTATATGTATGGATCCTGTCAATTCTAAAATTATATCCTTAGACTTTTTAAATTAAATCAATAATCTCTGTTCCATTCTAAGTAATTCATTCTAAGGAAATAACCCAAGATGTGATCAAAGTTTATATGCAAAGGTATATTGCTTATAATAAGAAACCTGAAAAAGATTTAAAATATACTTGACAGTAAGGCATGGCTAAATCAATTCTGATACATCCGAATAGCAGAATTTTATGCAACTATCAAAAAATATTTTCAAAGAGTAGGTAATATGATTGTATTTTTAGTGTACGTGTCTTTCATTAAGCTATAGGAAGCAATTTTCAACATCTACTATGTAATTTAAAGAAATACATCAAAATATCAGTATTTGTTACTTCAGATAGCTGAATTATAAGTATTTAAGATTATTTCATAAATTGCATTTTTCAACTTCTCTACTTTGAACCTCTGATATTACTTGGTAGTGAGGAAATGGACAAGTGTAACTTTTTATTATTAAGTTTAAAAACCAAGGATGCTTTTCATTAAGGAAAAATCCATAATATAATTATATAATTATGAATTTTAGAGAGAGCTGAAAAACACACAAACAGAAATTAGTTTTCCTAAGTGAGCATGGCAAAATGATTCCAGTTTTACAAATAAGTTATCTGCAGAAAATGTAGGCGTTCATTTCACAGTGCTATTTAAAAAAGGAGGCATTTTCTGTGATGTGTCAACAGTAGAAAAACACAAAGACATTCTTATTATTTATAGCAAGATTAGTACAATTCAAAGGAAGAGTACATGTTTTGAAAACATCTTAAGGGTCAAAGAGACTATCTTGATATTGAGTTATATAAATTGAAATGGCTTGCAAGAGCGTTGTTCTTTCATAAGAAATTTTCATGAGTAGAATAGATACTAATCCGATTAATATTTTTTAGGTCAGCTGCTCAGAGCAGCCCAAGAAACTCTGTGCTTGCCAAAACTATTCAACAGATCACAATCAGTTTGTGGTTGCTGTTAACAAGTTTTCTTATTTGATTTAAACCAGTGCCTGAACAATAAAGCACTTTGTGGTATTATAAAATAAATAACAGTTTTTAAATGTGACCTGAAAAAAGATCACTCTTGTTGAAGTTTAAATTGGTTTGTCTTGTTTTAATTTCATTGACATTAACAGCCAGTTTTTGTAACCATGCTGCTTCACCTGTTATTGACCGGAGACGTGTTAACACCACAGGCTTTTGTTTCTGCAAAAATCTTTCGGTCAATAATGTGTTAATTAAAGCTTGTAACCTCTGAGCCCTATTGTTACCTTGAGTTTGGGAAATTAGATGCCCTCCTGTCTGAAGAGAGAGCGAGAAGCAAGTAACCCTGTAAGCTTCTTCCCAAGTCCCTGGGTTCATGGTTTAGCAAACTGACTTTCTGGAGTGCAGTATTTCAATGCATGAAGTCACAAAAGCTATCTCCCTAGGTGACTGAATTCTTCATATGAAATTAAGTGGGTTACACCAGCACAAATTATGTTACAAATTTTGTTCACCCTGAGTGAGACGTTAATATTTGCAAAGGGGATTTAAAACTTGGTGAAACCAAATATACTGACATCTTAAAGAGAGACAATCAAATGGTTGCTTTAGCCCCTGACAAAGGATGTTTGCTGATCATATTGAATGCTCTAGCAGCAGTCTACATTAACTCGTGGGTCAACCAAAAAGTTTGTTCAGGTTTTTCCATAGCATCTTACAGAAAGACGCGAATGAACTTTTTGGACAACCCATTACATAAAGGATAGGCTCTTAAAACCTACACAATGAAAAACAATTAGATACATAACCAATCCGTAGTGGGGAAAAGGCACACAGTAAGGACTCCCACAGAAATGAATTATTCAAATGGTGGTCCCTTTGGTCTTGCCTTCATCACCTGCCCTGAAGAGGATTAGCGGATGCTGACTTCTCCAGTGGACGTGCTTCCTGCTTCTCTGCCTGTGCTTATAGAATTGTGTTGTCAGGAGTCACAACACTTACGGATTTTTCAGAGTTGTAGCAGTGCCAAAGCTATTTTAATAATCTCTACCAACTTTCTTGTAGGGCTGTTTTTTTCTAATGTTAGAGAAATCTTGCAATGTGCAACATTCATTTTTATCCTTTCTGGCAACTTCCTGCAATGAAAGTTTTTTCTCTCCCGGGGTTTTTTATTAACCCCTGACTGCTGCTTTGCACTATAAGTCTTCAAAGGGATTTTGATGCTAATTTTCCAATGCAGTTGGCTTTGGTGTCAGGTAATTTCCTGAGTTAGATGACTGTGAAGAAAAACAGCTAAAAGTCTGTATTGGTGAGCAGTTTAGAGCCTTTGTTACACATCAAGGTGATCTTTTCTTTTTTTAATTGAAGTATAGTTGATTTACAATGTTGTGTTCATTACTGCTGTCAGGGTAATCTTTTAAAAGCTCCCGTTAATCCAACATTGGTAAGTTGTTTTAAGATGAGATCTATGTATATAATTTTTAATATCAAGCTTTTTATGATAAAAGTTCTTCATATTCCATTTTAATTTGAAAAAATACTAATAAATGATATATAGACCATTTCTTGAGAATCCAATGTAAGTATCAAAGTGAACTGCTTTCTTTACTGTGTTTTTCTTTCGCATTTAAAAGATTTTTAATTGATTCCCAAGTTTAACCTTCTTCCACCCATTTTGCCCTGGGAATATGTAAAACCACTTGACTGGTTATCTCCCACCCTTGTTGGTCTGTAGGTAGGAATAAGCAATCTAGATATTTGCCTGGAGTGGTCTCTATGTTCATGCTGCGTTACCCTAACTTATACTAAGGAGTGCATGTGTGAGTCTGATTTAAATCAATCATCAGTTTTATTAGCAAGAGAAAGCCAGGTAGGTGTCAGTGCACTTTCTCATTGTCCCTCTTGCTCAAAAATCATTTACATTTTTACTAAACAGTACTAGCAATCATTTGTTGAGCATTTAGTTTGTTTCCAAGCTCAGTGTTTGATGCTTCCTTTGAACTAACTCATTTCATTTTCTTTTTTCATAACTCTTTAAAGTAGGAGCTTTAGAGTAACCCAGGTTTAGAGAGGTTAAATGATCTATCCAAGATCACCAACGGGTGTGAGCAGAAGCCAGGTTTCACACCCATGTCTGAGTAGTCCATGATTGATCCTCTAAAGAGCTCAGTTCCTGTTGCTCACATCCATGAGTGATGTAGAATATTAAGGAAAAACTTTGTGGACCTCATAAGAGTTTAACTAGAGGGAGAGCTTTGAGCACAGTAAAACACTCATTTCCTGCTTTGTCCGTTCAAGAAATAGCCACTGAGCAAAATGAAAAGACAACATGAAGATTGAGAAAAAATATTTGCAAACAATGAGACTGACAGTGAATTTCCAAAATACACAAACAGCTCATACAACTCAACAGAAACTACAACAACGAAGACAACGCAATCAAAACTGGGTGGAAAACCTACAGAGAGATTTCTCCAAAGAAGACATTCCGATATAGGTAGCCAATAGGCACATGACAAGGTACTCAATATTGCTAATTATTAGAGAAATGCAAACCAAAACTACAATGAGTTACCAGCATTGTACCTAGTAGTCAAAATTGGCATCATTAAAACATCTACAAATAACAAATGCTGGAGAGGGTGTGGAGAAAAGGAAACCGTCCTACACTGTTGGTGGAAATATAAATTGTTGCAGCCACTATTGAGAACATTATAGAGATTCCTTAAAATATTAAAGGTAGAGTTGCCATATAATTCAGCAGTCCTTCTCCTGGGTGTATATCTGAAGAAAACTAATTTGAAAAGATACACGCACCCCAGTGTTCACAGCAGCAACTGTTTACAATAGCCAGAACATGGAAACAAACTAATGTCCATAGATGAATGGATAAAGAAGACGCTGTATATATACAATGGAACCATAAAAAGGGAGGAAATAATGCCATTTGCAGCAACCTGGATGGACCTAGAGGTTCTCACACTAAGTGAAATAAGTCAGAAAGAGAAAGGCAAATACCATATGATATCACTTATATGTGGAATCTAAATATAACACAAATGAACGTATTGACAAAACAGAAACAGCCTCACAGACAGAGAAAACAATGCGGTTGCCCAAGCTGGGGGAGGGATAAATTAGGAGTTCGGGATTAGCAACGACAAACTACTACATATAAAATATATAAACAACAAAGGCCTACTGCATAGCACAGGAACCAGGTTCAATATCCTTCAATACATCATAATGGGAAAGAATATGTGTGTGTATGTGTGTGTGTGTAGCTGAATCATTTTTGCTATACACCAGAAACTAACACAACATTGTATATCAACTGTATTTTAATTTTAAAAAACAGAAAATAAACTGTCCCTGAGCCGTCCATGGTGCCAAAGCTGGTGATTGGCGCAGAAACATAGAAAAGACATGGCTCCCTTTCCTAGGAGAGTCCATATCTAAAAAGAGAAGTTAGATATGTAAACACAGTATTATGAAATATGAGCTAAATACGGGCAGGAAGCAAGGCCGTGGAAGCAGCAGGGTGGCCATGCAAGGCCTGAGGGACAAAGCAGTCACTGGCTAGAGCTCAGAGCCCTGCGGTGGGAGGGAGGAACCACAGCTGAAATGAGGTAAAGCCCCAGTCACTCAGGGCTCCTCCTGTCAGCCTTCCTTAAAGTACTAGGAAGAAAACGAAGGTGATTCCTTCAATCTTAATTATGTAACCATCGGTTTGGGGGAGGGAGATCCCTGGATTGCTCAGAGTTGATATTGTGCCAATGCCATATCTTAATCTTAATATAGAGCCCCCAGATGCAGTTTGTGTAATTCTAGTAGGCTCCACCACCCTAGATCCAAATCTATAAGCATTTAAAATAGAACTGAAATCTAATCTGTTTAAATAAGGGATAAACACAGGGTCTTGATGAAAAGAAAATGAAGAATGTTACCTCCCACCTCTAAGCTGTAATCAGGAGTTTCCCCTAGGAAAATACTTTGAGACTAGCCCTTCGGTAGACTAATGCAGTGTTTCTCAGCATCTGTATTTACTGAATCATTTCATGTATTTTTAAAAATATTTTAAAAGATGCTGTGAGAGTAATGCTGCATTTCCTATTATTGAGTTAGTAACTGACATTTCAAAGTATTTGGTCGGCAGAAGTAGTGATAATCATCAATCTTTCAAGGGATTAACGGCATCTTAAAAATGCATATAGGTATTTCATTAATTGGTTTACATTTTCTGGAAGTCCTTTTTTTCTTGCATCTTTTTACTCGTTTTATATTTCTTTTTTCCTTGTCTGCGAAGTTGAGTCAGCAACAGAAAGATATTCAAATTAGACTTGTCATACAGAAAAAAAAAAATCTGACTTTGTCAGGGTGGGTGGAGGGGGAAAGAGCAACTTTTTGTCAGTCTTTTGTATTTCAGCAGCTGGATTCATCGCTGCCATGGTAACGGACCACATGATGAGGTGTATTAGATTGCTGTGTGTTGAGCACAAGGGGAAGAATGAACACAGCGTTTTATTGAAGTTGAAGGTTACTTAGGAGTTTCTTCTGCGGAAGTGTGTAAGGTCAAATACTATAGCTTTCAGCATATGTAATACTTTAGAGGAAGAATTAGGGGCATGCTGCTGCATTTAACTACAAAACCAGGTAAGGTTTAATTGAATCTATGAAACTGACCTCTTACTTACTTGCCGGGTGGAATTTCACTGTCCCCCCCATCCCCACCCCCACATGGACACAGGGCAAATTTCTCCTGTCTCCCCTACCCCAACTCCCCCACCTCCGAGTGCATCTGTTTTTAATTTGAAAGTTTGGAATGTTGTGAATTTTTATAGTTCTTTGGTAGTGTGAGTGAGCGTGTGAGTGCAGTAAAAGAAAGAAAACTAGAAAGGAAGTAATAAGAATGCAATTAACGTCTTCAGATCAATGTAAAACAGAGTAAAGTGTTTCCTTCTTTGAAAGTGGTCCACTTTTTTTAGTGGACATCTTATTAGTGGCGTTAGCCCAGAGCTGCCTGCCTCTTATACTAATGGAGCCATAGAACCAAGTTCTCCAGCCTGTTATTCACTATATTTATTCTGTCTGGGCTTCTATTCCTCTTTCTTCCTATTACTACCAGCCTCATTCATCATGAAGAGTTCGGTTTTATCTATAATTTTTACAACATATTTTATACCCATTAATATTCTATTCTTTCAGACACGGTGGTCATATGCATCTTAGAGGATTTAAAAATAGAAGTAAATATATTACAGGGAGTAGAAAATGAACTCTCTTACTTTGAGGCTGGTAAGCGCAGAATGTAAACACTTCAGTGTGGCTCCGTGAAGCATCAATTCCCAGAGCACGGGCGCCTCCTCCTTGCGTTGTTTACGTATCATCCAAGCAGCTTGCTTCAAAGAGGGAGGCTTGGATATGTGTGGAGCAAGTTGAAGAAAATTTATGATTTGTTTTAATTTCTTGTTTCTGCAGTTGTCTGATGCTTAGCTTTCTCATAAGACATTAGGATTTACTTTCATTTTTTAGTTAAGGGCTAACCTAGCCAATTTGTCTCCTCTTAGAACAAAGTTGTCTTGGCAGCTTCAGAGACAAAACCCTGCTAAAACCAGCAGAACCCAGTATTACTCAGGGATATTCACTGGAGTGTTTTCATATACGAGAGGTTTTAAAAAATACTTTTGTAGCTAAAAGCAATTGATTGCCACTAATTGGTACTGATTGGGATAAAAGCCAATAAATTATGCCAAGGTTACTCTTATACCACCCTTTCTTTAAAAAAGAACACTTAGATTTTTTAAAATTCGTTTATGTTCTGTGATTTTCATTGCTATTTTCTAAGTCTCTCTAGTTTTCATCCATTCAAGCCATCTTCTAAATTTGAGCAAGAAGTTATAATTATTCAAAACAATTTTTTTGCCATGATTGCAAATAAGGGGAACTATTTCCATGATAACAAATATCAAAAGCATTATAATAGCACATTTGTAACATCTGTACAATGTCCAAGCTTGAATCCGATTCTTTCTTTCCTTTTTCCCTTGGTTGCTTTGAATACAAAACAAGCTATGAGCATGTCCTCCAAAATCCTTTCACAAACCTCAGTTGTTATTACTTAAAAATAGGAAATTACCAAGAGTTGGTAAAAGATGGTACCTGGTAAAATATTTTAAAGTGTGAAATTCTCAATATTGGTAATATCTGAGATAGACAGAGGGAGAGAGAGAGAGACAGAAAACATAAGAAAAGAAAAATAGACAAAAGATGAAGATAAAAGTGTGAATGATCTCTTAATCAAGCTTTCTTCTTTCCTTCAGTATAGGTTAAATATATAAAAAAGAAGAGAGACAGTATAGTGTGGATGAGGTGAAATTAGCAAAAAGTACTATCATTCCACCATTCCAATTCCATGTTTCAAGTCCATGGTAAGGCATGGATAGTTTCTTTCTATTAATTGAAATGAAAACAAATTCCTCTAATTGGATATATTTCAGTTCTTCCTGTTTGGGGCTAAGATATCAGCTAGCTTATACATTAGAGCTTGAAGTGTAGAAAAATGTACCCATTTTTTGTGATTTTTATATACTTGGTACTAAGCCATGTCCATTTTTAAAGTTATTGTAACTGAGAGGTCCATAAGATGGAAACTTCTTTTAAATGTTTAATAAGAATTGTATATATTTAAGGTATACAATATGATGATTTAATATACATGTATGTAATGAAATGACTACTACAGTCAAGCTAATTAACATATCTTCTGCTCAAATAGATACCATTTTGTGTGTGTGATAAGAGTTCCTGAAATCTACTCTCTTAGAAAANTATATTTAAGGTATACAATATGATGATTTAATATACATGTATGTAATGAAATGACTACTACAGTCAAGCTAATTAACATATCTTCTGCTCAAATAGATACCATTTTGTGTGTGTGATGAGAGTTCCTGAAATCTACTCTCTTAGAAAATTTATGTTACACAATATAGGGAATTATTAACTCTAGTCCCCAGGCCTTCTAGACTAGTTCATCCTATATATGTGCAACTTTGTACTCTTTGATTAACATCTCCTGGTTCCCCCACTCACCAGTGATTGGTAGCCATCATTCTAATATCTGCTTCCATGTATTTACCTTGTTTAGATCCACATTATAAGTGAGATCATACAGTAGTTTTCCTTCTGTGTCTGGCTTATTTCATTAGCATAATATCTTCTGCATTCATCTGCTTTGTTGCAAATGTCAGGATCTTACTCTTTTGTAAGGCTGAATAGTACTCCTTTTACGTGTACATCACAATTTCATTTTCCAGTCATCTGTTGACATACATTTGTAGCCATGTCTTGTTTATCACAAATAATGCTACAGTGAACATGGGAACACAGATATCTTTTCTATTACTGGTTTGCTTTCTTTTGGGTATATTCTCAGAAGAGGGCCTGCTGGAGCATATGGTAGCTCTAGTTTCTGTTTTTATAGAAGCCTCCATGCTANTATGTGTACATCACAATTTCATTTTCCAGTCATCTGTTGACATACATTTGTAGCCATGTCTTGTTTATCACAAATAATCCTACAGTGAACATGGGAACACAGATATCTTTTCTATTACTGGTTTGCTTTCTTTTGGGTATATTCTCAGAAAAGGGCCTGCTGGAGCATATGGTAGCTCTAGTTTCTGTTTTTATAGAAGCCTCCATGCTGTTTTTCATAATGGCTGTAGGGAATACTCATATTCTTAAGGAGCAAAATGATTTTTGATGTTCTTGCTTTAAGTTAGAAATTTTGCAGATGTTTTGATCATTTGTGTCAACTCATGTTTAAATCATGCTTTACTGTTAATTTTGAATGATTGGGAGCATCTTCGCATTTAACCTCTCATTTCTAGAGTTCCCTAGCCTCTCAGACGTATAGCTAATTATCTACAAACATTTACCTCTATTAAAGAGATAGATGTTCATCAGAGTCATGATAAAGAAGAATTATATTGACTGTTATAGCCTCTTCAATAAAAGTAATGATAATTTTTGGTCCCTAAAACAAAATCTCTGGAATAGATGAAGTTAAAGACAATAAATGATGATTCAATATCAGCTAGATATTCCACTTTTAGGAATTGCTGTTTTTAAACCTGTGACTTCATCAAAGTGGGTTTTATAATTGACAACCATGTAATTTTTTGGTATGAAAAGAATCAGACTTTAAAATATTCTTAAATATTTAAAATGAAAAAAAGTAATGGTATCACAATCATGATAATGATAGTGATTATAATGGCAATAATGATTAATTCAGAGAGAAAGACAGACTTCATTAGAAAGCTCTGAGCTATGTAGTCAAAGGCCAGTGTTTTTAGAAAGAAATGGAAAATTTCTAGTAAGTGGTATGATTTTCAGATATTTCCTCCCAACTTTCATTAATTCCATTAATAGTATTTACAAATCACTAACAAAAATGTGCTTGTTATGGTCTTCTCAGAGCTTACTATAAAGGATGTTGACTTTGTTCAACAACAATAGATGTTTTCATCAGTAATGATTAAACTCCCCCAAAATTATATAGTGTGTGGGCCAGTATCTGATAGGAAAAGAGTAAATGTATTGCTAGGAATGAACAATTTGTTACATTTTTGGTATATAAATAGGTACAATCAGCTAGTTTCACTTTCATGATAATATTACCTTGATACATTTTAGAGTGATATTACTGTTATATAATTCCCCTCTACCTGGCATTTACATGATAAAATGTTCACTATTGACATCATTTTAATATTTTACTTATATTTTTAAATTGTAAATTATTTATTTAAATAACAATGGTATCTTACATCTAAAACTTACTAATTTGGGTTTGTTTGGGGAAACATTGTACTCTGAAGAAGCACTTTCTTCTACGTACCTTCATATGAAAAAAAAATAGCAGATAAATTGATGATTCCAGTATAAAACATGAATGCATCAAAGAAGTGAAAGAAAATATAGAACTTGAGATAGAACAATATACCTTCAAAGGCAGAAATCATAAAGAAATGGTTGTATAGAAACTTATTACTTCTGGAAAATGCTATAAACAAAATTAAAAGATAAAAAGCAAACTAGAATCAATATTTGCAGCACACATGAAAGAAAAGAAGATGAGCATCTAGGAACGAAAAAGCCTCTTGATGAAAGTAAAAGTGGAGAGTGAAAAAGTTGGCTTAAAGCTCAACATTCAGAAAACGAAGATCATGGCATCTGGTCCCATCACTTCATGGGAAACAGACAGGGAAACATTGGAAACAGTGTCAGACTTTATTTTGGGGGGCTCCAAAATCACTGCAGATGGTGACTGCAGCCATGAAATTAAAAGACTCTTACTCCTTGGAAGAAAAGTTACGACCAACTTAGACAGCATATTGTAAAGTGGAGACATTACTTTGCCGACTAAGGTCTGTCTAGTCAAGACTCTGGTTTCTCCAGTAGTCATGTATGGATGGGAGATTTGGGCTGTAAAGAAAGCTGAGCACCAAAGAATTGATGCTTTTGAACTGTGGTGTTGGAGAAGACTCTTGAGAGTCCCTTGGACTGCAAGGAGATTAAACCAGTCCATCCTAAAGGAGACCAGTCCTGGGTGTTCATTGGAAGGACTGATGCTCAAGCTCCAGTACTTTGGCCACCTCATGCGAAGAGTTGACTCATTGGAAAAGACCCTGATGTTTGGAAGGATTGAGGGCAGGAGAAGAAGGGGACGACAGAGGATGAGATGGCTGGATGGCATCACCAACTCAACGGACGTGAGTTTGAGCGAACTCTGGGAGTTGGTGATGGACAGGGAGGCCTGGCATGCTACGATTCATGGGGTCGCAGAGTCGGACATGACTGAGCGACTGAACTGAACTGAACTGAATATATAATAAAGTCTCATAAATTAATAAGAAAGAGAACAGCACTTATTTTATTACTTTATTTTCAGTGC
>SJYW01051094.1:155435-168771 GCA_006410735.1 Raphicerus campestris | reverse complement strand
TTGCCTGGAGAATCCCAGGGATGGGGGAGCCTAGTGGGCTGCTGTCTATGGGGTCACACAGAGTCGGACATGACTGAAGTGACTTAGCAGCAGCAGCATGTATATATATATTATACATATATATATAATATATATATGGTCACTAAGTTATGTACGACTCCTGTGATCCCATGGACTGTAGCCTGCTAGGCGCCTCGGTCATGGCTTTCTCCAGGCAAGTATATTGGAGTGGGTTGCCATTTCCTTCTCCAGGGGAATCTTCCCAACCCAGGAATCGAACCTGGGTCTCCTGCATTGCAAGCAGATTCTTTACCAACTAAGCTATGAGAGAAGTATATATATGTGTGTGTGTGTGTGTGTGTGTATGCATATATATCCTTTTTTAGATTCTTTTCCTATATAGGTCATTACAGAGTATTCAGTAGATTTCCCTGTGCTATACAGTAGGTCCTTGTTAGTTATCTATTTTATATATANATATATATGTGTGTGTGTGTGTGTGTGTGTATGCATATATATCCTTTTTTAGATTCTTTTCCTATATAGGTCATTACAGAGTATTCAGTAGATTTCCCTGTGCTATACAGTAGGTCCTTGTTAGTTATCTATTTTATATATAGTAGTGTGTGTGTCAATCTCAACCTCCCTGTTTATCCCTCCCCCAACCCCCGCTAGTCACCGTAAGTTTGTTTTCTACAATTGTAACTCTGACTTGTAAGTTCATTCATACCATTTTTTTATATTCCATGTATAAGTGATAGCATCTGATATTTGTCTTTCTCTGTCTGACTGACTTCACTCAGTATGACAGTCTCTAGATGGCTTAAGTATTAAGCCTGATTGAAATGCAAAGAAACATCTCACCAGAACTTTGCCTCGGCTGCTCTCTCCTCCAGACCTCAGAATCCTCCATCTCCTTTAAGAATTACAATTCCTAAGCAGCTCACCTTGAGTAAGAGGGAGGCTGAGTAAACAAAACATAAGGAGTGATCAGAATAAATAAGCATCTAGAAAATGTTTAAATGAGGGCCCTTGAGCAGGCTAGTTCTTGGACATCAAAAGCCTTAGAACTACTAGAATAAGGTTGAAAAGGTGGGGAACTTTAGCAGAAAGATGGTCATGAAAAGGCCTGCATATCAGTGAATAATTGAGGTCATTATTAACAACTGGAATGATGGGATTCATACTTTCATTCAATATTATATGCAGTAGCAGTAGATAATCATTAGGTCTTCAGTACACCTTCATTTTAGACATGCAAATTAGGTTAAATTAATTTTGTTTTGTAGCCATATCAACCGAAATCCTCCTCTTAAGGGACACACAGCACTTTATACCATAATATTAATTCTTCTCCAGGAATATGTAGCAAAGCAATGCACGTCTATTCTCTTTTTGACAGCAAAGTTTAAAATGGTGGAAGGTTTTAGGATGGTGTTGTCTACTATAATTTTATGCTTAGATCTGTATGTGGTGCAAGCAGTTGTTAAGCATCAGTAGAAGCTATGGCTACATTCCACTACTTGAAAAGGTTCCCAGGGGTCGGATCTGAAGCCTACAGAGTCACAAAAGGGTTCTGTGCTCGATGGAGGGGGGTTGTATTACGAAGAGTCTGTTATAGATGTGAGTCTATTGCTGTATTTCAAAGGCTGTTTCTTGAAACATTTTAATGTCCTCCCTCAGTTGGAATCATCTGTGTCCAAAATAACAAATGGTCCCATACTTCTCCCCTTCTCTGTACTTCAGGTGGCTTGCTTTTTTGAAGTTGATGAAAATTGGTGTGGAAATCATGAGGGAGGTCCAGAGAGGGCTAAAATCAACCATTCAAAGCTGCTGGCAGCCCCTGGAGCCCCCCCTCTAAATGGCTATTTCCATGTCACAGAAAAAATGTTTTTTCATTTTAAAACATTCTGAGATATTTTCATGGTGTTGTGGCTAACCATTTTTAGTCAGTTTAAAAAAATGCCTTTATCACCTCCCACCAGGAAACTCATGGAACACACTGTTGGAGATGCTGAAACTTTTTTCATTTCTCCTTAGAAAATATTAATGGTAAAGCATTAAAAGAGACAAGAAGAGTCTTTAATTTGGTTTTTCCAGAAGCTTAGCCTGAAATTAAAAATTTTGCATACAACCTGCGAGTCATCACAGTGAACAAATCTGATTGTCTTAACTGAATGGAAGGGCAGTGCTGGGTTCTCCATCTCACCGCCTGGGCAGGTAGTGTGCCAGAATGCACCAGTGGCAGCAGCTCTGGGATGGTAGGTCCGGGTTTACAGAGTTAAAAAGCTCCAGTTCCCCAGCACTTGTAGATCCTGTGGAAAGAAAATCTGAGGAAAGAGAGTGGGGGGAGATAGGAGCTGGTAAAGTGAGGGAGCAGAGAGCAGACTGCTTCTCAGCTTGAATAACCAAANGCCAGAATGCACCAGTGGCAGCAGCTCTGGGCTGGTAGGTCCGGGTTTACAGAGTTAAAAAGCTCCAGTTCCCCAGCACTTGTAGATCCTGTGGAAAAAAAATCTGAGGGAAGAGGGTGGGGGGAGATAGGAGCTGGTAAAGTGAGGGAGCAGAGAGCAGACTGCTTCTCAGCTTGAATAACCAAGAAGCCAGTAGTCCTGCTGGGGAACAGGAAGGAGAGTCCCTATCAGGCCCCCTCTGCCCTTCCCTCTCTTTCCAGAAATGAAACCTGGTCCTCTCTTCCATCTGACTTCCCTCCAGGCCCAGGACAGAGTGACTGTGGCCCCGGGTGAAAGATGGACCAACAGCCCAGATGGTCTTGGTGTTTATCTTGAGCAGCCCAGAGCATTCACTCCACTTCTAATAATTTACAAACTCTTCCTGCACCAGGAGAACAGCACAATTTGGTGGAAAGTATTATGCTTTGTTTTACTCCGCTGTTGTTCAGCGACTCAGTAACGTCTGACTCTGCAACCCCGTGGACTGCAGCATGCCAGCCTTCCCTGTCCTTCTGTATCTCCCAGAGTTTGCTCAAACCGATGTCCGTTGAGTCGACGATGCCATCCAACCATCTCATGCTTCGTTGCCCCCTACTCCTGTTTCGCTCTGTGGCCACATAAAAGCCAGGGCCCAGTTCCAGGCACAGTCTCTACCAGAAGAAAAGGAGATCAGCAAATAAGAATGTTCTCCAGACTCTTCACTATTGTTTTTCTCCTCCATGTAGGGAAGAAATGCAAACACATACAAGAGGGGTTTTTTGGTCTTTTCTTAAGGAGGGCAAGGAAGTAGGTGCGATGAAATTGGAGGGGAGAGAAAAAAGGAAATAAGGCCAGGAGAAGACAACATCATCCTTTACCAAAAGAGCTCGATATATAAAGAATTCCCCATAATGGCTTTCACATCCAAATGCATCACAGATCCACCCATAGTCAGATAAAGGGGGCTTGTCACCTAGAAGGGAGATTCTAGTGTGCTGAACACTTGACCAAAGCCTTTCCCACCTATTTTCTGTCTCTGGAAAGGTCCTTTTAGAAGTATTGATAAAGACACGTGCACTGAAGCACATTGCTAAGCAGTGTTAAAACAGGTTGAATTTTGTCCCCACCCTAACATTCGTAGGTTGAAATCCTAATCTGCAACACCTCAGAATATAGATTTCTTTGGAAATAGGGTCATTACAGATATAATTAGTTGAAAAGAGGTCATCCTGCAATAGAATGAACTCCTCACGCACTATGGCTGATGACTTTATAAAAAGAGAAAAAGATAAAGGGAGAAAAGATGGCCATCTACATGCCGGGAAGAGAAGTTAGAACAGATCCTTCCTTCACAGCCCTCAGAAGGGACCAAGTCCTGCTGACACCTTGATTTTGGACTGCTGGCCATCATAACTGTGACACGCTACATTTCTGTTGTTTAAATTACCCAGCATGTGATACTTTGTTATGGCAGTTCTCGCGTAATATCACAAAATAATAAAAGCTAACATCCCTTGAGCCATTTCTGTGTGCTAGGACCTATGCTTTATATATGCATTATTTCTCGTAAGCCTCACAGTCTCCCCTGTGGTGGCTTCAGGATGTGATGTCTGGAATTACAGCAGTCATCTTGATTCATTAAGCCAACACACTGAGGATGTCAGTAGAAAGAAAATACCTGGGTCCTTCGTGATGACACTGGGACACTGCATTAGTCAACTTTGGAACTCTCTGTCTTGAGATACTTTTTGATGTGAAATAATAATTTCATCTAAAAATTATTTTTCATTAGTTAAGCCACATTCTGTTGTATCTTTTGTTACTTATAATCAAGAGCATCCTAACAGGTACAGTTCCCTCCAGTAAAGTTTGTTTTCTCATCAGCTTCATCCAAAGGTAAGCATTATGTTGCTTTCAGTTTTAAATTTCTTGATCTACCCCAGGAACAGCATATGGAGGTAAAAGTCAATATTTGTTGAATAAGTAGGTAGATGAATGTATCTTCAAACAGATAAAGTCAGTGGCATTTAACAGCTGGAGAGATACAAATTCCATGAATTGACCCACGTTGCTGAAAACTGTTCAGTGATTCCATGAGGGGGAGGGAGATTCCCCCTGACCACCTCATTTGCACATTGCTTTGGCTTCACTGCTGTTGTGTGACTATTGAAATTGTCTCTGCGGTATGACTCTCTTCCCTTGTACTTTCAACTTATATGTGATGAGCATATTGTTAAAATGTTTTATTATTTAGGTTGTTTCATTTATTCTATTCTTATTGCTTAGAATGTTTTATTCTGTCTGTAAGTGCTTTACCTATTTGTATCAGTAAGAGTCTAGAAGTCAGGGGCCACATCTGTGCTGTTATCTTTGTGCAGTACCTGATACAGAGTGAATTTAATTTGGCAATAAATAAATTCCTCTGGATGTTGATGATATCTGAAAACATAAAATGAATTCCTCAGAGAAATAATCTTCTCAGCCTGTATCTTATATACTCTTCAGGAGGGAATGGCTAAATAAGAAACTAAGAGGACTGGAGACACTTTGTACCTTGTAGTCTGGGTCACATAGATGTTTCGCTTTTGTTTTTAAGTTTGTGAGTTCAGGTTCTTTGCACAGCCAACCGCAAGCTCAGCCTCACCATTTTGAGGTCATATCTCCTCTCCTGGGACTAGTAAATATGGAATGATTCTCTTAAACCACTCTGGTCTTTAGCCCTAATTTCCTGATGGTCATTACTCTTTGGGTATCTCATTGTGACCTCAAATTCAACATGTTGATGAAGGAACTCATAATCATTTATGAAAGAAACTTGGCTTCCTTTTTAAAAATATTTTCATTCATTCATTTACTTATTTACTTATATTTGGCTGCACTGGGCCTTCCTTGCTGCACACATGCTTTCTCTCCTTGTGGTGTGTAGGCTTCTCATTGTGGTGGCTTCTCTTTGGGGAGCACGGGCTCCAGAGCATGTGGCCTTCAGTAGTTGTGGCTCACAGGCTCTGGAGTACAAGCTCAGTAGTTGTGGTACACTGGCTCAGCTGCCCCATGGCATGTGGAATCTTCCCAGGCCAGGGATCAAACCCGCGTCCCCTGCATTGGCAGGCCGATTCTTAACCACTGGACCACCGGCGAAGTCCCTTGGCTTCCTTCCTTGACATTCCCATTCCTGTTACTTTTACGCCATCATTGTGGTCCCTCAGGATCAGACATGACGTTTTTGATAGTTACAACTGGGCCAGAGAATGTTACCAGCATGTAGAGAGGCCAGGGATGCTTTTAGACTAATTCTGCCATGTGCAGGACAGCCTTTCACAACAAAATGTGCCTCGATTAAGCCAATCTAGCCTAGCAGAATAGGTACTGGGTTGGCCAAAAAGTTCGTTCAGACTCTTCCATCACCTGATATGGCAAACCCAATACAAAAAGCAATGCGGACAAGAAACAGCACTGCTGAATAATTTCAAAATGCCCCCTAAAGCTTGATGGCATTTCCTGTGTCAAATGAGGCAAGTGGGCCACGGTGCCCTGAACCCTTTCCAACCCTTTTCCTTCTTCTGACTCTGCTGTAATGTTCATGCATCGGTACTAGACACTTCGACTCTTCAGATGTTGTGTTGGCTGTTGCTTCCCGTTCCATATATGTGCATCCCTCTGCTCAGTGAGATCCTGACCTTCCCAGGCCTGAAGGATGAGGCCGCGTCTCATTCCTGTATTCCTCCACAGCACCTTACCTCTTGAGCAAAACAAAAGCCTAAGAAGTCTGTGTTGCTTGATTGGATGAGCACATTCCCCAACAAATATGCCCACGCCATCTGAGACGTAAGAATGTGCCTGTGTATTCACAAAACCAAACACTCCAATGTGTATGGTCAAGCCAAATGTTTTAGGTTGGGAATGTGTTGTTTTGCTTAATGAGGTAAAAGAACATCCTATTCCTTCAGTCTGTCCCATTTAGGATGGCTGAGAGAGCCAAATTCCAGAGAGAAGGATGTTTCTCCAGGGATTCACATAATTTAGGGTGATTATAAAAGTAATGCATATTCATTAAGGAAAGTTATAAAATATAAAGATCTATGCAACACAGAATTCAGAGGAAATCTTAGTCCCACCATCCAGAGATAATCATTGTTACATTTTGATCTATTCACATGTATATTTCATATTTCAGTGTATGTATATGAATATATTGTGAAAAGTAAAGAGCAATATAAATTCAAATACTTTGCTTTTATTTAAACACACAGACACATTCTCATTGCAGATGTCTATGAAGATCTAAGATGACTAAAGTTTCCCCTCCTTATCTCATCAATACTTCACTACAATACTTTACCACTTTAATAGCTACTATTAACAATTAGAATGTAGAGACTTCCCTGGCCATCCAGTGGTTAAGACTTCACCTTCCAAGGCAGGGGTTGCAGATTCAATCCCTGGTTGGGGAGCTAAGACCCCACATGCCTGTGGCCAAAAAACCAAAACAATAACACAGAAGCAATATTGTAACAAATTCAATAAAGACTTTAAAAATGGTCCACCTCAAAAACAGAAAAAGAAGCAGCTAACACATATCCTTTCAGATTTTTCTCTTCATACATCTTTTTATTCTTACAAAAATAATACACATATTGTCGTGCAACCTGTGTTTCCACCAAATACATTTTGGATAACTTCCCACATCATGTAAATCTACCTCTTTCTTTGAAATATGCATAGTAATGTTATTTTTTTAATGTAACAAAACTTTTAAAATCATTCTCCAGTGATGCTCCTTGGGTTGCTTCAGTTTTTGCTAGTGTAAGAATGTTTGCAAAGAATGTTTTTGGACATATGTGTTTGGATACTTGTGCAAATTTCCTGCAGGACAGATCCTGGAAGTGGAAATGCTTAGTCCAAACAATGCATAATCTAAACTTTATTTATGCCAATCTTTCCTCCAAAGCATTTGCTAATTACCTTTTTAAATGAATTTATTTGGATCAACCTTTTTGAAAATTGGTAGAGTGTTAGGAGAAGGTGAATGTATACCAGTATTCTTATTTTAATAGATTTGGAGTGTATTGCAAGGTCAAAATTATATTTCAGGTTGACTTTTAGATTTAGTATGAGTCTATTGCTTATTCTCTACAGAATCTCTCTCCTGATGAATATGGTGAGATTATCCTCGATGTCTCAGTAAGTAAGCACTGAGTTTCCCAGTAAGANGTTCCCCAACAAATATGCCCACGCCATCTGAGACGTAAGAGTGTGCCTGTGTATTCACAAAACCAAACACTCCAATGTGTATGGTCAAGCCAAATGTTTTAGGTTGGGAATGTGTTGTTTTGCCTAATGAGGTAAAAGAACATCCTATTCCTTCAGTCTGTCCCATTTAGGATGGCTGAGAGAGCCAAATTCCAGAGAGAAGGATGTTTCTCCAGGGATTCACATAATTTAGGGTGATTATAAAAGTAATGCATATTCATTAAGGAAAGTTATAAAATATAAAGATCTATGCAACACAGAATTCAGAGGAAATCTTAGTCCCACCATCCAGAGATAATCATTGTTACATTTTGATCTATTCACATGTATATTTCATATTTCAGTGTATGTATATGAATATATTGTGAAAAGTAAAGAGCAATATAAATTCAAATACTTTGCTTTTATTTAAACACACAGACACATTCTCATTGCAGATGTCTATGAAGACCTAAGATGACTAAAGTTTCCCCTCCTTATCTCATCAATACTTCACTACAATACTTTACCACTTTAATAGCTACTATTAACAATTAGAATGTAGAGACTTCCCTGGCCATCCAGTGGTTAAGACTTCACCTTCCAAGGCAGGGGTTGCAGATTCAATCCCTGGTTGGGGAGCTAAGACCCCACATGCCTGTGGCCAAAAAACCAAAACAATAACACAGAAGCAATATTGTAACAAATTCAATAAAGACTTTAAAAATGGTCCACCTCAAAAACAGAAAAAGAAGCAGCTAACACATATCCTTTCAGATTTTTCTCTTCATACATCTTTTTATTCTTACAAAAATAATACACATATTGTCGTGCAACCTGTGTTTCCACCAAATACATTTTGGATAACTTCCCACATCATGTAAATCTACCTCTTTCTTTGAAATATGCATAGTAGTGTTATTTTTTTAATGTAACAAAACTTTTAAAATCATTCTCCAGTGATGCTCCTTGGGTTGCTTCAGTTTTTGCTAGTGTAAGAATGTTTGCAAAGAATGTTTTTGGACATATGTGTTTGGATACTTGTGCAAATTTCCTGCAGGACAGATCCTGGAAGTGGAAATGCTTAGTCCAAACAATGCATAATCTAAACTTTATTTATGCCAATCTTTCCTCCAAAGCATTTGCTAATTACCTTTTTAAATGAATTTATTTGGATCAACCTTTTTGAAAATTGGTAGAGTGTTAGGAGAAGGTGAATGTATACCAGTATTCTTATTTTAATAGATTTGGAGTGTATTGCAAGGTCAAAATTATATTTCAGGTTGACTTTTAGATTTAGTGTGAGTCTATTGCTTATTCTCTACAGAATCTCTCTCCTGATGAATATGGTGAGATTATCCTCGATGTCTCAGTAAGTAAGCACTGAGTTTCCCAGTAAGAAACTTGGTGACTTGGTGACTTTGGAGTCAGACAGATTACATTTGACTCCTACCTCTTCCGATTGTGAACTGTGTGTCCTTGGGCAAATTACATAACTGTTCTGTCTCAGTTTTCTTTTCTGCAAAATGGAAAAGTAGCAATAAAGACTACTTTGTAGAGAGATTCAGAGGATTAAATTAAAACTCTTTCTACAGTGCCTGGTACTAGGTGTATGTACCTATATTAACTTCGTGGTCTGAAGTGTTTAGCTATTGCACAGATTCTTTAATAGACCAAATCTTTTGTCAGTGAAGGGTTCTGAAGTATCTGCCTTCAGTATTTACCTTATACTTGTTGGTTCTTTTTTAAGGAAGGGATGGATGTGGATCAAGCAAGAATGAAGCTTATTACTGATTATGTTCCAAGAAGAAAAGCCAGACCCCAAATTGTATTTTCCACATCAGGTGGAGTCTCTGCTGCAGTGAATCCATTTCCCTAACAGCTACAAATGAAAAAGAAAAGATCTCAGGACTACAACCTGTTGTGTCTTGGGTCTGAAGGGGATCTTTCCACTCCATGTTGGTTGACAGGGTTATTTATAATCAACAGCTTTAGGATGAACCAGACTAGGAACATTCCACAAGGGTTAATGTAGCCAGGGAATGCCGTCATTCTTGGCTAACTGAAGTCTGTTATTCCACTGTAACCAGCGCTCTCTGCAGTCATGAAACAATTCTTGTTCCCTGTGGATACACCAGAGCTCAAACTTGTCATGAAAAGGTAATGGAAAGAAATTCCACAAAAGAATGAGTGACAGTAATTGGAAATAATTTGAGTAGAAGGGAGATGAAAAAGTAGCTTTTTATTATTAATTCTCTTTTTATAATATAAATGATCATTTGTAACACATTTATTTTGACAGTAGTCTAAGCCTTTAAAGCTATTCCCATGAACCAGTTATAAACTGTGATAATCAATTTCTTGGAGATTATACTGATTAAGGAAATTATTCATCTACTGTGTTTTTCATCTTTGATATTTTTCAAATGTCACTTAAGTCTCTGAAGCTTAAAAAACCTTGCTATTAACCAGTAAGCACAGTAAATGTAAAACTGATGACACAAATATTATGAATAGTACCTCTTAGGACAAAATTTGATTTGTTTGAAGGCAGATGACATTATAAAGGATAGTCAAGATGTCAGTAGAGGGAGTTGGTATGCTATTTGATTTACTTAGCATCTTTGTCACTTTATAGATTGAGATATGATTGATGCTTACATTAATATAGAAAGTATGTTAATATTAGAACAGGTTTTAAGATCCCCCTACTATAAAATTCTCCCCCTCCTCAAATTGATATAATTTGGAATAACGTGCCCCAAGGACACAACGCTTCTTAGACAGCATGTCCTCTGATGTAGAGATTCTGCCTTTATTTTTCAGAAAGGTAAATCAATATTTAGAAGTATACTTTATATAGTAAGATGCACCCATTTTAAGAACACATTTCAATAAGTTTTGACAAATGTATACAGTCTCCTCAAGATCTGAGACATTTTCATCACCCTAAAAATTCTCTTCTGCCTNAACGTGCCCCAAGGACACAAGGCTTCTTAGACAGCATGTCCTCTGATATAGAGATTCTGCCTTTATTTTTCAGAAAGGTAAATCAGTATTTAGAAGTATACTTTATATAGTAAGATGCACCCATTTTAAGAACACATTTCAATAAGTTTTGACAAATGTATACAATCTCCTCAAGATCTGAGATATTTTCATCACCCTAAAAATTCTCTTCTGCCTCTTCCTAGGCAACTGTCCCTCCTCCTCTGCCCTAGGCAACTGCTAAACTATTTTCTGTCACTATAGATTGGTTTTGTCTTTTCTAGAATTTTATATAAATTAGATCTTACAGAGTGTGGTACTCTGAGTCTGACTTCTTTCAGCATACTGCTTTTGAATTTCATCCACATTGTTGTGTATACCCGTACTTCGTTCTTTTTTTTTTTTTTTGCCTTGTTATGATTCTAGTCTATGAAGATAGCGTATATGTATATTCATTCTCCATACACTTGATGATGGACAGTTTGTTTCCACTTTTTGGCTATGATAGATGAAGTTGCTTTATACGTTCATAAATAAGTTTTTGTGTGAACATATGTTTTTATTTCTCTTGGGTAAACATGCAGTGGTAGTATGATTGAATGCCTGTTAGGTGTATATTTAACTTTATAAGAAACTGTCAAACTGTTTTCAAAAGGGGTTGCACAATTTTATCCTCCCACCACCAGTTGTTCTATATATTTGCCAACACTTGGTATTGTCAAGTCTGTTTAATTTTGGTCATTCTAATGGGTGTGTAGTGAAATCTCATTGTGGATGATGACTAACGATGTTGAGCATCATTTCATATGCTTACTGGCCATGCATATATCTCTGCTTGTGAAGTGTCTATTGATATCTTTAGCTCATTTTTTAAAATGGGGTTGTTCATCTTGTAAAAGTTTTTTTTAATGTATTTTATATTTTTATTCCTTATATTTTTAGATATAGATATTTTCTCCAGTCTGTGGCTTGCCTTTTCATTTTCTTAACACTGTCATTCGAAGACCAGAAGTTGTGAATTTTGATGAAAAGGGATTCTTTTTAATACCTGCTTGTTCTACTTCACCACTGTGAATAGAGAGTTTTGAACACAAAAGTTGACCCTTAGGGAACCTTTGTTTACTGACAAACTGGGACTAGCAAAAACGTGAGCTCTGAATTGAGAATTCTGTTTTCAATATTGACACTGTGGCTTCCGTCAAGAAAGTTATGCAGATTTTTTAAGGCAATCTGTGAGNAGTTGACCCTTAGGGAACCTTTGTTTACTGACAAACTGGGACTAGCAAAAACGTGAGCTCTGAATTGAGAATTCTGTTTTCAATATTGACACTGTGGCTTCCGTCAAGAAAGTTATGCAGATTTTTTAAAGCAATCTGTGAACCAGAAAAAAAATATATCAAAAAAATATTGCTGCTCCCGTTTTATAGAGAAATAATCTGAGGTGTGAAAAGCTGAAAAACTGATGTACAAGACCTGAGGTGGTGAAAAGTGTCTGAGGCAGAGCAGGGAATGGGGTGAAGCTAATTGGTCACAGTGTTGGGTCTAATCCAAGCCCTTCAGGGGTCTATGCCTGGTGCCCCAGCCCATTGAGCTAAGTAATTACAGCGGGCAAGGGCCTGAAGGGATCCGCCCTTCTCGGCTGGTATTGATTCTTTGAATCTTACTTGGTTTCTTTTCTTCTCCACCCTCCTTCCCGGCCCTCTTTCCTTTTCTTTCTTCCTTTTCATCTTTCTTTTTTTCTGCCTTCAGCTCCATATGTAACAGCTCTGCTTTGTTTTGCAATTCTGTCTTCTTTCCCCTTCTCTCTCCCTCCCTCCTTCTCTCCCCGCCTCTCTCGTTGCCTGTCAACTCTTATACCTAATCAAAGCCCGATTTTCTTTTCTTTTTTTTTTCAAATTCTTATTTATTTATTTACTTATTTTATTCTATTTTACAGTACTGTATTGGTTTTGCCATACATTGACATGAATCAGCCACAGGTGTACACGATCTCCCAATGCCAAAGCCCCCTCCCACCTCCCTTCCCACCCCATCTCCCCGGATCATCCCGTCACCAGCCCCAAGCATCCTGCATCCTGTTTTGAACATAGACTGGCGCTTCATTTCTTATATGATAGTATACATGTTTCAGTGCCATTCTCCCAGCTCATCCCACCCTCACCCTCTCCCTCAGAAGCCAAAAGTCTGTTCTATACCTCTGTGTCTCTTATATTGTCTCACTTACAGGGTCATCATTACTATATTTCTAAATTCCATATATATGTGTCAGTATACTGTATTGGTGTTTTTCTTTCTGGCTTACTTCACTCTGTATAATCGGTTCCAGTTTCATCCATCTCATTAGAACTGCGTCAAACTTATTCTTTTTAAGGACAAAGCCCGATTTTCAAGTTGTGCAGGAAAACATACAATTGATTATGTCTGTAAAATCTCCTGATTAGGGTAAAGCTAAAAGCAAAACCCAGAATGCACTTTGGGGCCCCAGATGCCAGCTGGGGTGGAAATGCTGACTACATAGATGAGATGAGCAAGAGAGAAGAAACTCACCTTGTTTCAGCTGAAAACTCTGATGTGTTCTTCTTGGCGATGGGTGGGTGGGGGGTTGTTTTTTAAATCTTCTATTATTTTTATTGGAGTAATAATTTTAATTGGAATATAGTTGATTTAGAATGTTGTGTTGCTTTCTG
>SJYW01051094.1:130297-153034 GCA_006410735.1 Raphicerus campestris | reverse complement strand
TATATATGTGTCAGTATACTGTATTGGTGTTTTTCTTTCTGGCTTACTTCACTCTGTATAATCGGTTCCAGTTTCACCCATCTCATTAGAACTGCGTCAAACTTATTCTTTTTAAGGACAAAGCCCGATTTTCAAGTTGTGCAGGAAAACATACAATTGATTATGTCTGTAAAATCTCCTGATTGGGGTAAAGCTAAAAGCAAAACCCAGAATGCACTTTGGGGCCCCAGATGCCAGCTGGGGTGGAAATGCTGACTACATAGATGAGATGAGCAAGAGAGAAGAAACTCACCTTGTTTCAGCTGAAAACTCTGATGTGTTCTTCTTGGCGATGGGTGGGTGGGGGGTTGTTTTTTAAATCTTCTATTATTTTTATTGGAGTAATAATTTTAATTGGAATATAGTTGATTTAGAATGTTGTGTTGCTTTCTGCTGTACAGTAAAGGGAATCACTATACATATGCATATATCTACCCTTTTTTAGATTCTGTTCCCATAGAGGTCATTACAGAGTATTGAGTAGAGTTCCCTGGTTACACAGTAGGTTCCAATTAGTTATCTGTTTTATATGGAGTAGTCTTTTTGTTTTGGTTGTGCTTTAAATTAAGTTTACTCACAGTGATTATATTCCTGTCACTAAGCATCAGTAACTAAACTAACAGCAGCCATCTGGGTAAATTTTGAAAGAAGTGATCTTTTTCTTTTTACTCAGTCCTTTATTTTTATTTTTTTATTTTTCAAGGAGTGATCTTTTTATTATAGAAATTCTATTATATTTCTCTGCTTCAAACTTGGATAAAGCTCTCGGTTTCTGAAGCAGCCTGCAAGGCCTATGTAATTAGGATCTCTGATCCTCGGCTCATCTCTAGCTACTCTCTCATGAGCCCTCCCTTCTGTTTCTTCCTTTATTTTCAGGCTAGGACCCTCCTACTGCAGGCTGTTTCCTGGAGTACTCTACCCTGGGTCAGACTTTCTTCCTCCCTTCCAATTGACCCTCCTCCTACTATTCTCCTCACCTTCCTTCATCTTCATAACAATTATGTTTCTCTATTAAAAAGTATATAAAATGGAAATAAATTCAAGCAATACAGAGAAGTTTAAAGTCTAATTTTTTAAAAATTAACCCACCACTAAGAAATAACTTCCTTCACTTTCAACATTATTTAAAACCTTGTTTATATGTATACACACATATAGACAAATATGTATTTTATATGTCTGTATATATTCATATATATATATATACTTCAGTTCAGTGGCCCAGTTGTGTCTCTTTGCGACCCCATGAAACACAGCACGCCAGGCCTCCCTGTCCATCACCAATTCCCGGAGTTCACTCAAATTCATGTCCATGGAGTCGGTGATGCTATCCAGCCATCTCATCCTTTGTCATCTCCTTTTCCTCCTGCCTCAAGTCCCTCCCAGCATCACAGTCTTTTCCAGTGAATAAACTCTTCGCATCAGCTTCAGCATCAGTCCTTCCAGTGAAAACCCAGGACCGATCTCCTTTAGAATGGACTGGTTGGACCTCCTTGCAGTGCAAGGGACTCTCAAGAGTCTTCTCCAATACTGCAGTTCAAAAGCATCAATTCTTCGGCGCGCAGCTTTCTTCGCAGTCCAACTCTCACATCCATACATGACCACTGGAAAAACCATAGCCTTGACTAGAAGGACTTTTGTTGGCAAGGTAGTATCTCTGCTTTTCAATATGCTAAGTTGGTCATAACTTTTTTTCTAAGGAGTAAGCATCTTTTAATTTCATGGCTGAAATCACCATCTGCAGTGATTTTGGAGCCCCCCCAAAATAAAGTCTGACACTGTTTCCACTGTTTCCCCATCTATTTGCCATGAAGTGATGGGACCAGATGCCATGATCTTTGTTTTTTGAATGTTGAGCTTTAAGCCAACTTTTTTACTCTCCTTTTTCACTTTCATCAAGAGGCTTTTAAGTTCCTCTTCACTTTCTGCCATAAGCGTGATGTCATCTGCATATCTGAGATTATTGATATTTCTCCTGGCAATCTTGATTCTAGTTTGTGCTTCTTCCAGCTCAGCGTTTCTCATGATGTACTCTGTATATAAGTTAAATAAGCAAGGTGACAATATACAGCCTTGACGTACTCCTTTTCCTCTTTGGAACCAGTCTGTTCTTCCATGTCCAGTTCTAACTGTTGCTTCCTGACCTGCTGCTGCTGCTGCTTAGTTGCATCAGTCGTGTCCGACTCTGTGTAACCCCATAGACGGCAGCCCAACAGGCTCCTCTGTCCCTGGGATTGTTCAGGCAAGAATACTGGAGTGGATGCCATTTCCTTCTCCAGTGCATGAAAGTGAAAAGTGAAAGTGAAGTTGCTCAGTTGTGTCCGACTCTTAGCGACCCCATGGACCGCAGCCTACCAGGCTCCTCCATCCATGGGATTCTCCAGGCAAGAGTACTGGAGTGGATGCCATTGCCATCTCCANTTATATATTTCCTTTTGTCCTTTGCTTTTCACTTCTCTTCTTTTCACAGCTATTTGCAAGGCCTCCCCAGACAGCCATTTTTCTTTTTTGTATTTCTGTTTCATGGGGATGGTCTTGATCCCTGTCTCCTGTACAGTGTCACGAACCTCCATCCATAGTTCATCAGGCACTCTGTCTATCAGATCTAGTCCCTTAAATGTATTTCTCACTTCCACATACATGTATATAATAGGCATGCTATAATATATAATTATTTGTTGTAATATATGTATCATATATAATACAATATTTATGTATGTGTTATATATTAATAATTATAAATATAATTGATATACACAAATGAATGTACAAATATATATAGCTTTAATAATTGTAATATATCATATTATAATTAATATATAGTATAATTGTATAATATATGATATAATTATATTATAATTATTATATTGATATGATTATGTATCCAGTTATGTATGATATAAATATATATACTATATGTTATATATACTATTTGTACATATATAATTTATATATATAATATGCACTGTGTATTTTATAATAGATAATACATAAATATATATATAATATACTGTATTATAATATATACAGTCATAAATTGGGAATAAACAGTAACAAGAAACTCTGTAAAACAAGGGATTTTTATGAGGTAACTCCCAAAAGATGAATAGACTTATTTTCTATTTATTTCACAATCAGGTAGAGAGAACTTACTCATTCTTTCAGTATCTCTTGAGCATCTACCAGGCGTCATGAACTATACAAGTCCTGGGGGCACAGCATTTAGCATAACATATAAGATTTGCCCTCAAGCTTCCAGCTTAGTGAAGCTTTGTGTTATTTTTATGTTTATTTATTTGGCTGTGCCGGGTCTTAGTTGTAGCATGTGAGGCCTAATTTCCTGACCAGGAATTGAACCCTAGCTCTCTTTATTGGGAGCACAGAATCTTAGGCACTGGACCACCAAGGAAGTTCCCAGTTCAGAAATGACATTTGAGGATTACATGCTAAGGTTTGCACCACAGAAACTGACAAGTACAGCCAGTCTGAGCTTGATTTATTGTTCTCTTAGTTTTCTACACTTAAGATTAAGTGAAGGAGAAAATGTTAACCATACAGATGGAGTTTAAAAGTTGGTTATATTCAGTTTTCATTCCAATCCCAAAGAAAGGTAATGCAAAAGAATGCTCAAACTACCGCACAGTTGCATTCATCTCACATGCTAGTAAAGTAATGCTCAAAATTCTCCAAGCCAGAGTTCAGCAGTACATGAACCGTGAACTCCTGATGTTCAAGCTGGTTTTAGAAAAGGCAGAGGAACCAGAGATCAAATTGCCAACATCTGNAGCCTTCATAGAAGAAAGAAAAAAGGAAAAAATGCAAAGCTTTTGTTAAATAATAGAAGCTCTTCTTGAGTTACATGGTTCGTTAATAGAAGAAAAATATAGAAACGTTGTAGGAGAGCTTGCCCTCCTCTATTCTGTTGGGCTTGAAAGGAAGGAAGCTGTGATACACACATAACCTTCACCCACAGTATATGGTGAGGGAGGTGCTTTTCTAAATCCTTATGTGCCGTCACTATGAAATTAACCAAATATGTACCCGTAAGAAATAAGCTACCGTCTTGGCTCCCAATGGGACTAGCTACTTCTCTAGCTTGTGCATATCCAGGACTTCAGCTGTGGCTCTTTCCAGAGTCAGTGGTTCCTGTGCTCTTTTTAATCCTGCAGGTTCTAAGCAGGAACCAAAGCCAGAGCACTGTAGCCCTGTCACTGCTAAGAGGAGCTGTATTAATTTGCCACGATTAAAAGATCTTTGAAGGTCTTTGCCAGTTTTTATCAAGGCATAAAAAGCAATTATTACAATTAATGCAGTTTACCATGTGTTACTCTTCCAGAAAAGCTATTTCAGGGTAGGTCTGCCATCTGTCCCTTCCAGAGTTTAACTCTGTCCAGAATCTCAGGTTTTATATATAAAACTTCAAGGAGCATCCTCAGAGAAATCAGCTCGATGATTTGCCTGTTGAGCTATCCGAGGTCTCAGGTTCACGGACCCTCCTTACCTCTATTGTAAGAGAGACTTTCCTGGCAGGGCTGGGACCTAAAAGAATCAATCCAGCCTCTAAATAGATGAGATNAATCAGCTCGATGATTTGCCTGTTGAGCTATCCGAGGTCTCAGGTTCACGGACCCTCCTTACCTCTATTGTAAGAGAGACTTTCCTGGCAGGGCTGGGACCTAAAAGAATCAATCCAGCCTCTAAATAGATGAGATGTTTATTTCTGCAGAGAGCGGACAGCCAGCAGAGGGCGCTTCTCTCTCTCTCTCTCTCTCTCTCTCTCTCTCTCTCTCTCTTTTTTGCCAGTCAACAACCCTATCCTTTAACACAATACTGAAGCTTAAAGATGCAGTCCATCAACAAGGCTCTGACAACCAGGAAATAGGCAGGAAGCCTGGTAGTTGGCATATGCTGCCACCCAAGCCAAGGGAAATAGAAAAATGCTTGCCAGCAGAGAAATGTGACTCCTAGTTTATATCATGTGTTTAAAATTTTTTTAAAGATGGACATCTAAGATCAAAATTCAGCTATCAAAGATCAAGATTAAAATGTAAAACAACTACTTGTTATCCTTTGGGGAGGAAAAAAAACCACTTTAGCTCTACTTTGATCTTCCTTTTGGAATGATTTGGGGTTCTTGGGAAATACAAAGTGATATGACCCATTTTAAAATGCATCGTGCCAGCCAAGTGGCTGGAAAACTCGTACAGTGCTTCTCACCAGCCTTTCTCCTTCCTCAGAAAGAAATCTGGCTGCAGAGCTGCTAAGTATATAGTGAAAAGAAAAACGGGACAGTCTTTTCCCAGTGAAAACAGGATTCCCAAAGACAGTGAGAAATAAACCGACTTTCCTCCCTGTTCACGCATTTTGGGGGAAGCTGCCATTTCTCAGGTTTGGCACCTCTTTCTTTTCCAATAAGCAAGAAGATTTTATGTAAGATGTTTGTACATCTAAGAAGCACTATAGTGTATGGGTTTTTTAAATGGCTAAATGTTCTTGTCATTTTTTATTCCTGTGCTTTGGCTTGTACATCTTTTTTTCCCCCCACTGAGGTCCACATAGCCCTTGGGTTTTTAAGAAGTTGCTAGAAAACAAATTAAGTTCTTTGAGATGACCATTAGAACCTTCAGAATTTGTTTTTGAGGAGACAGACTCTTTACTCTTTGTCTACCTTCAGATGAAGCCAGGAAGCTGTGAGGAGCTTTGTCTGAGGTGTAGTAATAAATGTGTCCTTCTTTAGTCAAAAGGGCTGGGAGGGCAGAGAGTTACACATACTGTTGCTGAAAACTTTTCATTTCAGATCACGTGGGCCAACCTCGGTCTCACCGACGTAGCAAGGGAAATAGAGAGGAAATTTTCATCTAGACCGAAATTCTTTCTGTTTTTTTGCTGGAATATAATTGCTTTGCAGTGTTGTGTTCGTTTCCGCTGTACAGCAAAGTGAATCATCTATCTGTATCCATATATCCCCTCCCTCTTGTGCCTCCTTCCCACCCTGAGACATCAGTTTTCAATGTCAGCATCTTAAAATCTCATTTACTTGACAATTTTTAACCATCTATTTGCTATCATATTTTATTTTGTTATCAGGCTTTCTGTTTACAAGTTAAGATAAATATTGAAAAATTGCTATCAAGATAATTGCACTCAAGGTACATCTGAAGGTTGTTTAAACAAGGTTGGGTTTTATATATACTAGCTCATGGGCAAAGAAAATATAATTTGCAAATAAATGAAATACAATTAGTAGATATGAAAATAACCAATAAAGAGATCATCATTGTTATATTAAGCTTTTAGGGCCAAGCTCTACTATACCATTTCAGACTGTGAGCCTTAAAGCAGAACTTAGATGGCAACTGAGATTCAAGTGAATGTCATGGTCACAGGCCCTCCAGTTACTCCTTCTGGAAGCCTGAGCTCTGACTGGACCAGTGATGTGGCCCACAGGCAGCCCCAGAGTCTCTGTCGCTGTAGAGTCAGAGACCTGTAGGGCCCTGAGAAATGGTCCTGGGCAGCCTGTCCACTGACCTGTGATTTCTTCATATGAAGGACTCTGCCCAAAGTTACTATAGTAATGAACTAAACAAAGAAGACTGGGTCTGTCCAGTATCTGAGAATACACAAAAGAATGATCACTTAGGACCTAGAGAACTGAGCCCACATGCACAGAATCAAGAAAACAAGAAGAGAAACTTCAGAGAGAACGTGGACACTAGAAAATTGAAGCCAGTCATAAACAACAGCTTATTTTCTGATGGGTTTTGCTCTAGTGCATGGATGTTTTTATACATACCCTTTTGCTTCAGTCACTGGAGTGACCCTCTGTTCCTTCTTTCAGAATAATCCCAGTACCAGAGGTACTACTATAGAGAGTACTACCATGTGTGTGCTTAGTCGCTCAGCCATGTCCAACTCTTTGTGACCCCATGAACTGTAGCCCATCAGGCTTCTCTGTCCATGGGGATTCTCCAGAAAAGAATACTGGAGTATATTGCCATGCCCTCCTCCAGGGGAATCTTCCCAACCCAGGAATCAAACCCAGGTCTCCCGCATTGTAGGCAGATTCTTTTTCATTGGAGCCACCAGGGAAGCCCAAGTATACTGGGATGGGTAGCCTGTCTCTTCTCCAAGGGACCTTTCCAACCCAGGGATCAAACTGAGATCTCCTGCGTTGCAGGAGGATTCTTTACCAGCTGAGCTACCAGGGAAGCCCTACTACTACCATCTGTCCAGTCACTCAGTCATATCCGACTCTTTGCAACGCCATTGCCTGCAGCACACCAGGCTTCCCTGTCCATCACCAACTCCTGGAGCTTACTCAAACTCACGTATGTCAGGTCGGTGATGCCATCCAACCATCTCATCTTCTGCCATCCCCTTTTCCTCCTGCCTTCAATCTTTCCCAGCATCAGAGTCTTTTCCAATGAGTCAATGAGTCTTCTACCATAAACTATTACAAATAGTAATAGTTTAGTTTAATTCCTAGAACAGATATTGCTGTTATTCTCAAACATCTTCTAAAGGTACTCTTAAACCTATGTAGAACAAAGATGACCACTTTTCACTTTCACATGGTACTATGTAGTCTTGATTTCCATCTTGAATATTTATTATTTATTTATTTGGCTGTACCAGGTCTTTAACTGCTTCCTGAGAATTCTTAGTTGCAACATGTGGGATCTAGTTCTCTGACCAGGGATCAATCTCGGGCCCCCTGCATTGGGAGCACAGAGTCTTAACCAGTAGACCACCAGGGAAGGAAGTCCCACGTGAACTCAGTGACTATTTGGAGAATCTCACTGCATACCAGCCCTCTGTAGACAAGTAAACAGTTCTCCAGAGAATGTAGGTTCCTGGTACACTCTACCTAGTGAGCCAGGTGCTCCTAGAGACTTCCCTGGTTAGAATGATGAGGGGAAAAAAGTGAATATCAGTTTCCTTGTGGCTGTTCCTTTTGCTTAGGTGCTTTAAATGTAACATCAGAGAAAATACAAATAGGAAAATTGTAAAATTTCGATGAGAAGGAAACATCAGGGAGCGTGTGGCATTTTTCCAAACTGTGGAAGATATGGGCGTGTAGATAGGACTGTTTCTGGATGGTGTTGACCCCCATTCCCTGTGAATTGTTCATAGAAAATAAAGGAAGGCTGTGAGGCAGTTCTGCCCTTTACCTGAGGGAAAGTGGTACTGAGATTTGTAAAGGGACTGGGAATAGACAGACAAGATGGACAAGAAGTTGGTGTACATGGAGCGACATAAAGCCATGTGTGTAGTTCACTTATTCAACAAATATTTAATGAATTCCAAACATTATTTCAGGGGTTGGGGGCATAGCAGTGATCAGAACCAGGACCGCTCCCTCATGGAGCTTATATTCTAGTTCAGGGCATCCCAGGGCATCGTCTACAAACTGCTAGTCTGTGGAGTATCAATAGTTTATCGTGGAAAGGGGGTCCTCTGATTTTAAATGTTGGAAAATACTTGGTTGAGTGAAATCAAGTCGATTTTCCTATAGCAGATCCTCACAGCCGTATTGGTTTTTAGGAAAAGTTGCACAGACTGGGAAGCTTAAATGACAGAAATTTATGGTCTCTGGTCAGGAGGCTGAAAGTCCAAGATCAAGGTTTGGGTAGGATTGTTTCTTCTTCAGTCTTTCTCCTTGGCTTGTAGATGGCCGTCTTCTCCCCCGTCTTCACGTGGTTTTCCCTTTTTATCAGTGTCATCATCTCCTCTTATAAGGACACTAATTGTCGTTGGTTAGTCACTAAACAGGTCCAACTTACAGTTTCATGACTGTAGCCCTACAGGCTTCTCTGTCCCTGGGATTCTCCTGGCAAGAATGTGGGAGAAGGTTGCCATTTCCTTCACCAGGGGATCTTCCCAACATAGGGGCCGAACGNTCTCTGGTCAGTAGGCTGGAAGTCCAAGATCAAGGTTTGGGTAGGATTGTTTCTTCTTCAGTCTTTCCCCTTGGCTTGTAGATGGCCGTCTTCTACCCCGTCTTCACGTGGTTTTCCCTTTTTATCAGTGTCATCATCTCCTCTTATAAGGACACTAATTGTCATTGGTTAGTCACTAAACAGGTCCAACTTACAGTTTCATGACTGTAGCCCTACAGGCTTCTCTGTCCCTGGAATTCTCCTGGCAAGAATGTGGGAGAAGGTTGCCATTTCCTTCGCCAGGGGATCTTCCCAACATAGGTGCCGAACATGCCTCTCCTGCACTGGCAAGCGGGTTCTTTACCACTGAGCCAAGGACACTAGTTATATTGCACTGAAACCCACTCCAGTGACCTCATTTTACCTTTATTATCTCTGAAGGGCCAGTTTCCAAGTACAGTCACATTCTGATGGACTGGGGCTTAGGGCTTCAACATAAGAATCTGGGGGAGAAACAGTACAACCAGTATCAACAATTTTGTGAACCAGATTCTTTCAAAATTGTAAGTCAGACCATGCCAATCCCATCCCCCTGCCTATGCTAAGACCCCTGTAATGAAACAGTGAATCCTAATATAAACCTCAGACTTCTGTTAATAATAGTGTATTAGTATTGGTTCACCAATTATAACAAATTCACCACACAAATGCAAAGATATTAATAACCATGCAAGGAGGGCAGATGTGGAATATAGGAACCCTGTACTTTCTGCTCTGTTTTTCTGCACAACTAAAACTTCTCTTTAAAATACCGAATTTTTTAAAAAAGAGAAATCCTATATAGACCATAACCAAAAAAAGACTTTTTAAATTAGCAGAGATCTTGAAGTGCTGTCCTCTCCCCCCACCTCTTCATCCCCTCAATTTACTCTGTTGCAGCCACAATGACCTTTCTTGTGGTTTTCAAGTCGGTCAGTCTTGTTCACAGGAGAGGGCGTTTTCCTAGTGGGTTCCTTAACCTGGGTTATTTTTTTCCTTCCCATATATTCCAGGGCTCAGTTTACCTATTGATTCTTCAGAGGTGTCCTAGGTGACTACTACTAAGGTAGCCCATAGGGCACTGTCCCATCACCCTGCTTTTATTTTCTTTACAAAATGTATCCTTGTTTGGTTCATTATATTCTTGTGTCTATGAACTATCTCTTCCTTTTCTGCCCCACCGGGTTCTTGTTCTCACTGAGCCCTCATTGACCACTTATCACCATCTCCTGGGATAAGTGAGACCTCGTGGTCCATGCGTCCCTGTGACCTGCTCTATTATAGCAACCTCCTAACTGGCTATCGATAGGATGCAAATGAAGATGGGTGGGAGTCCTTGGAGGCAATTCCAACAACTTTGTCCTTTCAGTCCAATCTGGATTTAATTTCATACAAGGATTCCCCACCACCACCTTTCTCACTTGAACAGTATAGCTGTAAACACAAAGAAAAAATGAACACCCTTCTTCCCATAAAAAGATCTTTGTTTAGCATTTCAAATTTAACATCTTGGAACTCTTCGGGTAACCACCTGAGTTGATCTCAGCTGGCAGAGTTGAGAAAGGTGATCCTGAGACCAGCCAGAATTTATGAAGCAATTTAGCAAAAGATAGATTTGAAAACATTGAGTGTTCCTGGTAGACTTCGGAGCACAGGTGTACTTTCTTCTATCTGGAAAGAATTGCAAAGAAATACTGTCCAACACTGTACGATAACTGATGTGTGGCAGCGGCTTCTCAATTACCTGGAAGGAAATGGGCTTTAATGGATGATCTGAGAGGTTCAGCAGGGGCTCAGGGATTTTTTTCCCCCTCATTCTCTGAAGGGAATTACACCTATACCTCAAAAAACTATCATGGGGTGGATGCGTTAATGGTTTTGGTTGCTTTTGTTTTATCCTTGTGTGTTTTGCTTTGTTCTGCATACAACAGAAACAAGCCACTTTAAGTAAAGATGGGACAAGAGAGGGAGAAATTGGTAACAAAGACACAAGGGTGTCTCCTGGAAATGATGGGCAGAAGTGGAAGTTGGCTCCAGGTGGCTCCCAGTCTCCCTTCCTCTCTGCCTGGCTGCCTGCACCTTCAGTTTGGACTGCCTTTCCTTCTGTGCCACAAGGTGGGCCTCAGTTGCCCTCTTTCTGTCACCTGAATGGGCAAAAATAAGTCTGGCAGCTGCAAGAGGCCAGCTTGAGTCTCTCTGTCTCAATCCAAGAAGTTACCCTGGTGGGACAGCATCCATCTCTGGCCCAGTGTCTGTGGCCATGACAGAGACTCACAGTGCACACTCACCTCTATCCATCTCTATGCCATGTACATTGATTGTGGAGGAGAGATGAGAGGTAAGAAGTGAGAAAATCTTCTGAGAAGGAGAGTCGTTGGCACTGGGCTAATAACTCCCCCAGGGTTCCTTACCACATATGCTTTAGTCATTCGGTCATTAGTGGTTTACTGAGCTGCTCTGGTAATAAAAGGACACATGCAGGTACTGAGAGCAATCTCTGCCTTCTAGAAGCTGGTAATTTAGCCAGAAATAAGAATATACATGTGGAAGTTGTCGGGAACCATGTAAAGGGGACATAGGGATAAAAATTCATGAAGTACCTGCGTTTATAAGATGCTACAGAATGTTAGGGAGCAAGGGTACTGAAACCTAGCACCCTGTCCTCCCTGCCCAGGCTTAAGACCAATCGAGAAATAGTATAAAGCAAACAGAGACCAAAGTACTACCTTTATTACCAATAAAAGCTATGTTTTGAAGAGGGGTAGTTGGTATCTGCTGGCCAATGGACTTCCCCAGAATTAAGCAGAGATGTCTGGAGCTGGGCATATAGAAAGGGCTCCAAACTTCATTTCTTCGAACACCTACTATCCACCAGGCACTAAGGTCTAGAAAATGAAGATACAGCAATGAACAAAATTCAGTTTCTGCACTTTTGAACTTGACTTTCTAGTAGAGGGTATGCTAAGTCACTTCAGTTGTGTCTGACTCTTTGCAAACCAGCCTGCCAGGCTCCTCTGTCCATGGGATTCTCCAGGCAAGAATACTAGAGTGGGTTGCCTTGCCCTCCTTCAAGGGATCTTCCTGGCCCAGGGATCAAACCTGCATCTCTTAACGTTCCCTGCATTGGCAGGTGGGTTCTTTACCTTTACCACTAGCACTACCTGGAAAGTCCCTAATAGCGGGAAACAGATTAAGAACAGTAGGTAGTAATGTCTACACCTGTGCTGTGCCACCATTTTGAAGTATTGCAGACTGGATGACTGCAGCAACAGAAACAAATTTTTTTACAGTTGTGGAGGCTGGAAGTCTGAGATGAAGGTGTCTGCCGGGGTGGTTTCTTCTGAGAGCCACGGAGGGAGGATTTGTTCCCAGCTTCTCCCCTTGGCTTATAAATGACCATCTTCCACTTGTATCTTCATTGGCTCTTCCCTCTGCGTCTGTCCTGATTTCCTCTTACAAGGACATCAGTCACGTTGGATTAGGGCCCACCCTAGTGACCTCACTTTAACTGTATCACTCCTCTAATGTCCATATCCCCAAATACAGCTGCATCCGGAGGTACTGGAGGTTAAGACTTCAACACAGGACTTTTTGAGGGAAACATAATTCAGCCAATAATAGTACCATAAAGAAAAGCAAAGCAGGGTGATAGGATGTCAGTGGATGGGGCATCATTGTAGACAAAATGGTCAGGGAAGACATGTCTGAGGAAGTAAAATTTGAATACAAGTTTTCTTTTTTTAAAATTTTTATTGGCGTATACTTGATTTCCAATGTTGTGTTTCAGGTATACAGCAAAGTGAATCAGTTACATGTGCCCATGCATGTTTGTGTGCATGCTGAGTCGCTTCAGTCGTGTCCACTTCTTCATAACCCTATGGACTGTAGACCACCAGTCTCCTCTGTCCATGGAATTCTCCAGGCAAGAATACTGGAGTGGGTCGGCATGCCCTTCTCTGGTTCTGTATACATATATCCTCTGTTTTTTGGATTCTTTTCCCATATAGCTCATTACAGAGTATTGAATAGAGTTGCCTGTGCCACAGTAGGTTCATATTAGTTATCTGTTTTATATATAGTAATGTGTATATGTTAATCCCAATCTCCTGATTTATCCCTTCCCCCATTCCCCACTGGTAACCGTAAGTTTATTTTCTACATCTGTGACTCTGTTTCTGTTTTATAAAAAAAGTTTACTTGTACCATTTTAAAAATTTTGCATATAAACAATATCTTATGATATTTGTCTTTCTCTGCCAAGTTTTCTTTTAAAGAATGATAAGTCTCCTAAGAGCTGAGACCTTTTGAGATATTCCAGATGGAGTGATATAAGCAAGGACTTGAGCTTGAAAATGTGTATGAAATGTGTGAGAAGAAAGTTGAGGAACTTGATCTAGAGAGATTCAGAAGAGAGGCTTTGGGGGTATTTTTGGTAGTAATAGAAATTAAAGTCCTAAGCATACACTTAGCATGACATTAGGAATGTAGGATTAATCTGAGAGAGCCTCCTTTTAAGGTTACAAGAAATGGAAAGAACAATGAACAATGTCTCTTGGGAAGAAAAATCTAAGCTTGCTATGTACAGCAAACAAGAACCGAGCAAGCTGGAGGCCAGGAGTGGTACAGGAAGCTATTATGAGGGTCCTAGTGTTGGTCATAAAGATCTGCTTTTGATAGCAGTTGGAGGAAGAAAAATTCAAAATTAGAGATGATTTCAAAAGAAGACTCGACTGAGTCACAATTGACATTCAAACCTCATAGTTATATGAAAGAAGTCACACTCATTAAACTCCCAGGAAATGGTAACCTAGCGTCAAGCGATGCCCATGTCTGTAATTCATCTGTTGCCACAATTAAAATGCAGAAAATGCAGCCACACTTGGACTGGAAATGCTTAATAGGTCTCCAGCCTCAAGGGATACCAGTTTCCCAGCCATGCTAATGATTGGAATTTTCAGTGTTGCTTTTTTTTTGTTTCTCGGGCATCCACACTAGACATTAGTTACAGACTGAATTGAGTCCCCTCTGCAAAATCCACATGTCCAAGTCCTAACCTCCAATATCTCTGAATATGACTGTATTTGGAGATAAAGCCTTTAAAGGGGTCACGGAGATAAAATAAGGCTGTGGTTGGTCCCTGGTCCAATGGGGTTGGTGTCTTGTGGAGGAGATCAGGGCACAGAAACACACAGAGGGAAGACCACACAGAGATACAAGGAGAAGACAGTCATCTACAAGCCAAGGAGAGAGGCCTCAGAAGAAACCAACCCTGCTGACACCTCAGTCTTGGACTTCCAGCCCCCAGAACTGGGAGACAATAAATGTCTATTGTTTAAGCCACCCAAAAAGGATGCTCGGCTTCTTTGGAAGATACAAAATACCCCACAGGATTAGAAGAACAGACAAAAGAGCCAGGGACAGCTCAAACAATTTGTCGTTGTTCTCAATATTTATGTATTTATTTATTTGGCCGCGATTGGTCTTTGTTATGGCATGTGGGATCTAATTCCCTGACCAGAGATTGAACTGAAGCCCTATGCATCAGGAGTGGGGAGGCTCGGCCTCTGGATCACCAGGGAAGTCCCTAACGAGTTTTGCAATTGGCATTTGTGAGCCTTTCTTCCATGGAGCTGTCAATGTCCATGCCTTTCTATTCCACATCTTAAAAATTAGGAAAGAGAAGAATCTGAATGGCCCATTCTGAGATGAAGGTCTACTCAGTCAAACATGGGTGGTCAAGAGATGGCCCCTTAAGGACAAAATGCTCACGTGATGTCCATCCACATTTCTTCCTCTTTATCTCAGGGAGCCAGGAGTCAGTGTAAGTGGAGCCACCACCTCAATTAGAGTTCAGTGCTCTGGATAAAGGTATCTCTTTATGGTTGATCTAGAACCATCCCTCACATAGTTAGCATTGTATATGTTTTGCTCTTTTTGTAAGTCACAAGCAGCAAATATGGACTTGTGGACACAGCTGGGGCAAGACAGGGTGGGATGAATTGAGACAGTAGCATTGAAATATATATATAGTATGATCTGCTCAGTACTCTGGTGACACAGAGGGTTAGGATATGGGGTGGGTGGGATGGAGGTTGAAGGGAGAGGGAATATATGTATACACATAGCTGATTCATGTTGTCATATGTTGTTGTTGGCAGAAACCAACACAACAGTGTAAAGCAGTTATCCTCTGATTAAANGGGTGGGATGGAGGTTGAAGGGAGAGGGAATATATGTATACACATAGCTGATTCATGTTGTCATATGTTGTTGTTGGCAGAAACCAACACAACATTGTAAAGCAATTATCCTCTGATTTAAAAAGAAAAAAAAAGATGGTTCTCTTTACCTATTTTGACAAACAATTATTGAAGACTCACTTGGTGCCCAGGTGCTGGTATGGATGCTCTGGGAGATATAAAAAGGAATAGGATATATTGTGTTAAAAATACATCTAGTTCCTTCATACAACTCATTCTGTACAAAACTGAATCATCTAAGAACTGAAAAGAGGCTGGTTTCTCTGGCTTCTTTGGACCCTTACTTTAACAACCTGAAGAAGTACTTTTATGCTTTTGTGGCTTCATCAGTATGAAACATTACACAAAACAACCAGCCTGCAAACCAGAGGCCCTCCTTTCCAAAGCAGCCACCTCGTTTACTTCACTAGCTCTTATTGCCAAGATCAGCTGTAGTGACATCTTGCCAGAGCCCAACATTTCATGTGAGTGAGAAAAATCCTGTAATTTTCCATTTTCATGAATAGTTCACTCAAAAAGAGTTTTCTGACTCGAATCCTGTACGTTTTATTTAAGTCGGCGTATATATAGCCCCCAATCATCCTGCAACACTGAGCTTTATCACGGCAGCTAAATTCCACACAAAGACTTCAAACCCCTTCAAAATATGCTCTCTACCATCAAGAGGCCACTTCATTTCAGAGAACTCAGTAGAGGTTGAACTCTCTCCTACTTTAAATTGAAAAACGTTCCATGAATGAATCATTAAAAATGATTGCATTTGGAGTTGAAAAATTAAATCACTAATGAGTCCAAAATTAATAATCAGCAAACAAAGGGAGGAGTATGTGGAGTGGGTGACAGCAAAAATGAATCTCTGGGCCAACAAAACAGGGGAGATTTTAATTTGGAGTTGCCCACTCCCAGCTATCAAGTCCCTGATGAATATGAGGGATCATAGTTTATCATGAGACCAGAGGGCTAAGCACTTCAATAGATTTGGGGTTGGTCAAGGGAAATGGCAGCACTTGGGTGGTAAATCTTCCCTTTTCCTCTGATTCTTTTCTCTTCCTTATTTCCGATTTCACTGATAAATACTATAATTGCATTTCCAAGGGGCTCCATTCTTTAGAAATGCTCACACTGCTTCAAAGCTCTCCATGACCATGACAAGAGGTAAATGCAGAACTTAATGTGCAGCCATATTTGAAACTTGAGTTATTCTAAGAAAGCTCGGTCTGTAAAGCCCTCCAAGAAGGAAAACCAGCAAGTCATTTTTCTCCCTCATTCAGATTCTCCTTACTAGTTTAAACCACCTGTATTTATTCTTGCATTTTTATCTCCCTGGCTCCGTTCCCTTTTGTGTTGTGAAAGAGTATTTATTTTCCCCCCTTTGTGTTATACGCTGTTTATCGGTTTGTAAGAGCAGTTTGCCTTTTATCTTTTGCTGATGCGGAGAGTGTTACCTTCTGAGTGGTTTCTGAACCCCGGGTATTAAAGCACTCAGCACAGAGATGGCTTTACCATCCACTGAACCCATTTCAATTTCATTTGCATTAGCCAATACATGTTTCTATATTTGTGTGTGGATCTAAGAGGAGCTGAAAAATCATTAAAATTCACACAATGCTGCATGCTCCAAAATCTTCAGAAAATTCATTGGCTGTCTCAGGAGTATTGGGATGCTTTTAGTTTGCATACACTTGTCCATATTTTAGAGATTGCGAGTAAATATCCAATGAGTTACTATAGGGTAAGGTAAAGAGTTGTTGGGGTTGAAATCAATATACTTACTTAAAACTGACCAGTTGAATGTGAAGGGAGAAAAGTGATTTTTTTTTTTGCAGTAAGTAGATCAGTGCTTATAATTCACAGGGGCACATATAGTTATTAATTTTTATATGGGTAGTTCCCAGTGTTTATGAGTATCCTTGTGAAATCGTATATGCCTCATTTCCTGTTTACAAACTTGGAGATTTAGGTGGGATTCAGTTAACTTCCTATCAGCTCAAAGTTATTTTTATAATACAAGTAACATTTATATCTCAGTCGTAATTCACAGGTCAAAATATGGTAGTCATGACTTGGGAACAAATCTGCCAAATGGTTTAACTTTTTTTTTCCTGTAGCTAATCACATTTGACTGATCTTTTCAAATTACACACAAAAAGGAAACAGAAATACGGAATTTATTTGCATTTGTTTTCACTGAGTTTTGTCACTCCAGGGATATAATTTGCTGCACTTTTGATTTTTATTTGAAAATAAGTCATCACCTCTTTTGCTTTGAACTCTACTCTTATTTTTACCCCCATCATTCTGTTCTTGCTAATTATGTATTTTCTGAGGGCTGTATTTGCCTATTATTCAATATGCCAGCTTTCTTTGAATGAATCTCAAGACATTCTAGGGTTAGTAAGCTGAATTAGACTTGGGCTACTTTAGTTCCTCTGTGGGGAATATATTTTTATTTCCTGCAGACCATCTTTGACTGTTATCCATAATATTGGTTTATACTCCCTCACTTGACAATCTCTTCTTACTATTCTGTGTGAGGAAAAATTCTCTTTCTCCTGAAAGACAGATATATTTCTTTCAATGAGTCATGAGCTAGAGTTCACTCATGATGTTTCCCTTTTTGCCTCGGCTCCTGGGAAGCTCAGGAGTATTTGATTTTGCATAGAGCAGCTACCATGTTTGCTATAATACTTCTGATGCAATTTTTTTCTCCCTTGTCCAGCCTTTCTTTCAATCACATAGTTCAAGTTCTCATATTTTTATTTTAAAGAAACTATTTTTAAAGATAATTTTGTTAATTTATGTATTTTGGGCTGTGCTGGATCTTTGCTGCTGTGTGTGGGCTTTCTCTAGTTGCAGTGAGTCGAGGCTACTCTCTAGTTGTGGTGCACCACCGCCTTCTCATTGCAGTGGCTTCTCTTGTTACAGAGCATGGGCTTTAGGGCACAAGGGCTCAGTATTTGCGGTTCTTGGGCTCTAGAGCACAGGCTCAATAGTTGTGGCACACAGGCTTAGTTGCTTCATGACATGTGGGATCTTCCCAGACTAGGAATTTAATCCATGTCCTCAGTATTGGCAGGCAGATTCTTAACCACTGGACCACCAGGGAAGTCCTTGAACAGTTTAAAGAGTTTTCAGTCCTTGGAAATGGGCTTCCTAGGTGGCTCAGTGGTAAAGAATCCACCTGCCAATGCAGGAGACACAGAAGATTCAGGTTCGATCCCTGGGTTGGAAAGATCCCCTGGAGGAGGAAATGGCAACCCGCTCCAGTATTCTTGCCTGGAAAATTCCATGGACAGAGAAGCCTGGCAGGCTGCAATCCATGGGATCACAAAGAGTCGGACATGACTGAGTGAATGAGCAGTCCTTGGAAATGTCTCATTTCCAGTCCAGCTTTGTTCAGTACATCTGGATTTCTTCAGTCTTTCTTTAAGATTCTTTTGAAAATGCTGCTGCTGATTCCTAGTTCAGTGATTCACATCCACAAACACATATTTAGTCCCTAGTAAATGTGTTTCTAGTGCATGTGGATGGGGGAAGGAGTCGGGGGGGAGGCTAAAGATGAAAGACTTGGGATTTTTCTCTGTCACAGGAGAAAGGACATGAGCCTTTAGGAAAGCAGAATGAGGTTAGTGCTATAAAGTGAAAGCGTTATTTGCTCAGCCGTGTCCGACTCTTTGCGACCCCATGGACTGTAACCTGCCAAGCTCCTCTGTCCACGGAGTTCTCCAGGCAAGAATACTAGATGTGGCTAGTCATTCTCTTCTCCAGAGGATCTTCCTGACCCAGGGATCGAACCCAAGGCTCCTGCATTGCTGGCAAATTCTTTACCATCTGAGCCACCAGGGTTGCCAGTGCTGTGAGACAAAGGGAACTCACCAGAGCTTCGGAGGCCCAGAGAAGAAAGAGGCAGTGAGGTGGGAGGTAGGGGAGGGGAGCTGTTGAGAAACAGGATGACAGAGGTGGCTTCCACAGGCGAAGGAAGGTGCCTGCAAATGCTGTGTGAGAGAGACAGTTTGCAGATGGGAGAGACTGGAGGCAGAAGAAAAGACAGCCAAGTCCAGCTCTCTTCTTGCCTGTTTTCAATTAAATGAAATTGAATTAAATTGAACACATTAATGAGAAGATAATAGAAGCGACTTATCCAGAGAATTCATTCTAACTAGTGCCGTCAAACACCAGATAAAACATTAGATTAGGGCCTTCTGAGCTTGTTCTGAATTTCTGAGGAAAAAGTTAATTATGTAGTTTAGGCCTAATGCATGCTTTTTCCTCTGAAAACCACACTTCTCTTAAAATTTCTTCTGATTAGCTCCTATTTTTTTTTCTTCTCTTTTCTGTCCAAGGCCTTTATAGAAAAGGGACTGTGTGGAGGCCTCCCTCAAGCCTGAGGGAAATGGGCAAAGAGCACCAAGCAGTGGTCTGTGTAATGCAAAGACTAATGTTCACATGTCCTGGGGTGTCAAGGACATGGTCCGGGGCTTTTGGGAAAGAGAAAGCACCATGGGTGGTCCATAGCTGGCTTTCATTATCTGACCATTAAGACTTTCTGCCCACCCACAAGAACAATCCTTACAAGTTTATGTAAAAGAAATTATATATAAATAATCATATATAAGTATATAATCTATGTGTATATATATATATGTAAAAGAGCAACAAATTGTGGAAAATTCTTAAAGAGATGGGAAATCCAGACCACCTACCCTGCCTCTTGAGAAATCTGTATGCAGGTCAGGAAGCAACAGTTAGAACTGGACATGGAACAACAGACTGGTTCCAAAAAGGTAAAGGTGTATGTCAAGGCTGTATATTTACCCTGCTTATTAAACTTATAGGCAGAGTACATCATGAGAAACTCTGGGCTGGATGAGGCACAAGCTGGAATCAAGATTGCTGGGAGAAATATCAATAACCTCAAATATGCAGATGATACCATCCTTATTGCAGAAAGCAAAGAAGAACTAAAGAGCCTTTTGATGAAAGTGAAAGAGGAGAGTGGAAAAAGTTGGCTTAAAACTCAACATTTAGAAAACTAAGATCATGGCATCTGGTCCCATCACTTCGTGGCAAATAGATGGGAAAACAGTGGAAACAGTGACAGACTTTATTTTGGGGGGCTCCAAAATCACTGCAGATGGTGACTGCACCCATGAAATTAAAAGTTGCTTACTCTTTAAAAGAAAAGTTATGACGAACTTAGACAGCATATTAAAAAGCAGAGATTACTTTGCCAACAAAGGTCCGTCTAGTCAAGGCTACAGTTTTTCCAGTGGTCATGTATGGATGTGAGAGTTGGACTGTGAAGAAAGCTGAGTGCCGAAGAATTGATGCTTTTGAACTGTGGTGTTGGAGAAGACTATTGAGAGTCCCTTGGACTGCAAGGAGATCCAGCTAGTCCATCCTAAAGGAAGTCCATCCTGAATATTCATTGGAAGAACTGATACTGAAGCTGAAACTGCAATACTTTGGCCACTTGATGTGAAGAACTCACTCATTTGAAAAGACCCTGATGCTGGGAAAGATTGAAGGCAGGAGAAGGGGATGACAGAGGATGAGTTGGTTGGATGACATCACCGACTCAATGGACATGAGTTTGAGTAAACTCCGAGAGTTAGTAATGGATAGAAAAGGCAATGGCACCCCACTCCAGTACTCTTGCCTGGAAAATCCCATGGACGGAGGAGCCTGGTAGGCAGCAGTCCATGAGGTTGCTAGGAGTCAGACATGACTGAGCGACTTCATTTTCACTTTTCACTTTCATGCACTGGAGAAGGAAATGGCAACCCACTCCAGTGTTCTTGCCTGTAGAATCCCAGGGATGGGGGAGCCTGGTGGGCTGCTGTCTGTGGGGTCGCACAGAGTCGGACCTGACTGAAATGACTTAGCAGTAGCAGCATCAGCAGTGAGGCCTGGTGTGTTGCAGTCCATAGGGTCGCAAAGAATTGGACACGACTGAGCGACTGAACTGAACTGATGTAAAAGCGAGCGTATATATGATATACACATATCAATATAGCGATCATTTATAATATACATACATGTGTTATGATGACATGTGCCATATTTAATATATATAATTGGGATTATATGTATATATACAAGTACAAATACATGATGACAGGTACTGGATAATAGACATGTTCAGTTAATTCTTCTAAGTTAGCCATAATTTAAAATTATTCTGTCATGAAAATTTACTGCAAATTCACAACAGCAGCCATTGGTAATAAAATGAACAGTCTTGTCTCTGTTCCCGCCTCTGTGAAGTTGCCGGCTTGCTGGAATGGTCCCAACCAGGCAGCAGCAATAAAAGGCTAAAACACCCAGAATGATTAACATCACACTCAGAATCTTCCTGCCTGCTGATGTGTGTCAGAAGGGCCCCGAGTGAAACCCGAGAACCTTTGTGGATACTGACAAGTGGAAGGATGATGACTTCTGTCTTGAACTATCTAGGAAAAAGAAAATCACAAAACCCTGATCTATATAGGATCAACTTTGACCTTTTCCACTTTCCAGAGCCAAAGATAAAGTAATTCACTGAATTATGAATCGTGACAAGTTCTTTCAATGGGAAGTATTGGCATATACTGCCACTCGTTTTGAATATACTACTATCCCTGATAGGTTTATTTTGGATTTTCTTCCTTTGAGCTTATTACAAATCTAAACTACCTTCACAATTTATTTTGGTTTCAAATTAAATCTATTTTTACACTGTTTAAGACTATTCCCAGGAGATTGCCTGCATCAGGGAAAAGATGATATGTCTGTTGATGTACAAATACCCAAGGGATACAGTGGTTCTTCATGGCACATATATATTGTTCCCCTTTGAAGGTCAGTTACTCTGGGAGGAGTGGGAGTGGGGAGTGGGACCACGTTCACCTCACTTGATGCTCATGCCTTCTGCAGCCTAATTACTCTCTGAGCTAGTTTCTGGAATATTGGCTGCTCTTGCCTGGGTCTGGTTCCCTTGGGAGCTCTCTGTAACCTCTCTTCTCAGAATGCCTAATGCTTTAGATTTTTTATAACAAAACATCAAGACCACCCCAGTTCTTATTGCTGCCTGTCAGTTCATCTGTCTGTTGCACAGCTTCTCAACTGTATCCCCAGGATACATCTTCTGCGAGAAGGTCCCCGCTTTTAGTTTCTTTATTTCAAATATTTTAGCATATAGTTGATTTACAGTGTTTTGATAGTTTTAGGTGTGTAGAAGCGTGACTCAGTTATGCATATATATCTGTTCATTCTTTCCTAGATTCTTTCCTCATATAGGTTATCCCAGAATATTGAGGAGAGTTCTCTGTGCTACACAGTAGGTCCTGGTTAGTTATCTATCTTATATAAAAATAGTAGGGTTCCTGATTTATGCCCCCCCCCGTGTTTCCCTTTTGGTAACCATAAGTCTGTTTTCAATATCTATAAGTCTGTTTCTGTTTTGTAAATAAGTGCCTTTAGTTTCTTGAATTCATCCATCTACCTTGTATGACTGAGTTATCCTGGGCACAGCTTAGGAG